>OY979716.1:81584351-81846851 GCA_963855995.1 Muricea muricata
GGGTTGAATCTTTAAAGCAAGTAGTGAGATATGTGAAAATAGAGAATGGTCATTTGACAGTTAAATTTGATGAAATCGGTGTCCTCTCATTTGATCAGAAAATACCTGTTGCTCTGGCTTTGAGTACTTCACCCTTGAGGTTCTTTCCACATTTGCTTCAGGTTAACCACTGTATTTCAAAACCTACTGAACCCCCAACCAACTCTAACAGGGAAAGAGTATGAAGTTTCAGCTCGGGTGCTTTTTGGTTTTCAAGCAGTAGTTATATTTGGAGTAAAAGCCATCATGCCTTCAATTAAGCAAGTGGTTGTCTATATGCCATATTACATTCATAAAGCCTGAAAAGATGGTGAAGAAATTGGTCTCCCTCTTACTTTGGAGCATATCTCAGTTGTCGCCATTGAAACAGCTCACAAACAACCTAAGCAAGGCAACATTCTATTCACTGGTGGGAGTGGACCAGCAGATATAATAGAATATCAGAAATGTGTTCTATCTACTGACAGTATATACATATATTTGAGCCAATTGATCACTCAAAAATATCATATTTGTAGACATTTGAGATTGAAGAAATCGATGAATAAACTGTCTCAGCTTTGGCAATTAGTCCTGAAGAAATAGAATGTTTGGCAAGTGCCAAGGTTCCAGATGGTACAAAAGAAGAATGTGAATATCTTGTAAACGACTTATGGAAGCATGGTACAAAGCATCTAGTGCCACCAATTTTTGTAAACAAATCAACTGCTGCTAAGTATGTGGAGTCTTTAGAAGGTCGAGCTGGAGTCATGTCATTTCTGTAATGATTATAAAATGCAATATTCATTCTAGCTAATATTTTATGATATGTTAGTCTATTTACAGTAGCTCTATTTATACCCCTAATTATAATCTCACAGGCTTACTCATGCATATATAATTAATCATGACATCTCCCCCTTTTTGGAGAAATAAATTAAACATGCAATAACACTAATAAAATTTTTTTTAATTACTGAAGTTCATCCTGCTATACTGGAATCCAGATTAAATGCCATTTAAGTTCAAGTTTAAACTAATACTAATAATCCAATTTTAAAGTTCATAAATTGTTCGTAACTAATAGTCACCTAAGGTTCCTTTTCAATAAACTGCACAATTTTATGTTCATAATTCTGAGGCCAGGCAAGTGGTCTAACATTTCTTCCATATCTTGTTTTATATGGGGAGTTCTGATTCGTGGAAGGAATGGAAGAGCACGTTGTTGGTCTTTGTACAATGGTAGTGGACTGAGTACCAGACCAGCCTCGTCCCCAGGCCCAACCATTACCGTTGTGTGCCATTGTGTGGAAAACACAGTCGGAAACGCGCGGTCGGGCCTGGCAGAAAATGCAGAAAAAAGCGTATGATTCAACGAAAAAGTGATAAGATAGTCATTTATTGAGAATTTCGCTTTCCAGTTGCGTGTGCTGGCCGTACATGTGTTTGATAGATGGAAGAGATTACCGAAAGCCTTAAGAAATCTAATCTCGAAGCTGCTCTTCTTCGCTTATATCGTCGAGGGGGGTTTCTATTAAACTTGGCAGTGGCTGCTCCACGCATTCCGCCATTTTGAATTCATTTTCTGCCAGGTGCTTTCGCTCCCTTCCCCTCTATTTTCTCCTCGCGTGTTTCCCGCACGCATTCACGATATTAAATCTATATATACAATCCTATACACTATTCCTGATTAGAAAATTAGAAAGCGCCTGGGAACGAGGCTAGTACCAGACGTAGAAGAAATGGAAGAGCACATGTCGTTGGTTCTTGAACAATGGTAGTTGACTATCAGATGTTGCTGGTTCCACCACTTCCACTTCATTGCCTCTCAAGTCTTGTGGACTTTTTATAAGAAATTTCTTGTCAGTGAACAGGAGATCCCTCCCATTTCTTCTCAACATTCTGCCAGTTTCATCTTGTATGATGTATGATCTAGGCGTATCTGCCTTCTTCACACTTGGCATGAAATGCAGCGAATTCGGTTAAGTTGGACTGTCATTGCGTTCAGCGGTTTTGCCCATGAGCATAATAAAAATCCAAGATGGCGCCAACCATGAGTAAAGAATATTGAACATCGTCGTGAACGTCTCAAAATGCACCACCTGGCAACATCATCGAAAAACAAATAGCCTGAAAATCGCCATGATAGATGATGTAATTTTGCATGGAATCTGCCCCTTTTGGCTAATTTTATATCATTGTATTTGTGTGAGTTGTGCTCTTATTTGGGAATATTGTATCATGATTCCCCCCCTGTCTATATTAATTTGCATTTATTGGTGTCATTTGCAAACATGTATGATATTCCTAATGCAAGAACAAGTTACCAGTACTATGAGGTTTTCACAAGGTACACGTAGTGCAAATGTAATGTCTATATGCTTTGAAACAGATTGGCAAGTACATGCACTGTTGTTCAGGTGCCAATGTATCTGACTCTACATGCATGGTGTCCATAGAATGCATTATAGCTTGACCAGTTATATTCAGAGTAATCGATACTGGGGGCATTTATTGTCATTGTAGTTCACAGTATTATATGAATAAAATAAAATAAATTGCATTGTGTCTATATTAGGAAGTTAGTTAATCTAGTTAAGTCATACAGGTGAGAGTAGTGTCCTAAGTGTTTCAAGAAATTTACACTGTTTAGTGAGATGAAATTGGATGAATGTCTGATAAAACAAAGGTATGTTTGTTTTCCAAACAAGTATGAAGGAAACATAAGTAACAAACACAGCTTTGCTTTTCATAACATTCACCACCTATTTCAATAAAAAAGTATCCTCAACACAGTAGTGGATTAATTCATAGTACAACCCTTATTGAACTTCTCTTTAATTCACAGTACAACCAACATGAAATTCTTTATTTTTAACAGCATAAGTACTACTCTAAACTAATAGCTTAAATACAGTATAGTACAATATCACAGATTTATTTCAAAGTCAGTGACAAATTATATCACTATATACACATAGTGTAAATTTTCAGTGCACATGTTGTCCATCATTAATATATTTGCATCTGAAGACCTACAAGAAATATGTCAAGAATGAAGATACAAGTACAATATATTTTGAACAGGGTTGCAAGGCTACATTCCCAATGAGATAAAAAATACCTTCCCTCTGTATCCCAGAGAAAACAAATATGTAATTACACACTTTTGAGAAGCTCACACCATTGATACACAGTTTCCCCTTAGGCGGGCAACATTATCCAGCGTACACAGCCTATTTAGACCACAGTGGGAGGTACTGCAGCTTAATGAGATAACCTGCAGCAAGGGTTATGGACCATCAGTTACACATGGCAGTGTAAAATTATACTTCCCATCCATAATACAATAAATAACTAAGATGCTGCTTGTCTTGGTGAATAAACATGATTGAATGTTGGCATATTAAAAAGCAGAGTAAACAACCAGAGTCAGATAACAATGTAACAGGATGAGTTATTGCATTAATAAGACCAGTTCCCTCTCGCCCTCACCCTCCAAGGTAATAAATATCAATTTTCGTAAATATGTCCGTTTGTCTTGAATTGGCTTACTTTTCATGAGTTTGTCTCTCACTAAAGGTGGCAGAGTACATCGAATATTGTTTCATATTAAACTGCGACTTTGTGAGAATACGCATTTCGGCCCAAATTCAACTGCTTATTTTCCAGTGATACGAAAGTAATCGAAAAAAATAAAAAAATTCGAATTCAAGTTATAATCACAGCTTTCGTTTAAATATCAAATCAGCCCATAATAACATAAAACAAAAACATTATAACTAGCCAAAAATGCCCAAATTTTCCTCAAAATAAACAACGTGCCACAGTGCCAGAAATGCTTGAGAAAGGATGTGTTAGTTCGAGAAGGGATTAGAAACAACATAATCATTATGATCCCCTAAATCCCCTCTATTGATCCCACTTGCATGCAGAGAATCCGCAGGCACCTTCAATCGTTTTAAAGTGGTGCAAATTTAAAAAATTAATTTTGTTACCAGGCCCTGAAAAAAACACGCACACGGCCACGAAAAAAGTGTCACACTCGTGTTGGCCGGATTCGCTACATTTTATGCTAAGTGTGTTATCACTTGTGCCATTGAATCCCAACCTTTTTCGCACTGAATCCTTACTGTTGATCCCTCAGCAAGAGGACGAAAGGACTTTGTCTTGACATCATAGTACTGTTTTTGTTTCTGTTGTTTCTCTAGTACTAGCTTTTTTGGGTGCAATATTTCTTCCTGCAGGGTTGGAACCTTTGTGCGTAAATTTTGATTCATCAGCATGGTGGCTGGTGCTAGTGATCCATCTGGTCCTGGACATGCTCTTAAATTCATCAATGCTAAATACGGATCTTCTTCACCCTTCTTCATTAATGACTTTCTTGGTTGTACTGTTCTTTGTGCTTTACCATTCACTTCGGGATGATAAGGACTTCATGTAATGTGCTGAAATTCCCATTTCTTTGCAAAATTCTTGATATTCCCTGCTTTATGGTGGCCGATTATTGCCATATGAAAACAAGTAAAAATTCCAATTCAAAGTTATATTAAAATAAAAAAATTTAAAAATTTAGAATATTTCTTTTTTGAAATAAAACAAAAATGAAATTTTTTTACAATAATTTTAAAAAGCAAATCAAATTAAATTAAAATCAAATTTACCCATGGCCTATCGTTCCCATAGACCAGAATGCAATGCGACCCTATTCACAAAATGGCAGAAAAACAAGAAGCTTGGAAGAAATTTAAGGAGGCAATGAAAGAAAAAAAGATCGGAAAAAAACAATAATGTCAAGGAGAGTAAAGAATCAAAAGAAGAGATAGTTGTGCAAAGGTTAAGCTCAGAAGTTAGCGGGAAATCTCAAAAATATCAATGCATCAGCCCTAGAGAGTTCGTTCACGTGGGAAAGGAGGAATTGACTTTCGAGAATATTCAAAAAGCTTATTTGAAGGATTTCGCCTCGCAAATAAGTCCTGGAATGTATTGTGATTTACTTGCTGGGGAACAGGGTCTGTCATGTTCAACTCTCAAACAAATTCCTGATACAAAGCTGATTCACATCAGATTTATTAATACCAACGACCATATCTGTGACCACAAAGACGAAAAAGTTTGTGAAAGCTTCAAACAAATTGTGGTTTCCAGTCTTCCTGCCAAACGTCAGTGCAACCCACACTCACTTCCTAGTCCAACAAAAAAGGTTAAAAGAGTAGTTCCTAGAGGTTTGTCAGTCACTCGAATGCTTATGTTAGGGAAAGTCATTGACAAGCCAAGCACCCTTATAAATCTCTACAGGTTCGATATAGATAAAATGCTATGGTGTACTGTCGTGTCGTTTTGGAGTATGGATTTTTGTGTTTATTGTAGTGTATAATTAGGTATTGTAGTGCATATTAGCATAAAGCTATAAATTGTGAAGTAATCGGACAGTTTATCACAATCTATACAAGACATTTACGCGTGTAGCGAGGACGTGTTTACACACAAATTAAAAGTGGTTTTACTTATAAATGATACGGAACATGTGTAAGTTTTAAACTAAGTGAGCTGCTAAATAAAGAACACGCAGAGGTATTCACATTGCTTTTAATTTGTGTTAATATGTGAAACCAAGTGAAGTGTACCGAATTAGTTTTGTCGTCTGGACGTTTGTTGAAACATCGTCGCTGAAATCATGGCTGATGCAATGTCCCATGAAAGAATTACAAGTTTAAAACGAGTAAAAGCATGACATGTCGGGGAAATAACGAAGATTACGGGTTTTTTGGATGCGTTCTTACGAGATAAGCGAAATTGTAAAGAAGTACAAGTATACAAAGAACGCTTGGTTGAACAGTGGGGGTTTTATTGGTGGGTCTTTGATGAATTAATACAGCTTATCCCGCATGAAAGCGATGACTAAAAAATGACAATCATAATAGAGGGTGTCAGGTTTATCAATTATATATGGCTGAAATTGAACAGTTTCTTAGCCGAGATGACGAGGAGAAGCTGAGGGAGGACAGAGATGCAACGAAGTTGACCGAAGGTTCGAAAGCAGTTAATGCGGTGATTAGATCTACAAGAGTTCAAGACGAAGAACGAAGCGAGTCCGCACAGTCTTTGAGAAGAACAAGTTTAAGTTCGAAAGGTCGCGAAGAAGCGAGGTTTGACAAAATTTTGGCTGAAAAGAAATTAGAACTGTAACGCAAACGAGAGAAAACTAAGAGAACAATGCTTGAAACTATACAATGAAATTGCGACCCAACCTAACAAGAAACATTAAGACTTCTACTGAAATAAAACCTCAACTACCGAGAACTGATGGATTTCGAGACCCACCACCAGTCCCAAACAGTCTGCGTAATCCATTTACAGAACAAAAGCCATTTACCAATGCCATGTATGGGTGAAGGGCGGAGAGACACCCAGTTACACCAGTAAGACTGTGGAAAAGCTTTCTACCTTATCATTATGACCTGTCCCCTTCACCGTTAAGTGAAGTAAATCGTGAAACATCTCCACCATTAAGTGTTAATAGAAACCAAGAGAAACTGGAATCCAGAGTACACTTTGAACCTGGACACTCTCCTCAAAGACGGGCTGATCAATCTGGACGTATTTTAACCAAACTTACAAGCAGTTTGAATTCGATTGTGACAAGAACAAATCTCCCTCCACTTCAACTAGTTAAGTTTACTGGTGATCCGTGTAAATACTTTCAATTTAAGTCTCGATTCGATGAAATGGTATTGATGCAAGATCTTACTGAATCCCAACAGATGAGTGGACTGCTACAGTTTCTTGACGGACCAGCTAGAATCGCTGTCATCTTGTTTGGACAAGATGAACATGACCAACATAGCCCAAATGAGTCGAAAACTAGCGATAACCCATCAAGTGAAATGGAGAGAGAACGTTCAACGAATTTGAGAGCAAAAACGGAATCCCAACGTACTTGATTTGGTGGAATTCATCGAAAGACGTGCGGAAGTCCTGAATGATCCCACCTTTGGCCGCATAGGAGAAGCGCAGAGAACGCCGACGTTTTCTCGAAAAGTAGACAGATACCCAGTCAAGAAGGACAAAGAAAGAATCTCAACAATGGCTGCACAGTTTCGGACTGGTATGACTAACGAAAGCAAAGGGAACTTGGAGGATAGGTACACTAAATACGAGGTTGATGGGGGCCTGGTAAAGAGTGGCGGGGAACGGAAGGCGAAGTGCGTTGTGTGCGAAGGTTTACACCAATAGAACAATTGTTCCGTTTTTAAGACCAAATCAATCAGACAACGAAACATCATAGTAAGGACCCACCGACTTTGTCTGAACAGTCTTAATGTTGGACATTTCGCATTTCACTGCAAATCAAAGTTGCAATGTTCAAGCTGCCGGAGAAAACATCACTCGCTGTTGCACAAGGACGTTGCTGCAGACCAGGAAATTCCAGCTGGACTGAAGACGAGAACAGAAACAAACAACTCAACAGATAAGGACTTTGCTCTTTGCTCTCAATCAAAGTAAAGCAAGTTGATGGAAGCCCAAAGGATTCAGTAAGTGTATCGGCTGCAACGAGTCATGATAGTCATAAGTGAAGTTCGAAGGCGAGAATTAAGTTGATGACAAAGCCTTGGAGAAAGGTTACGCTCAAAAGCTGACTGTTGAAGAAACTGCCCAACGGACCAACAAGACGTGGTATCTCCCTCATCACGGTGTATTCCATCCAAAAAAACCAGGGAAGATACGAGTGGTCTTCAGTGCAGCCGCATTGCATGATGGTGTCTTGCTGGATAATCAGTTATACCAAGGCCCTGATCTAATGAATAGTTTGGTCGGTGTTCTTCTCAGATTCAGACAAGAACAAATTGCTATTGTTGGAGATATTACCGCCATGTTTCATCAAGTCAAGGTTCCACCGAAAGATTCCGATTCACTACGTTTCTTGTGGTGGGATGATAAAGATCTCGAAGGAATGCCAGAAGAGTACCAAATGACGAGCCATATCTTTGGCGCAACAGACTCACCATGTTGTGCTAACTGTTTTATGAAGAGAACCACCAAAGACAACAAAGCAGAATTCAGTGAAGAAGCAGTGAACACAGTAAAGAAGGACTTTTACGTGGATGACTTGCTTAAAGCTTTACCATCAGAAATGCAGGTGATCAGATTGGCAAACGAGTTAATCGAGTTACTGAAACGTGGGGGATTTCGACTAGCGAAGTGGATGAGCAACAGCAGAGAGGTTTTGGCAAACATATCGGAAGAAAGAGCAAATCCTACTTTGGACCTTGATCTTGATCATCTACCAGTAGAAAAAGCCCTGGGAGTTCAATGGGACGTAGAGCGCGACGTATTCAAATTCCAAGTGACCAACTTGAACAAACCAAACATGAAGAGAGGTGTTCTATCAACCTTCAGTTCATTGTATGATCCCCTTGGACTTGTCTGTCCTGTAGTTTTGGACGCAAAGCAGATTATGCAACGCTTGTGGAAGGCTCGAATAGATTGGGACGAACCTATATCAGCCACAGAAAGTGCCAAATGGGAAAAGTGGAAAGCAAAACTCTCAGAACTGGCCTCCATAGAAATTCCACGATGTTATCTATCAAGTACCACGAACGCAGTTGAAATTACCTTGCATCTGTTTTTGACGCATCAGAAAGTGGCTATAGTATGTGCTCATATCTGAGATTTCTACACATTGATGGGACCGTGCATTGTGCATTCCTGATTGGGAAGTCGCGGACATGTTCATTAAAACCAATCTCCATTCCCAGGTT
This sequence comes from Muricea muricata, assembly GCA_963855995.1. NCBI lineage: Eukaryota > Metazoa > Cnidaria > Anthozoa > Malacalcyonacea > Plexauridae > Muricea > Muricea muricata. The sequence goes on from OY979716.1 coordinate 81,593,132, forward strand.
GGAACTGCAAGCACCTACCCTGTCTGTGAAGGTGTACAAGGTAATAAAAGAAGAGCCGACATACTCAATTCCACAGACGTTTTTCTGGGCGAACTCTCAAATGACTCTGCAGTACATCAGAAATCGAACGAAACGTTTCAATGCGTATATGGCCAATTGTGTGACAGAAATTAGCGAAGAAACTATTTCCGAGCAATGGAGAGCGATACTGTCTGGAGAAACTTAATCCAGCTGATGACGCTTCACGAGGTCTAAGTCTGCAGAAACTATGTTCTCAATCTCGATGGTGGAATGGACTAGTATTTTTGTGGCAGGAACGAGAAAATTGGCCAACGACTGAGGTACCTTCCATTCCGATTGACGACCCAGAAGTCCTTACCAAAGTAAAGATTCACATAATTAAAACAGCCGCTGTCCATGACGATATGTTATCAAAACTGATCAATTATCAGTTCATGGATCAAACTACAACATAATCTGGCTTGGCTAGCACGCTTTGCTATTTGGATCCAAACCAAGAAAATGGGCTGCACATGGGGACCCTTGACATTGGAATAACTCAATCACGCTTGCAAGATTTTGATCATATGTGTACAGAAAGAAGCCTTTGCCGAAGATATCAATCATCTCAAAAGGCACAACAAATTGATACGGACATGTAATCTCATAAAGTTGAAGCCATTATTATCTAACGATATATTGAGAGCTGGAGGACGTTTTGAACGAGCACCTACATTGTCCTATGAAGAAAAGTATCCAGTCATTCTACCCAAGAATCATTATCTCAGTCTACTGATCCTGCGACATTATCATAAATCATCGGCTCACACTAATCGAGAACAAACGCTTGCCCAGTCGAAAGCGAAGTTTTGGATAATCCATAGAAAAAACCTTGCGAAGAAAATTATAAGAAATTGCTTTAAATGTCTACGACTGAACAGCAGACCATTGACCCAAGTTATGGCTCCTTTATCCGAGATGAGACTAGAACCACATAACCCACCATTCACCAACGCAGGTGTCGACTTCTTTGGACCTTTAATGATTCAGCAAGCCGCGGAGTAGCTAAGAGATGGGGATGCTTAATTACTTGCTTAAAAACACGCGCAGTATTCTTGGAAGTCGCTCCATCGTTGCAAACCGATGATTTCATCCTTCTACGCCAGTTTATTAGTCAGAGGTCCTCCAAAAGAAATTCAATCAGATTGAGGGACTAATTTTGTTGGAGCGAACCGAGAGTTGCGAGAAGCCCTCGACGAGTTAGATCAAAAGAAGATCGAAAGGAAAATGATGAAGAGGCGAATAAAATGGGTATTTCATGCACCTGCAGCACCTCATATGTCTGGGGTATGGGAGTGGTTGGTACAAACTGCAAAAAAACATTTGAAGATGATAATAGGAGATTGACTTTTGAACCAGTTTGCTGTAAGGACCTTGTTCGCCGTAGTTGAGTTCATAATGAACAATCGTCCATTAGTACCAGCATCTGAAGATGCAGAGGATTTGGAAGCCCTCACACCCAACCATTTCCTTCTACAAAGACGAATAGCGTTGTTAACGTTGAATAATGTGTTACTGGGCATTGGCATCTTCGAAATTTTATGAGGATCTGGCTTGATTCCATTAGCAGAGATGAGATGACCAAGAAAGGTTATTTCTGTCACTCTGAAGACACATTTTTTCTTCTTTAACTTAAGTCCGACTCGCAAACTCTATCAAGGACCTGCTTGAGGGCTTTATCATGCTCTTCATTATCTTTCCAAAGACTATGATTTCATCTTGATCGTTGGCTGCACCCTCAATGTCACTGATGATTTCAGAAATCTTCTTTTTGAACACTTTTGCTGCACTGTGTTTCTCGAATGGTAGTCTCTTAAATCGGTGTCTGTCAAATGGCCTGTTGAATGTAAGCAATTTGGAGCTTTCCTTTCATATTTGCCAATGACCACTTGATGCATCCAATTTTGAAAATACTTTTGCTCCTCCCAGCTTAGATAGTATTTCATCGACAGTTGGCATAGGATGATGATGTCCTTCGATTACTTTATTAAGGTCACTCGGGTCAAGACATAAGCGAATTTGGTCATTAGGTTTCTCGACGATCACCAAGGAAGTCACCCAATCGTGTTTGTTCATCAATCTTATCTATCACGTCAAGTTGTTTCATTCTTTCTAATTCTTCTTTAAGTTTATCCATCATCAAAATGGGAATTTTTCTAGGTGGATGTATGATGGGGCTTAACTTCAGGATCAGTAACAATATGATGCTCTCCTTGTAAACACCCAATTTCACCAAATACGTCTTTATATTCTGACATTAAATTAGGTTCTGAGGTGTTGACGGCCCATATACGTGTAATAATGTTGTGCTTTTGACACGTTTGGAGTCCAAGGAGTGGTGGAGATTCTGTGTCGGTAACGATGAACATATAACCTTGTGATTTTCATTCTTATTTACTAGTTTCACATTCGTCTCTTCTAAGACTGGCTTGATGCTGATTTGGTTGAATGTTGATAGTGGTAGGATGTTGGCTTGAGCTCCAGTGTCCATCTTGTATCCTATTCTAGAACCATACGATTCTGAAGAAATAAACCAATCACACTCATCAACTTTGGAAAACACTGTGTTCCTCGGATATATCTACACCTTATTTAGTCTGTTGAACAACTACAATGAAAAAATCCTCATTGTCGCTTTAACATTGTAGTTGGGCTGGTGTCAAACAATTCGTTTTTTACTTGAGAGGCAGAGAGAGGCAACATGATTCAATTTATTACATTTTAAAGATGTTCTCCCAAACACTGGGCACCTATGAAGCATACCACAGTATTTGCACGCATGAGATATGTACTCATTGTTTTCTTGCTTTGGCATTCTAGGTTTAATATTATTTTGGTTCAACCTGAGTGCTTCTATTGTCTGGTTTTCTTGTGATCTGCATAATTTGTATACATGTTTTTTTATTGCTTCAGCTGCTTGGCCTAACTTATGGCATCTTCAAGGCTTAAGTTATCCAATCGAAGTAGTCTCTCCACCTCCCGTCCCGCGGGAAGTTGATTTGCGTTCCGCGGGACGGGATTCCTGTCCCATGGGACGGGATTGTTAACTTTCCCAAGATCGGTACAGTATGTCAGAAAACCTGTCTAGGTGTTGCAAGTTATAATCTCGTACCATCTGGTGTATAGTCCATCTTAATACTTGCAATATTTTTGAAACCAATGATCAATGCTGTTGAACACATCGAGCCATGATGGGCTTTCCTTTTTGACAATTTCAAACTGATTGTGTTCAACCATTTACAACATAAGAGATGTTTCTTTTCATTTTGAATACCAAAATTCGATTTGTTCTATCAGCCATCCTCAGAAATTTATACTAAATGATTGTGGTCTTTCCAGTGGATGTTAATTTTTCTTTTGCATTTCACCGCTGTTCAAAAGCTATTGAATATATTTTTGGGTTGTTTTATTGAATACTTTATTTCACATTGACTATTTTATGGTTTAATTTGCTGGACATAAAAAAATGTTGCATTGAACATTTAATGCAATTATTGAAATGGTTTAGGGAACATAATTAAATATTTTGGTAATTATTGAATATAAACAAGTTAATTGAATATGAATTAAATGTAGTGAATTTTGCTACCGTTCGGCAACCATAAAGAGTAGGTCTTACTTTGATGATGACAGATGTGCTGGTGAACATTATTCCTATATACCTGTTGTGTAGTTCAAGAACATTTTAATAGAAAATTTATCTGTATTGAAGGATTTTTAAAACAGGAAATCTAATTTGTACTTATACTTGTACTTGTACATTGCAATTAATGGTAATGATTTCCTGTAAAAATTGTGTGCATGTGCACAGTTCAAGATTTTTAGTTGTATGTTTTTCTATTTCTAGGACAATATTCTTAATTTTTTGTCTAGAAAAATGTAAAACAGAAGTGGGAAAAGACTAAATTGCCTAATATTTTATCCTAATAAAAAAATCTAGAACAGTTTGAAGAATTGGAAAAAAATGTGAAAACTGATGATGAAGAGTGATGATATGAGTTTAACTTAAATCAGTTATTCAATGGAGATTTACCACTGGACAAAATGTGTTTAACTGAAAATTATGTAGATGCAGTAGAAGATGCAGAAGAAAGCCAGAAAAGAGAACCATATTCCCAGGTTGAACAAACAGCATTACAAATTTCTTCCCTAAAGATACAAGTTTGCATGTTGCTTCCGACAGTGGTGTTAACTCTTTGCTTATGAACAGGGTCGTTTTGACCTACTTGTATATTTTAACATATGATAATTGTGGTCAACTATCTTCACAGCTGAGCATGCTCAGATATTTGTAAATGGTATAGCTCAAAATTCCATGTGAAAAATAATTTTTTGCAAAGGTTTTTAACGTTCTTTTAGCGATTTTTTTAGTAACTTGTTATTCGCGGTTGTATTATGGCATCTCGAATGTCACAGTTTACAAGAGATGATATTCTTAACGCAATTTTTGCAGGAAATGATGGAAAAAACATGTCAGAAACTGATGTTGGTGATAGCATCAACCTCTAAGATGATGATGAAACATGAAAATGGTTCATACGTTGTCGAAGGTGCATGTTTCAGAGAGTCATCACTGAATGGAGACATTCCCACCCAATTACGTCCTAGTGGGAATGAACATTATTTTCCTTTTCAGTTTGAAACAACAAAATTTGCCCCATAAATGTTCTCATATTGTTATATGATTTTATAGCTAAATTGTGTACATTTAGCATATTCACAATAATCCTCTAATGTTGCTTCCTTTGTTTTGTTGTCCGCCTGTTTATCAAACAGAAACAGCATACCAACTGTTTGAAGAGTGAACAGAAGGAATACACAATCTTCAACTGTTTGCAGAGGTGCCCAGCTCAACAACAAAGTCAGAAAGATGTTGAACACCAGTGGTTAAAGTGCCTATCCAGTAGTCAGGCAATTTGCATATTTCAATAGTTTGGGTGATTTTAAGAAAATTTGCAATATATTTTATAAGTCGAAAATTTGATGTTCATGTACAATTAGGGGCCAGAAGTTCACGATTTTTTAAAATACCGTGAGCATAAAAATACTGGGGCGAGTATGCTCCAGTGACGTCAAATCGGGAACACACATTGATAAAAAACTAGTATTCTATACTACAGAGAGTGTTGGAATATGTTTTAATTGAATTTTTGCCTATTCTACAGTACTTTTCCTTTAAATTTTAAATGGAAAAGTGTCTTCAAGCTTTACTGATCCAAATGACAGCCAAGCCGAATCAGAAAACAATTTTCTCGCGAGTTATATGATAGAAGTTGAAGATGACAATGTTTATATTGGGAGAATGACAACATATGTGTCAGGGAACTGAGGGCTAGATGGTCAATCAGAGAAAAAATTCTATGGTTTCGCCTCGATGGATGTGTTACTTTTGAAGTATTATCAGCTGCAAATTAGGATTTTAACGTCTGGTAGGAGCGATATAGAAAAAATAGGTACGCCATGCATACACGTATCTGCGAAGCGAAGTGGGAAAGAGGTAAAAGCTACATAAATATTGTTAAATAATGGCCGTTTAGCTAGTGAAACAGTAAAGAAGGCGGAACAGATCTAATGACGGAACCCGGACATATTCACAACATTGGGTTCCTCAAATTGGGCTAAGGAAATTTAGCGAGTGAAAGAATTTATGTATTTGCGTAAGCAGGTACTATGTCATCGCATTTGTTAAGGTTGGCTGTTAGCTGTAACTTTTCTGATCTCGTAATTAACCGGGAGTTATTTGGCTCGTCAGTTTGGAATATGTTCGAGAAATTACCGGGAAAGATCCCTACGAACACTAAAGTCCACATGTTTGCTAAGTACAAAATCAATTTTAGCTTGTTTGCAAAATTAGTTAATTACTGTTGTTATTTTCCTATTTTATTCAAAACATTGATCGGAAATTATTGACGTCTTTCAGACCGGCGAAAGCTCTCATTGGCTAGAGGCATCAATAAATAACGCCATGTGTATTTGATATCTCCACTCTAATATCATATTTTTATTATTAAAATAATAAAAATATAGTATCACTGAGTAGAGATATCAAATACATTTATACACATGGCATTATTTGAATGAACTTTGACCCAAAAAGTACTATTACTCCAATATTATTGCAAAACTTTACTTTACTTTATTATTGCAAAATATTAGCTTTCAATGTTTTTGTCAATAGCATTATATACTTTTAAAAATTTCAACAATATTTATACCGGGTGGCGCAAAAAAAAGTTAACCTGTTTGACTAGGCATAACGTTGAAACTATAAAGTCTATCACACTGAAACCATGCTCATTGCTTTCATTAATGCTTAACTTAAAATTTGATATGCTGGGTATGTTTTTTCATGCAGTATTCGCCAAGATATCGAAGTTTTAATTTCAATATGCATTTTTGAAAAGTCCACAAATTAGCTAAATATGGTCTATTAATTTAAATATGAAAAAAAATGTTTATATGTAATAATGTAGACAACAACGGAGTACTACGCGTTCGTTTTCTAAAGTTGAACGTCTATTCATCTTCAACAGCATGTCCTCTTGCATTGATGCAACGTGTTGCTCGTGTGACCATGCAGCCAAAAGAACGTTGGATTGTTTGCTGGTCGATGTTGCGGCATTCGGTTAACAATTGCTTCACGAAGCTGTCTCAAATTGTTGGGTTGGCCATCATGCGGCACACGTTCCAAATTCTGTAATCAATTTGTAAATACCGTCAAGCAAAACCCTGGTTTCCTAGATCAGTTAATAGTATCAGACGAAGCAATTGTCAGCTTAAATTCGGAAATAAACACAAGGAATGTCAGGAAATACGCAGCGCATGGCGATGAGCACCCAGCCACAAACCCAGAACCACAACAGCCTTGTTTTTCTAAATTTTAATAATTGCTTTCCAAAAGTTCGTAAAACAAAAATAAAAGAGCATATCCATCTGTCTAATGTTTCGATTTGAACTTCATTTAAACACTGTGCGTACGATAAAATAAAAGCATTAATTAAGGCACTTTAAGGCCATTTTTAGCAAATTTGTGCACTTTTGCAAAATGCATATTGAAATTGAAACTTCGATATCTCGGCGAATATTGCATGAAAAAGCATATACGGCATATCAAATCTTAAGCTAGACATTAATGAAAGCGAAGAACATGTTTTCCATGTGATAAACTCTTTAGTTTCGGCGTTATGCTTAATCAAACAGGTTAACTTTTTTTTGCGCCACCCGGTATATTACAAAACTATCTTATGTTATAAAAAAAATAAAAAGTACTCAAATAATATTTAAACAAGAGACACATTCAAATATAATTTGAACATTGACAATTCACAAGCAGACAAGTTTAAACTTTGATGGCAAGAAATATATTACTGGCACAGATGCACAATATCAGTAACACAGTATTGCACAATAATCACCCATGCCAGGACATGAGAAAATCAGCATTTTACAGCTTGTCTATACCAACTAATTGTTTCTACAAAATTATTATTGCAAAACTATTAGCTTTGAGTGTTTTGTCAATAGTATCATATAATTTCAAAAATTGCAACAATATTTATATATTATAAAACTATCTGTCATGCCATGCATTGAAAAAAAGTACTCAAAGCGGACAAGTTTAAACTTTGATGACAAGAAATACATTGGCACAGTATCAGTATCAGTATCACAGTACTGCACATGATCACCCATGCCGGGACATCAGAAAATCATTGCTTTACACCCAACTATGAATAATAGCTTATGGATAATTTATATTGCTAGAAAAGACTGTAGTTTATATAATAAATAGAAAATACAAGGGTGCTTGAAAATACCAGTTTTACTTCTCATGTTGAACACGACATTTACAATGATATTTATACAGCTTATCTGTACAAACACTAACTGTTTCTACAAAATTATTATTGCAAAATTATTAGCTTTGAATGTTTTGTCAATAACATTATATACTTTTTAAAATTTCAACAATATTTATATAATACAAAACTATCTATCATGTCATGCATTGAAAATAAAAGTATATACTCAAATAATATTTGAACAAGAGACACATTGAAACATAATTCGAACATTGGCAATTCACAAGCAGACAATTTTTTGATGACAAGAAATAATATATTATATTGACACAGACGCACAGTATCAGTATCGCAGCATTGTACGATAACCACCCATGTCAGGTCATCAGAAAATCATCGCTTTACAACCAATCATAAATCATAATAGCTTGTGGATATTTTATGTTGCTCAAGAAAAGACTGTAGTTTATATAATATACAGAAAATACGTGGGTGCTTGAAAATGCCAGATTTGCTTCTCGTGTTGAACACTTGAACACAGTGAACTTGAACATGACATTTACAATGACTGCATTTATAACGTATTCCTACATTATCAGGCTAGTTCGTTATCTAGGAGATGAAATATGAATTGGTCACAAAAAGTTGTTGATAATTTACCTCAAAATCCTTGTTAATGTTCCGTTAAAGTGCTTATAAACCCAAAATGAGTTATTGGTGATTCAGATAGAGCTAAAAAAGTTAATAAGTTATGATTTAGTTTTTTCGTTAAGCGTTTAGTTACGGAGGTAACCGGGCTCAAAGAAGCCAGCTCGTTGAAAAAGTGCGCGCCTGTGGGAGACTGGATCCCAGGAACATGTTTATGTACTTTATATACAATTTCATAGTAATTTTAGTCTCGAAGCTCAAAAATCAGCTATTTTTGCGTAAAAAAGTTGGAATGCCTGGCTCAAATTCATTCTCAAGTACACATAGCAAGGCTCCTACGAGCACGCCTCTTGAAATCAAAGATGAACAGTACGAAAGTAAAAATTTAATTGAAAAATCACACGATGAAGGCACTCAAGGTAGCCATGATGGCGAAAACTATTACATGGATGCTTACTCAGACGAGCCAATTGCTGACGAAAATTGGCTTCAAGAGTATTACCGGAGGCGGGAAGAGGAAGCTGAAAAAGTTAAAGAATTACAACTTCGATGGAATGAGAGTAAACCTGTAACATCATGGTAATTTTCGTACAATTTTTATTTTTTGCCATGCACGTCACTTGGTATGTGTTTTGCATCATGCGCAAATTAAATTTTCAACAAACTGAGAGTTGCCTTATTAATGAAAGAGCATTGTCATTTACATTTCATAATTACTGTAAAGTGGGTTTATTTAAATTCATTCTACCATCAATATTCGTTCCATAGGTGCACTTGTGGCAATTGTGGCACTGGATTGTTGCAAAATGCCAAACAATGCTGTTGTTGCCTGGAGATCGAAAATTGCTTACAGTTCATTGAAGTTTATTGTAAAGATGGTAAAGGAGCACTGAAATGTATAACAGATCACCCCGGTTTTCCAGCTGTTTGCCTCAACGAGTGGTCGTTAGAGATTGCGGGTGATAATTATAAAACTCGAGATGGTCGGTGTTACAGACAGAGTGGTTCAAAAGAAAGGTAGACTTATTACCATTCATTTTAGCTGAAGATGTAACTATTATGTAACCTTGATATGTATTTTTCCAATATAGGTTTCTTCGAGGTGTTGCATATAGACAGTTCACACGGATGATACATGGTCGGTTAAGGGATAAAATAATACCATTGCCTTCTTGTGCATATACTGCTATTCATTCCACTTTTAAGCTTGATCATGCATTTACTGGCTATGATGATATCGAAACAGATGACGAGAGTCAATAATTATCTTTGAATGGGTACAGACATGTTTTTAATATGCTAGCCCACTATTAGAAATTCAAAGACAAGTATCTAATCTGAAGTATATAAAGTCTTTTAACAGCTGCAATAATTTCTGTTAATTATGTCTCTACACAATTGCAAGTAAATGTTACATGTGCTCTGAGAAATAGCATCTTGCATAAAAATGAAGAAACTTGTATGACAATATTTTCTAGTTATACCACATGAAAATTAATTTTTCATTCAACATTAACTTGAATGAATTTGAATTTTATCATCATCCCCCTGCCCTCCCCCTACTAATTATTGATTCTATCGGCCACTCAAGAATCTTGACCATCTCAAAATACTGGGTCAAACAAACAGTGTTATTATTAAGTTCTTCGTAAGTTTGCATGGTGAGCATGAATATCAGTTATTATTACCTAAAGTTTGTTTTCATAACCCAGCTTGACAAGATGCTATCTTGGGAGTATATTTTCCATTGACTGGCAGGTTTTTACATTCAGAGACATCTGTGTTGGATTAATATGTGCATAATATATTATTATTTCATTAAAGGATTACTGCCACACCATGGCATTGTGTGCTCAATTTGCTTATGGCAGCCATTTTATCTGGGACACCAAGATAAAAACTTTTTATAATCCATCTAATAACAAATCAATTTATTTGAAAATCTTTGCTTATTTAACCTGATTGTTACTGGTATGGAAGCAAACAAAGACTTTTTGATATTACATTTAATTTCTGACAAAATCTAACAAAATGTAAACAATAACAAAAGCCTGCAATACTATGGTGTGACAGTAATCCTTTAAACAAGAAAAATATTTTTGGTAATGGCAAACAAGTGCTTCTGTAATATATACATTCCAAGTGCAATGCAGTGCAAGTTTAGTTTGTTTTATTTCTTGGACAGGAAGCTACATTTTTGTGGCCTTTCATAGGCTGCTTGCACATCTTGCATTTTGGTGCATTTCTTTTTGGTTTGGTGCTGGTAGTTGATGCGGCTGGAACTGTGTAAAATAACATATGAAGCATCAGTACTGGGTAAATACTCGAAACATTCTGGCGTAGTGTTTTGAGCAAACAACAGACGAACGTGTTGGCGTCCATTTATCTCGCCTCCGTCGATCGAAGTCCATCCATTTCTTCCTTCGTTTTACTGCGTCGGATGAGCTTTCATCCCAAAATGGTATCTGGTACAAGAATATATCATTTTCCTTGTCTGTAGTATTAGAACACCTGTAAACAACGCATCTTTCAGGTATTTTTCCACAAAAAACTACGGTGACACATGCATTCGCAATAGAACCCGCCTAGTGACTGTGAAAATTGGTTCCTGGGACCCAGGCGTTTAAGCATAAAATTTGGATGCACACTTTTTTCCCACATGTGGCCAAACTAGCACGTTTGACTGCATTTATCTCCACAACTAGACGCTCAACAAAAAAACTAAATTACAACTTACTAACTTTTTGAGCTCTATTTGGATCACCAAAAAACCATTTTGGGTTTATAAGCACTTTAAGTGCGATCGGCGTTCATTCCTCATGACTTCATGCACAAAATTTTCACCATGTTGGATTCAAAAATCAGTATATCACTTCAGTTGAGCTTTTGAAAAGTTTTCCAATCTGTTAGTTCATTGGAAATTTAAACATAACAACATCCAAATGTTACATTCTCGTCCATTGGCTGAATTTAGTTTACGCGTTCAGTGATTGGCTATAAGCTAACATTACAGTTACGCACACGACAACAATATATCTGCATTCGCAGGTACAAAAATTAACGGAAAGAAGTGCAAAATACACAGTGATGAAAACAGGTATGTCCCAATATGTTATTATATAAAATTGTCAAGAGATTTTTATGTCAAATACTAGATATTTACAAAACGTTTTTGTCAAATACCAGACAAATATTAGACATAAGTCACATCCATTTGAGTTTCAATATGTACATTATGCTTGGCAACAACACAATTTAGTATATTCACTGTATATATATCATGTATATACAGGGTGTATAAAAAAAAAACGGAGCCCATCTTTTGTGTCAAATTATTTCTAAATTACTGAAGCTTATAGCACAATTTTGGACTTGTTTTAAGCCACGTTTTTTTCTCTTTCGAACAAGCCGTAATTCGTATTTTTACTCCCAGTAACGTTATGTGCTATGACAAATTTAGTAAAAGCTATCGATTTGAGATGCCTTCCAATTATGCAAGTTCACTGTCTTTCATGGTCGCCAGTTAAATTTTTAATTTTTTTGCTTATTACATAAATGTTATTTCTGTTAAACTTAACAAAACTTGTTATAAAGCTTTGCAGAAGATAACAGGCCGTTAAGGTGCGCTACAAACGGATAGTTCAAGCTTGTATCCACTTCAATGAATGTTTACATTATGCAATTTCGACAACATTGTGCACACGCGGATAAACAAAACGCTAATTTCAATCATTATTTTGGCACAAATCTAAGGTTTTTGTTGAAGTAAACGGCCCGTTATCTTCTGTAAAGCTTTATAACAAGTTTTATAAGTTTAACAGAAATAACATTTATGTAATAAGCGAAAAGTTAAAAATTTAACTGGCGACCATGAAAGACATAGTGAATTTGCATAATTGGAGGGCATCTCAAATCGATAGCTTTTACTAAATTTGTCATAGCACATACGTTACTGGGAGTAAAAATACGAATTAGGGCTTGTTCGAAAAAGAAAAGAACGTGGTTTAAAACAATTTCAAAATTGTGCTATAAGCTTCAGTACTTTAGAAATAATTAGACACAAATGATGGGCTCTGTTTTTTTTTATACACCCTGTATATGTGTATATTATCATAAACAGGTATATTTATTAGGTAATAAACACTCAGGTATTTAACTTTCTAGACATCTTCCAAGTGTTGCATTCAAACAGTATATACAACTTGTGTACAACTTTCTTGGCAAAAGAAGAATACCTTTACCATGTGATTATGATACAATATGGAGTAAATTTGGAGGAAAAGAATTTAAGGTTATGATGATAAACAATGAGGAAAACACAACTGAAAATCTTTTAATATATACAGGTACAATATTATTGACAAGGGCTATTAAGAACATTTAGAGCAAATAATATTCAAAGAAGTGCAACTTGAAAATCTAATATGCCATATGTTTGTGGGGACAAGATCAGGAGAATGAAAAAAAATAAACAGAAAGTTGTCTGTTTAGGGCACCTGATGCTTGCATAAATGTGAGCATGTTTATTTACATATTTTGGTTCAAACAATAGGCAATTAAATTTAAATTCCAACAATGAGATCGTTGCCATTGAATTTAAAAGTAATTACCACATTAATCATGCATGAAAAAAGGAAAAATATTTGATATCTTTTATATAATTATCAAAATATGTATTCAATATCAAAAAAAATATGAATGAAGAACAATGCCCAGTCACTCATACAATGTTAGGTGCACTAAACAAACTTTACTTCCTGTTTGATTATACTAACTTAGATTTACAAGATATTACTCTGTTTTACATCTCCATGTATAAAATAAATTTACAATATTGAGAAATAGGTTATTTTAAAAATTGAAATAAATACAATGTAATAAAGGTGTTGAAACTCCCCCCCCCCTCGCCCAAAGACATGCAATATATACAGTAATGTTGGTTATATCAGATCCTATTATTAAATTGAATTATTATATACTATATAGTAAGTATTCAATTCTACGTTTGATTCTGTGGGCACTTCTGAATCTTTTTTGTGGCCCTTCATTGGATTAACACATGTTCTATAACATACCTTTGCTTGTGCATCTTCTAGAGTGGGTGTTTGTCCAAGTGCCTGAATAGGAAATGCTAAAAAATGTCCAAAATTGTATAAATATAGTATATACACTGTATATCTATTTGCAAATACATATATGAACACAAAACCATTGGAGCTCTCACTATCTAAACAATAAATTTAAAGCAGAGTGGACAGTGTACAAATACTATCATGATCACAAATAAAAATAGCTACCTCTGAAAATACTGAAATGTTCTCTATAACTTTTACACTTTGGGCAATTTTAAAAACAGCCTCTTTTTATTTCATTATTAACAAATAAATATACAAATTAGAATGCGACATTATCCTTAGCATAGTGGCTTTCTATAGTTGCATGTAGCAAATAGCAATGATGTTTTTCAATCCATAAACCATACTGTATTAGTAAATGAATATCCATGAATTAGAACATGTTACAGTAAATGTTGGGAGATAGGTGATCAGGTGTTGTGGCCTTCAGATTGATTGTCTAGCAATTCAAAATGTCCAGTATAGAGTAAATGTCTGGTATTTAACATAAATGTATTAGGACCCATGTACTGTAAACTATATAAATATATATTAAATTATCTATTTACCTGTATTCATCACTGTATTTTGCACTTCTTTCGGTTAATTTTTTCTATATCGCTCCTGCCAGACGTTAAAATCCTAATTTCTACCTCACAATACTTCAAAAGTAACACATCCATCGAGGCGAAACCATTGAATTTTTCCTCTCATTGACCATCTAGCCCTGAGTTCCCTGACATCTGTTGTCATTCTCCCATGTCATCTTCAACATCCATCATTTAACTTGGGACAAAATTGTTTTCTTATTTGGCTTGGGTGTCATTTGAATCAGTAAAGCTTGAAGACACTTTTCTGGTTGAAATTCAAAGGAAAAATACCGTAGAATCGGCAAAAAATTCGATCAAAACATACTTCAACCCTCTCTGTAGTATAGAATACTAGTTTGTTATCAATGCGTGTTCCCGATTTGACGTCACAGGAGCATACTCGCCCCAGTTTTTTTATGCTCACGGTATTTTGAAAAAACGGCATAAATCGCCCACTTCAGGCCCCCAAAAGTACATGAAGATCAAATTTTTGACTTATAAAATATATTGCAAATCTTCTTAAAATCACCTAAACTATTAAAATATGCAAATTCCTTGACGACCGGATAGGCACTTTAAAGGTCGCAAAAGGTTAAGGAGAATGCCAATGCGAGCATTGGTTACAATGAAATATTAGGTCCATCCAGGATAGCACACACCTTTTGAAAAGCCCTATTCAATTCCTCATGTTGTTCATGACTCGACAACGGAGGGCTTTGTTTATCAAACCAACTTGTACTGTCAAAAGTAAATGGGGGAAATAAACCTAATGGATGGACAGATGTGACATATATGAAGAAATATTAGCATTTATTGGTCTTGTCTTTGCAATGGGCTTAGTAAAGTTACCAAGTGTTTCAGACTACTGGTCAAAAAGTGGCACCCCCCAACCACATTGGTTTCCATTAATAATGTCCTGAGATTGTTTCTTAGCAATAAGTAAATATTTCCACTGTGTCAAGTGTGGGCTCTTTGTGAATCTGCAACAGGATACTGTCTGCAATTCCAAGTATACACTGGAAAAGTTGGCAACTCAATTGAAACCAACCTTGGATATCATGTAGTCTGGCAGATAGGGGTACCAAGAAGCATGTTTACTTACCATATCGGGGGACAATTCCATTTTGGTTTTATCTTGTTCCTTTAAGGTTAGTAAGTATATTTCTGAATGTTGGCCGCATTGAAATTTCTTATGGGCTGTTGCCAACACGTTTTTCTACGATATTACTATAAAGCTGTATTGCTGTCAAAAAAGACTAACTTGCATCTTGTCAAAAATAACTTGCATCAACAGAAAGCTCCTAAAAAATTAAATATAAGTCATTTAAATGGCCACCCTAATTTTTCCAATTCTAAATGAGTTATCAGCCTTTGAAAGCATATTTTCATACTAGTGCCCAGGTTTTTTGCACGATTTTAGCATTTTTTCGTGGTTTAAAGGATCAATAACTTGAAAACCGCTTGAAAAATCCAGGTGGCCATTTTTAAATGTCTCATTTACTTTTTTACGAGCTTTCTGTTGATGCAAGTTACTTTTTCTAAAATTGAACTTGAAATATCACCTTTTTTGACAGTAATACAGTTTTATAGTAATATCGTAGAAAAACGTGTTGGCAAGAGCCCACAAGAAATTTCAACGCGGCCAACATTCAGAAATATACTTACTAACCTTAAAGGAACAAGATAAAACCAAAATGGAATTGTCCCCCGATATGGTAAGTAAACATGCTTTTTGGTACCCCTATCTGCCGGACTACATGATATCCAAGGTTGGTTTCAATTGAGTTGCCAACTTTTCCAGTGTATACTTGGAATTGCAGACAGTATCCTGTTGTAGATTCACAAAGAGCCCACACTTGACACAGTGGAAATATTTGCTTATTGCTAAGAAACAATCTCAGGACATTATTAATGGAAACCAATGTAGTTGAAAAATGCCACTTTTTGACCAGTAGTCTGAAACACTTGGTAACTTTACTAAGCCCATTGCAAAGACAAGACCAATAAATGCTAATATTTCTTCATATATGTCACATCTGTCCATCCATTAGGTTTATTTCCCCCATTTACTTTTGACAGTACAAGTTGGTTTGGTAAACAAAGCCCTCCGTTGTCGAGTCATGAACAACATGAGGAATTGAATAGGGCTTTTCAAAAGGTGTGTGCTATCCTGGATGGACCTAATATTTCATTGTAACCAATGCTCGCATTGGCATTCTCCTTAACCTTTTGCGACCTTTAAAGTGCCTATCCGGTCGTCAAGGAATTTGCATATTTTAATAGTTTAGGTGATTTTAAGAAGATTTGCAATATATTTTATAAATCGAAAATTTGATCTTCATGTACTTTTGGGGGCCTGAAGTGGGCGATTTATGCCGTTTTTTCAAAATACCGTGAGCATAAAAAAACTGGGGCGAGTATGCTCCTGTCACATTCGGCATTGCCGACCTAAAAGCCGTCCTAGGCTAGGCATGTTGTAAAACACGGACTGGACTGGACTGGACTGGACTGGGAAAACATGGACTGAGTCCGTGATTTGTAAAACATGGACTGAGTCCGTGATTTGTAAAACATGGACTCAATCCGTGTTTTACAAATCACGGACTCAGTCCGTGTTTTACAAATCACGGACTCAGTCCGTGATTTGCACCAAAATCCGTCAAAACTCCGTTTTTGTATAACAATAGTTCATTGGGCCAAAATTTTCAACACATCCGAACTTGGAAATTGAGCTGTGTACTGTAGTAGCAGATATTTAATGAATTTAGATTGTAAAAGCTTTCATCTGGGTTGTGAAGGACTTCATTGTTTAGTCTTTTCTTTAACATATTACAGAGACGAAATTTGGGAACTGTTCTCTTTTTTGTCGCCTATAGTTGTTTTGGTTAATGGAATAATGCTTCTCTTCTCAGTTACGTCTGAAGTTCTATCTTCATGGTAAATATCAACACTGTCAAGAGAGAATTAGGGCGCTAAAGATACAGTACCAAATCATTTAATGTCCCATATCGTCGTGATGTTTAAGCCATTTTTGGAAACGGTATGAAACTCGTTTTATACAGAGTATAAAAAAGTAGACCATTTTAAGTAACCGCAATTCAAATTAGAACCAATCTATTCAGTGTAGTAATTTGAGAGCTCTAAATGTTTCAGATGAAAAACCAAGGTCTTGCACACATGAGAAGTTAATAATAATGTCCTAAAATTCTCGAGTGTATAATAGATGAACTTTGTCCCATTAGTTTGAATCATTACTTCCTAATTCGTAGCATTCAGAGCTGTGAAATTAATACAACAGGCCACAACAGATTGCGGCTAGTTTGAATTGCGGCTATTTTACAGGTGTTAATGCACCCTGTGCAGTAAACACGCAGTAATTTTGTTTGAAAAAATCAGAACACTCAACACATCACCAATTTTTGTCGCCAAAATACTAATTACATGTGATAGTTTATACATTCATGGATGGGAGCAGAATATTTAGTTTTAAGTTTGAAACTAGTTGGAATATGAATACACCTGTATTTACGATTGGTATATTTCTAACTAAACGAATATTTTAAAGAATAATCTGACTTGCTGAGACTCGATTTGGTTTTCTAGGTCTGATCAGTTGACCCCGATTCATTCGGATAGGAATATTGAATATTGCTAATGAGAATACTGAAAGGAAAATATTCCGCATCCACCCCTGATATACACAAGCAGTAAAATCATTATTTAATCATTATGTAGTTTGAGTTAGCCCTGTCTCACTGCAGTCAACTTTGTCCGTAATATCGCGACGCCACATAGCGTAACAAAATAAGCTACCCAAATAAAAACCAGTAACAACAATTTAAAATATTACAAATCAAAATCAATCTAGGATAAACGACTAAGTGGTTAAGTCAAGTTTTGTCTCTCGTTAGGATTTCAACCCTTCGGGCTTTTGCAACACCCCAATATAGTTTTGCATTTTATCACATGCGTGCGTTTAATTTAACTGATGTATGTTAACATGATTGAGTACAATAAAAGGTTTTAATAAAGAGAGATGTAAAAAACTCTCCTGAGAAGCGCTTTGTGGCTTTCTTGAAGGTGCGGAATTAAATCAGGTGGTACATAAAGCATGTTTGCAAGGAAGCCTGGGCACTGCAATAATATACAGGACATGTTTGCATGGAAGTAGACCATGGATAGATCGGGTGATGTGTGTTATATATGATTTGTTAACATTGAATTACCCAGTCCGCGTTTTACAAATCACGGATTGAGTCCGCGTTTTACAAATCACGAACTGAGTCCATGTTTTACAAATCACGGACTGAGTCCGTGCTTTACAAATCATGGACTCAGTCCACGTTTTCCTAGTCCAGTCCAGTCCAGCCCGTGTTTTACAACATGCCCCTAGGCTAGTACATGATTAGCATACTTACGCCGACCTTGAATCATATTTTCCTCGGCATTTTGCATTTTTTACTATAAATATGTTCATAGCGATATAACTACTCGCTCGTCGATATCGTACTTAATAATGCTAGCTAGATATTTTCTAATGGTTGTCGAATCTCCCCATACTTGAATGACTGAGGAAATATCGTGTTTTGACAGGAAAATGGGCGTCGTTACTCACGGCCATCGTTCATTGGCTCGGAAATGTCACATAGCAACAATAGGTAGAACGGAAGTCAATTTTATGACTTGAAAACACAAAAATAAAGTGATTACTGTGAAGTGCTAAGATGTAAACAAAACATTAGTGAATATCCCTCATGATTGTTGGCAGAGTCGGTTATGCCTTCAGAAAATGTTGTAAAAAAGTGGGGTTTTGAGTGTCTGGGTTGTGAATGCTTCACGTCTGACATTTTAATTAACATGTTTGGGATTTTAATATAACAAATGTTATTTTACTTTTAGTTGGTCATTTGTACTTGTTGCTTGCATGATTCATGGTAAAATAAAGAAGTTGGATTATGTTTTGCTTAATAATTTTGGTGTTATTTTTGTCTTAAGCTTAAATGTCACACACAGTTGTTTGCATTTCAACACATTTTAATGAAATCAATAACAAGGTGTCAGAAAAAGCGACTGACCTAAAACATCACACCGAGGGGCAATGCCGACCTTAATTTTTTTCTAGGTCGGCAAATTTTCATACATTGGCATTTCCTTGCCGACGTAAAAATGTACGAATTTCTAGGGCTGTTTTTACAATTTTTGTACCAGTGTAAAATTGGTTGAATATCTAGCTTGTCAAAAAACATTCTGCTGTGGAACAATTTGGTATGAGAGAATAGGTCTACCAAGTGTGTTCAAACTTAAAAAAGGTGATAATAGCAGTGACATGTCAAGATATATGGACAGTCCATGCTATTTCCACAATACATGGAAGTGATATGAGTCCAATTCCTCAAACAAGAGGTGAAGCAGCTGCAGTTATGAGCCCACATTGATTGCTGATTACAACATGAACATGAATGGTGTTGACAAATGTGACCAGTACCTAAACTACCACAGCTAGGGCAGAAAAACAAACAAGTGGTGCAAGAAAAGTCTTCTTCCATTTGCTAGAGTTGGCCATTATTGACTCCATGTCTAACAGAAGTTAGAGTTGGGGAGCAAAAAGAATGCTCACACAAAATTTAGAGACGCTCTTGTTCATGAGCTACTTCAACCACTGCCTGACCAATGTGTGAACCGGACCATGGATTTACTCAGACCAGGCAGGCGGGTGAGTCAACGCGCAAGCAGTTGAAAGGAAAGCATTTTTCAGAGCATGCAATCTCGCACCCAGAGCAATGCAGGTTGGGGTGGGCATCAGCTCTGGGGAAACAGAATGAGATTTGCAATTTTATTGGCTGAGGTGAGATCAATGATGCCGCCATTTCTTGCAGGATTTATGCAAGAGATATGCTTGGATTTTGCGTGGATATGCGAAGATGAGATCATGAGACTGGATGAGACGTAAACAAAATTTAAACATATACATTGTCTCTGTTTACATCAAAATATGTATTTATCTTTCAAATACAACTGACAAAGCATCATCTAGCTGGTTGACAAAAAACAAACTTATGTGTGCTGTATTGTGCGATAATAAATACCTGCTCGCAGTACTTTGTTGGTGAATTTGGATGAATGGTTGAAGTCCTATTTATAATAGTTGGCACTAGAGACTTGACGAGTCAGCGTCAGATTATTAGGAAATGAACAATGAAATGTTTGTATTTGGAAGATTTGTGTTCAATATGAAAACCACCAAAAAGGAAGTGTTTTATTGACAGGCATTCAATGATTTTGCTATATGATGAACTACAAGGTGTTGACAATACTTCATTTATACTGTCAGTTCCATTTTGTTTGCAATGGGATTGTATTTTTACTATGTTATTACTAAGAATTGAGACCAATGTTATGTTAGAACCATACAGTGACAACCATACAGTTACAACCAGAACCATACAGTTACAACCATAAAGTGCTCAACACTGTCATTTTGGTACCGATTTGATCTAATGACGACGAGATATCATCATAATAGAGGTAGGCGAGCAAGATTTTTCTCTTCCCGAGTCAGTTATTACCCTAATTCAAACGCTACTTTTCATTTCAAACGCATATCCGTAAGTGGGGACGTTTCGCCTAATCCTGGCCCGACAACTGCCACGAGAAATTTAAGAACAACGAGGCAAACAACACAATTTCAACATGAGTTGAAATGTCTATATTTTAATTCACGAAGCATCGTTAATAAAATCAGAGAGCTTGAAGTGATTGCAAACTCTAAACAGTATGACCTTATAGCCATCACAGAAACGTGGTTGAACGATTCAATAAGCAATAATGAATTACTTCCCTCCGATAAATACTATATATACCGCCGTGACAGAGAATTGCCAAGCCGTGGAGGCGGTGTTATGCTCGCAGTTGGCAAGTCATTACAATCAATTCGACGGACAGATCTGGAAACAAATGCTGAGATACTCGTTTGTGAAATTAGGCCAGAAGCAAAAAAGAAATTTCTCTGTGTAGTTTTCTATAGACCGCCCTCAACCAATTTTGAGTATATGAATTGCTTTAAGAAGTTTCTTCGCAAAGTATCGAAAACCTGTATTTTGCAACTTGTAATACTGGGAGATTTTAATTTACCTGATGTAAATTGGTCAGCTGGAACGGCAATTTATAATGACCGTTTGCATAACGAGTTTACAAAAGTGGTTAGGGATAATTTCTTATGGCAAATGGTTGAATCTCCAACACGTGGTGCAAACATTCTTGACCTATTATTAACAAACATTCCTCATAAAGTTAAAGCTGTTTGTGTTTTCGATGATATTCTCAAAACCGACCACAAACTGATTGACTTTAATCTAAGTTTTATTATCAACAAAAAACGACCTGTTAAAAGGATTGTTTACAATTGGAAGAAAGCCGATTTAAGTGGTCTAAAACAAGCAATTTCACATACCCCTTGGGACCTTGCATTTGATGAAGCCTCTGTTAATACAAGCGTGACTAATTGGATGGATTTATTGCTGACAATAACAAACGAGCATGTACCGCAGGTCGCAATTTCGGATAATAATAATAAGCCTTGGATTGACAAAGAGGTTATTCGAATGATGCACAAAAAAGATAGAATGCGTAAAAAAGCGAAGAAAACTGGGGAACATATGGATATTGAACATTTTGAAGAAATCAGAAGAAATGCCGCGAAGCTTGTTGAAGTGAAATATAGGGACTACTTGAATGAACTTAAAGCCAATTTAACTGAACATCCGAAACGTTTTTGGACATTTATTAAAGCAAAAACTAGAGCATATAGCACTCCTCAATTTCTGAAATATGGAAATGTATTTGCCACAGATGGCAAGGATAAAGCTAATCTTCTTAACAGTTTTTTTCAGTCTGTATTCAATTCGGATGACCACGCCAGTGAGGAAAGGACGGATGACCACGCCAGTGAGGAAAATTGTGAATCTGTAGATAATAGTCTAAGTCAAATTATTTTAAACGAGAATGAAGTGCTAGATTGTCTTTTAAACCTTGATCAAACGAAGGCGGGTGGGCCTGATGACATTTCTGCAAGGCTTCTCAAGACGGTTGCAAACGAAATAACTCCTTCGTTAACACTCCTTTTTAACCTCTCTTTAAGATCAGGAGAAGTTCCAACCATATGGAAACAGGCAAATGTCATCCCGGTTTCGAAAGATGGCAATGTTAATTGTGTTGAAAACTACAGGCCAATTTCCTTGCTATGTACTGTTTCGAAAGTGTTGGAAAAATGTATTTACAATCGGTGTTATGACTCTATTTCCGGCATAGTACATCATTTACAGCATGGTTTTTTACGAGGCAGAAATTGCACAACACAGTTAGTACAAGTGTATCACAAGATTCTTAAAGCACTGGACAATAAACACTCTGTTGATGTAATATATCTTGATTTCCAAAAAGCGTTTGACAAAGTATCTCATCGTTTATTGCTCCGTAAATTAAGGAAACATGGTTTCTATGGTTCTATTCTCAACTGGTTTGAAAGTTACTTAACAGGAAGGACTCAAAGAGTTGTGCTTGACGGGTATTGTTCTGAATGGTTTGAAGTGGCCTCGGGAGTCCCACAAGGATCTATTCTGGGTCCATTACTTTTTATATTGTATATTAACGATCTCCCTGAGCAAACTCAGCAACCAACAGAAATGGCATTATACGCTGACGATTCAAAATTATACAGAGTAATAATGTCGGACGTTGATACTGGAAATTTACAGCAAGATTTAAATGAAATACACTCTTGGTCAGAAACATGGCACATGAAATTTAACACGAACAAATGTAAAGTTATGAGGTTGTCGCGAAAAAAAACCCAGTCACCCCTGACTGGTTATAAATTAGGTCACGAATCTTTAGAATTAGTAAAAACCACCAAAGATCTTGGAATAACTGTGAATGACGACGTCAGTTGGGGAAAGCATATAGCAAAGATTACGGCAAAAGCAAATCGGACACTCGGGCTTATCAAAAGAACTTGTAAAGATTTTGAAGATCAAACTGTCAGGAAGCTCCTCTACCTTACATTGGTTCGACCGCAGCTGGAATTCTCATCTGAATTGTGGTCCCCGTCAGAGGTGAAATACCAACTGATGTTGGAAGCGGTACAAAGACGAGCCACAAAGTTCATTTTAAATTACCCTGCAGACATGGAATATAAAGAACGTTTAAAAATTCTTAACCTTCTCCCACTCGATGCCAGGAGAAGTATGAAAGACCTGCTGTTCTTCCATAAATGTAGAGCAGATCTATTGGACATTCATCTACCGAATTATGTACAGAGCCGACCAGTGCCTAGGTACAATATTAGATCACATGACGTGAATAACTTCACTGAACTAAAATGTAGAACAGAATATTTTAAAAATTCCTATTTTCCTCGAGTTGTGATAAAGTGGAACTCGTTAGATAGTGATCTAAAAACAATTGATAGTTTTAGTATTTTTAAGTCTAGACTTTATAAGAAATTTTATAGTGAAATTAATGATTATGAACTTCCACACAAGTAGTTTGTACTGTTACTTTAGTTTTTTAATATGTATATAATATATAACATATAGTCTTAGTAGTTAATTATAACAGGTTATAATATATTAAACAATAGGTTTTTTAATTGGTAGTCATGTTCAATTGGGGCGGTGCCCTGTTTGGCCACCAGTTGTTTTTAATTAACTATTGCATTCTTGTTAGCATTATGTAGAGTAGTATTGATGAGACATGTATATACGGTTTTTGAAAGCAACAAAGTTATTAAAATGAAATGAAATGAAATAAAATAATATATGTTTAGGGTTTTATTGTAATTTAGTCTTACCTTTATATAAGTAAAATTTGCCAGACTGTAGAAATTAAATGTTCATATTGTTCAAAATGTTCGTATTGTACATGGCATTGTTATTTCCTTGTGTACATTACAAGCTATGCCTCAGTCAAAATGTTCATGTAGGAAATGATTAATGGATGTACTTGTGTTATAGCCTTGATGCATGTACACAATGCTCACCACACATAAGGTAATTTTGCATTCAGAATCCAACTGTATGTTTATTAGCTTTGCACTCATGGGTGAAAGGAGGAAAATCCAAAATCAAATTATCAGCTAATTCCAGAAGTAAACGAGTGCATTGTAGAATTTAAGGGGTGAAATCTGGAATCCAAAAAAAAAAAGAAATGTGAATCCATGGAGGGAAATATGTGTAGTCTTTAATTATGCATGCATAATTAGAAGGACACATGTAAACAAATATGGCGGACGTTGTATTAAGCTAAGAAGAGAGACATTATAATGGCGACGACGATGGCGAAATAGTTTCTTTAAGAAAACAATAATAACACCTAAACATGGCTACTGGTACAACGCTTCCAGTTTTTCCCGAATTTGATCTACGAGACCAAACAAATTTAGCAACACGATGGGAGAAGTACATAAAGAGATTCAACAATTGAATGTCCGCAATAGATGTCAAACAGGAAAGCCGAAAACGTGCATTGCTATTACACTATTCTGGCGAAGAAGTAAATGATCTTTTTGATACACTTCCTGATACAGGCGAGGACAACGACTACAAGGGAGCTTGCGAAGCATTAACAAGATATTTTACGCCTAAAAAGAACGTTTCGTTCGAAGTATTCAAATACCGAAATCTCAAACAAGAATCGCATGAGACTGTAGACGAATTTCATACTTGTTTGCAGATAGCTTCAAAGTACTGCGAGTTTGGCGACAACAAGGAAAAAGAAATTAAAGCACAAATTGAACTGGGGACATCGAATGAAAAGTTACGACGATACTCATTCCGTACGCCTGGTCTCACATTGACACAATTACTGGATTATGCGAGAACACTTTATGAAATTGAGAGGCAAGCGAAAGGCATCAAAGCCACACACCACGGTATAACCAGCCGATGTACCGAAACTGATCACGCTGATGTACACAAGATTCAAATTAACACACAGCGATCACCTAATCCCCGCACAAATAAAATGTCACAACACTCCAAGAGGAAACCGGCTCCAGCAAAAATAACTACAAAATCTCAACGTTGTTTTCGCTGTGGCTACTCATGGCCACACAACAATGGCAAGTGTCCTGCTGAGGGCCAGAAGTGTAATAACTGCTCCAAATACAACCATTTTGCCCGTGTGTGCAACTCCAAAGATAAAATCAGAGAACAATTCAACCAGGATTCCACCCATGCATTATGGAATGATATTCGATCGCCACATTCCAATAACAACAGTAACTGCAGCAGTGACGAAAGCTCCGACAGTGATGAGAATGCCTTTACTATTTATGAAGTCCAAAACCAGCCCAACACAAGAAAGAAACAAGGCTCGTTCAATGCAAACCTGAAGATAGGCAAGTCAACCATCCCTTTCCAGATTGACAGCGGTTCATCTGTTAACATTATTGATGAAACTACGTTTCAGCGTGTAAAGAACAACCCAGACATTGTTCTGCGAAAATCAAGAAAATGGCTATTCGGGTTTGGCAGTCAGACGCCTTTACCCTTGGTGGGACAGTTCGAATGCGTACTTGAATCAAAAAAGCGAATCACCAGTGCGAAGATCGTGGTTGTAAAAGGGACAACGGGTTGTCTCTTGAGTGGTCAGACGTCCATGGATTTAAGTTTCTTAACGGTCAAAGTCAACAACGTAAAGCCGAAATCCACTTTTACTAAACTAGCTTCACAAGAGAAAGTTTTGCAGCGTTTAAAACCCATGGTTACCAAATACGATAAAGTTTTCCATGGAGTAGGCAAATTAACCAACGTTCAAGTCCACCTTCACATAAACAAAGAAATAAAACCTGTGGTACAACCTACCCGCCGAATTCCGTTTGCCATTCGCAAAAAAGTTGAAAGCGAACTTGTTTGACTGCAAAAAGAAGATATCATTGAACCAGCGAAAGGACCATCGCTGTGGGTAAGCCCAATCTTGGCATTTCCTAAACCAAACAACCCCAAGCATATTAGACTATGTATTGATATGCGTCAACCGAATACCGCTATCCAACGAGAATGTCATCCTCTGCCAACAATCGAAGATTTGATCCACAACTTGAATGGAGCCCGCCATTTCAGCAAATTGGATTTGTCATCTGCATACCACCAGCTAGAATTAGATGAAGAATCACGGCAAATAACAACATTCACGACTCATAAAGGACTTTTTCAATATAAAAGATTAAATTTTGGCACCAACAGCGCAAGCGAGATTTTTCAACATACGATTCAAGGCGTCTTCAATGGCACTCCGAGCTGCAGAAATATCAGCGATGATATCATTGTGTTTGGTAAAACCCAAAACGAACACGACAAAGCTTTAGAAATGATTCTACAAGTGGCTGAGCAACGTAATCTAAAGGTCAATTTCGCCAAGTGTCAATTCGATCAAACGCAACTGGAATTCTTTGGCTATATTTTCTCAGCAGATGGAATCTCCCCGAGTGCGAACAAAGTTCAAGCTATAAAAGACGCTTTCGTTCCCCAAAATGCATCAGAAGTCCGTTCGTTCCTAGGAATGGTCCAGTACTGTGGACGTTTTATCCCCAAACTGGCTGATATCTCTGCTCCACTTTGCGCACTTACTCATAAAGATGCAAAATGGAGTTAGGGTCCCAGACAAAAACAAGCCTTCGAAAACTTGAAACACGTGCTCACAACAGAAACAACCATGGCCTACTTTGACAGTTCGAAAAATACAGAGTTATACGTTGATGCTTCTCCTTTCGGACTTGGTGCCATTTTAACCCAGACGACCCCCGGCCAGCAAGATACAAAAGTTATCGCATATGCAAGTCGTTCCCTAACGGACACCAAAAGTCGATACTCACAAATTGAGCATGAATCTCTGGCAATAGTATACGGGATCGAACATTTTCACATTTACTTGTACGGCCACAAATTTATATTGATCACAGACCACAAGCCGTTGAAGCTAATTTACAGAAACCCAAAGTCACGACCCTCGGCAAGACTAGAAAGATGGTGCCTACGGTTACAAGATTATACCTTTCGAATTAAGTATCGACCAGGACCAGCCAATCCTTCGGATTATTTGTCTAGACACCCGTTGACAACTCGCCCAGACAACAAGCAGCCAAATTTGTGCGACGAACATGTCCGTTTTGTTGTAAACCATGCTGTGCCAGTGGCACTTGACGTCAACGCTATCTGTAGCGCAACACAAGATGATCCGACATGCCAAAAACTTATTGAACTTTTGCATAACAATTCTTGGAACTCACTTAACACTAACAACCTACACCCTGAAATTAACATCGCCGAACTGCGCGCATACGAGTTACTGAAACAAGAACTCTCGTTGACACCGGAAGCTGATCTAATCATTCGAGGAAATCGTCTTGTCATTCCCTCCAAGTTACGCCACCAAGTCATTAGTCTAGCACACGAGGGTCACCAAGGGCTGATAAAGACCAAAAAGCTATTACGTGAGAAAGTTTGGTTCCCCAAGATTGACACTTTAACGGAAAAAGCTGTGAAAGAATGTCTCGCGTGTCAGTCGGTGGGACAACCTAACAAAGCAGCTCCCATTCAACCTATGCCAATTCCACAACAAGCGTGGGATGTCATTTACGTTGACTTTCTGGGACCATTGCCAACAAAAGACCTTCTGCTTGTTATTATTGATGGCCGTACTCGTTATCCAGAGGTCGAAATAGTTCGCAATACGAGCGCCCAGTCAACCATTCAATGTTTCGAAAGTATTTTTTCTCGCCATGGCATATCGTGAACGATTGTATCAGACAATGGTCCACCGTTCCAGGGAGACGAAATTTGCCAATATATGGCTACAAATGGAATCAAACACCGCAAAATTACGCCCATATGGCCACAAGCAAACGGCAAAGCCGAGACGTTCATGAAACCGCTAATGAAGTGTCTACAGACGGCAGTCGTCAAACACAAGGATTGGAAACTCGAACTACAACGATTCCTGCTGAATTACCGCACCACGCCCCATTGTACGACAAAAGTACTGCCCGCCACAGCACTGTTCGGACGAAACATCAGCACCAAGTTACCAGAGAAATCTTCGAAAGTAAACATGGAAGAGATCGACAAGAAGATCAACGAAGCTGATGCCTCAGCTAAAGCGAAATAGAAAGTCTACACTGACCATCGTCTCGGAGCAACGACACCAATCTTTAAAGTGGGAGATCAGGTCCTTGTCCGACAAAGTACACAAAACAAATTAACGTCACGGTTTGACTACCGACCATATAAAATCGTAGCAATAAAAGGAACGATGATTACTGCACGTCGTAACGACCATCACATCACAAGAAACTGTTCACACTTCAAACCGTTCAGGGGGACTTTGCGAGAAACAAATACCAAGAGTGATCTTGAGAGTGATGAGTCTGATGATACCATGCGTGGAAACGAGGAGGTGAGAGTTGAGGTGGACGAAAGCTTGTAGGGAAGAGACGATACAGCAGATAGAAGAGAACGTCGATAAATATGGCGGATGTTGTATTAAGCTAAGAAGAGAGACAAAATATGGAATACAAGAAGGGGAGTCTGGAATCCAAGGAGTAAAACCTGGAATGCAAATACTGTTGGATTCTACAGGGTGTATAATAAAAAGTAGGCAATTTGTAAACGGCTCTCAACCTTGCAAAATGGCTTGAAGTATGGGTAATGGTGGCCACACAAAGCAAATTGACTGAGAACAATAGAAATATGAGAGAATAATGTTACTGCTTGTTAATTTTAGTTTGCAAATTGCCAAGAAACCAACTGCTATACAGGGAATTGTACTTCTCTTGTTGACTAGTTCCTTTTAAGACTTCTTTATTATGAAACTATAAAAATATGAGATCAAAGATATCACGTGCATTATTTTAGTTTAACATATGAAGCATCAAATATATTCTGGCAATCATGACAATCCTTTATACAAAAACCACTTCTAAGTTTGTTTTATATTCCTTTTCAACAAATTACCATTTGCGCTTTTGAAAACTGTTCAGACTGTCGTTCTAAACAGTCTTTAAAAGCACGAATGGTAATCTTGTATGTAAATGTTGTCACGCTATTGTGTCAAATCATCCCTCAAAGTCGATCCATGAAATGGCATTTCTGAGACTCTAAATTTTTTTCTTGGGTCAGTAACCTATCGACCCCTATGAACAGGCCTGCGATATACTCAGAAATCAATCGCATTTGAATATTAAAATAACTAAGACAAATGACTTGTGCACCTTCATGTACTTTCCAACATGTGTTTTATTTTAATGGAAAACTCTTTGCAGCTTTCCAACCTTTCGAACCATGTTTATTTTTGTATGAGTCATCCCCATAAATAATGAAACCATTTCAAATAAGGGGTATTGCTAAGCACTATTTTTAGGCCTAATTGCCTACCGTATACATGTATTAGTAGTTTCAACAGAGCAAAACACCTTGGAAGAGAAAATACGGAAGCTTAAATGTCAAGGAAAGAGAAAAGAGACAGGGGCATCCATATGTAGGTCCTGTTTTACTCTTTTAAAGGGTATAAATGACTGCATTAAAAAATTGCATTGCTGTGTCAAAATGCATAAGTATCTCCTACTGCAATTATTACCAGTGATGTCAGTGACAATAAACATGCATACCTCCAACAAAAAAGCCATCTGCTTTAATGGTACTTATAAAACATCCTTCAATAAACTAAAATTTTTATGTTGGGCATAGCAGTATCACCAGTTCAATTAACAATAAAGAATCACAATCGCATGATAATTGATGTACGTATCACTTATGTTGCATAATTTTACTTGGCAGCTAGATCATTAATAAATAAGTTTGAGAATTTAGGTCTAAAATTTATTTAAAAGCTCTTAGACACTGCTGTAGGTTTTTTATAATTCATCACGAAAATATTTTGACATATTTTATGTGTTTTATATCACATACTAGATGTTTGATTGCTGCAAAGGATGCCGTTACAGGCTACATCAGAAAAATGGTTAATGAGGGAAAAGAAATTAGATCTGACAATGAACTTTTAAAAGAAGTTAAAGATTTAGGTTTAGTTATCAATTTGTGCCAAGGTCAAGGTTACAATGGTGCAGGTGCTGTTGCTAATATTTATAATGGAATGGCTGCATTGATAAGATTTGAATTTAAAAAACTATTTTTGTACACTTTTCAAGTCATAGGTTAAACTTTTGTGTTGCTGCATCATGTTCAATCCAAATTGTGCAAGAAATTATAGATAATTGTAAGTCTATTGCCAACTTCTTTAACCTTTCTCCAAAATGACAAGGCTTTTTAATTGCAAACATTAAAACACACTTGCCTAGGTCGAATCATTTTGTTTTGACAGATGATTGTATAACGGGATGGACTGAGCGAATAGATGGTATAGATAGAACATTGGAACTTAATGCTTCATTAAAAATTATAGAAAACAAGAATACAGCAAAATCGTTAGGAAATTTAATAATGAAATGCAATAGCGTGCATTTTTACTTACAACCAAAAGTTTTTATTTTTATATGCGAACAATTTATACATGACAACGCCGACCGGGCTAAAAATAGCCTTTGTGAAGTTTCAGTTTTATTTACAGTTGAAATTTGGTTATGCTTTGTTGTGTATAATGTACTGGTATTCAGTAATATTTTTCATAAAATTTAGAACAAACTGACGAAACTAAAACGTGACAGAGATCACAACACTATCGTTGTAGCTTAGAAAAAGTAGTGGTGGGCGATATATCGGAAAAATATCGATATTGTGGATATTCAAAATTTAATCTTCGTTATCGATATTATTTTTCAATATCGATGAATTTGATACTAATTAATCATATGATACACCTAACCCCTTTTATGGTTTACAAGGGCATGCTAACATGAAGTATACGAAAATTTCAACGTCATGAACGTAATCGCAGATTTGTTTGCGCCAAAGTGCTAAATTTCAATTCCCATTTTCCAATGTCAACATGAGGTCGGGGACAAAACGCAAAAAGAGTCTTTTGTGGACATATTTCTCTCGATGTGACAATATTGATGGTGCTTTTGAATGTAGCGTCTGTGGAGAACACGTGAAGCACTTATCCAACACAACAAACCTAATGGTATGTTTATTGAATTTCAGATCATTAATATTAATAACTTCATGATAAATTTGAAATTCAAATACATATTTTAATATACAGTGTATATCAACTTGCACATTGACATGCAATTAATGAATTGTTATTTTCTAGCATTTGAAGAATAAACGCTTAGCAGACCATTCCATATCCGAAGAACAAATGAAGGAAGACCAAGCGGCAAAAAAGAATAAACAGGAAAATAAAAAGGTTCAAGCAAGTCTTCCAGGAGTTCTGTTAAAATCAACTAAATATGAGTCGAAATGTCAACGAAAAGGAGACCTAGATGATGCCTTGCTGCAAATGCTCACAACTGACATGCAACCATATTCAATTGTAAATGATAAGGGCTTTAACAAATTTGTTAATTTGTTAGATTCTCGATATCAGTTGCCTAGCCGAAAAAATCTTATGCGAAAGCTTCCTGGAAAATTTGAAGAAATGAAAGCCCAAGTGAAAACTCAGATCAATAGTGCTGCTCATGTTTGCCTTACAACTAATATTTGGACTTCACGAACAACTGAAGGCTATATTACATTTACCTGTCACTTTATTAGTGAGTCTTGGCAAATGCTATCTTTTGTTTTGGAAACTTTCAATTTGTGTCTAAGCCACACTGCTGAAAATATTGCAGCTGAGCTGTTGCAAATTGCTGA
The DNA here is from genome assembly GCA_963855995.1 of Muricea muricata. Lineage (NCBI taxonomy): Eukaryota > Metazoa > Cnidaria > Anthozoa > Malacalcyonacea > Plexauridae > Muricea > Muricea muricata. The sequence goes on from OY979716.1 coordinate 81,625,153, forward strand.
TGAATGGAACATAACTGAGAAAGTTGTTGCAATAGCCACAGACAACGCTGCAAACATGGCGGCAGCTGCTAGAATTACAGGATGGAAACACATTCCATGTTTTGCCCATACTCTGAATCTCATTGTCTAGGCTGCTTTATCAGCCGATAAAGCAACTGCAGATTTGAAAAAAAAGTGCAAGGACATTGTCACTTTTTTCCATCAAAGTACCAAAGCATCAGACAAGTTGAAAGAAGTACAAAGGCAGCTTGGTCTCCCTGAAGCAAAATTAATTCAAGTTGTTGAAGCAAGATGGAATTCTACGTTTTATATGTTCCAACGAATTGATGAACAACAAGAAGCTGTCACCGCTACACTTTGCTTGCAGGGAAGAAATGAAACGTGTCTTTCAGCTGCAGATAAAGAACACCTCAAGAAAACGATTGATGTTCTTCAGCCCTTTCAGACAGCGACAACAGAAATGAGTGCTGAAAAATATGTCTTGGTGTCAAAAATAATTCCACTAGCCCGGTCTTTGTAGAAAATTACATTGGGTTCGTCTGATGTCTCAGAAGGCATAAAGAATCAGCTTGTTTCTCAAATGCATAATTGCTTTGTCAATATGGAAGGAAATGTTCTCCTTGCTAAATCTACCTTGCTTGATCCTCGATTTAAGAAAATGGAATGATTGTATATTTGAGAGCAGGCAGTATTTTGAAGTGTGTGTTTTTTTTAGAGCTGCTGACCCACTAGAATGGTGGTCCAAGAATAGTCGACACTATTCAACTCTTGTCAAACTGGCAAGAAAATATTTGTGCATCACAGCCACTTCTGTTCCTTCAGAGCGTTTATTCTCCAAAGCTAGGGAATTAATATAACACAAAAGAAGTCGCATGAAACCAAAGAATGTTAACATGTTCCTTTTCTTAAATAAGAACATTGAGTAAATATTTGATGCTCTGGTGAACAATACCATACATTTAGATTGATCAAGTTATGAGGGCTATTGATATTTTTATTAATGTTAATACATACAAATTCTGTTATTGGTGTAGTTTGTTTCAAAATGTTTACTACCTTTGTAGCAGCTAATTAGTATCTTCAATAAGATCGATATCAAAAATATCGATGAAAAATCATAGAATATCGAATCGATTAAAAAATCCCAATATCGCCCATCACTAAGCACAAGTAATGTATTCCATTTTTATATAAACTGTAACTCCCATCGAAATTTTGTTCACAATTATTTGGTCACATCAAGGGAGTTGTTGCTCACTACCATCAACACATGCAACACAAGAATTCTATAACTTCTATTTGATATTATTGATTGCAGATGTCAACTACATCAATACAATACTATACAATATACAAATCAGTTAACAATAAATAACAAATATGTATCATCCAAAATGGCAATAATTACCGATTTTGTCCCAGTTGTGTCCAGATTGCAATATAAACAACAAATACATATGGCATGAATATCAACGTTTCACAACCATCTTTCGAGTATAAACAATCCTGTAAAAAGTTGCGTAAATCTGGGAGAACTGGCACTAATGCCACTAACATAAACTTTATAGATGGAACATACACTGCGTCCAAAAATTATACGCAAATGTGTTTTTTTCAAAATAATGTTGGCAACATTGAGTTAATGGGAATTAACTTTGGCGTACACTATCAAAACGTTAATGCCTACTGTGTGGCAAAATAATTACCTCGTCTGCATGTTATGTAAAAAAATAGGGTTTTACCAATTTAGATTTTTTCAAATGTCCATGTTTATATGCAATGATAATTTACCCTAGCAAAATTCGAAAATTTTTCATCCAAAAATAGAATGCATGCCAGAGAATGTACAAAAACAATCTATTATATACGCTTTAGGTAAATACACATGAATTATCTTTATTCTTTTCAAAAAAAATATGAGGATTAAACGTTTAGTCCTTAATGTAAGCACCATGATTAGCAACAACTGCAATTAGCCTTCGATCCATGAGGAAGTAAGTTTTGAAATCTCATCTGCCGATATATCCTTTGCTGCACCTTTAATTACATTCCAAAGTTCATCTTTTGAACTGAACTGCTTGCCACTCGCGTAAACTTTGCGTTTGATAATGCTCCACATATTCTCAATCGGATTAAGATCGGGGGAATATGGAGGCCATTCCATGATTGTGGCATTTTTCACCGACTTGTTCAAGAAGTCCAATGATAAGCGTGCAGCATGTGACGGTGCTTTGTCATGCATAAATATCAATTTCTTCCTAAATGACAAACTCTTCTTTTTGTACCAAGGTAGTAGAAACTCTTTCAAAAATGCTGTATACGTTTCAGCAGTTATCTTCAGCCCATCTTTAACTCAAAAAGGACCGACCATTTCATTATTGATGATACCTGCCCAGAACATAATTCCACCACCACCTTGCTGCCGTCGTAACCTCTGAGGAGGGGGTAACTGTGCATCATACCAGCCTCTACTCCAACCATCCGGACCATCCAGAGTCGCTCTGCACTCATCTGTAAATATTACTTTTTCAAAGTTAACTTTCATGTTATTTTCTGCCCACTTCAGCCTCTTTTCATGGTGGATACATTTCAAAGGAGGTCTAGCCACAGGTTTTCTACATTTGCTTATGCTCTTCAACATATGACATCTTGTACTTTTGGGCGTATTTGGTAGGCCAACTGACTCAAAAATTTCTTTGCTCGTTTGGAGAGGTTTGCGGCGTATCTTTTTATACGCTTGACCATTCGGGGACTGACAATAGAGCTTCCCCGAGTTTTACCTTTGTCTGATCTTCCATTAAACGATGTTGGGTTTGAAACAAATTTTCTGATCATTCGATGATCACGATTAAGTGTTTTCGCTATCTTGAGGGTTGTTTGTTTATCATGAAGCAACCCTCACTTTCACTCAAAGTGACTTTTTTGCCCATGTTGCTTATAAAAATTGGACCGTTTCTCATCTTTAAAACTTTAAAATTGATGTAATTTGTTTACTATTGCGCAGAATTACACGAAATTTTCGATATACGCATGCATAAGTGTATCCACTTTGCACACAAAATTTCATAAATTGTCATTCGATACTGCCCGTCAAATTGTGAAAAAATTCATTAGCATATAATTTTTGGACGCAGTGTATAACATAGAATTATTTGTATTGTAATTTACTAATAAACCCAGAACACAGTTTTTCGACATTTTTCCCAAAAAGTATCAGCAACATTACTGATTACTGAAACTTTGCACTATCCTTGGACTCCTAGTCTATCATTTCCAATGTATTGGTTGAGAATGTTAAAAAACAGGTGCCATGGAAGGATAAAAAAAAATTGTTGATTTTTACAAGTCCGACCTGCCAAACGTTTAAAGACTTAATTCTGAATTGGACATGTGGGAAACAAGATGGATCAAAACAGCTAGGGAACTGCAGGAGTCAAATTCAATAGAAACTTTAGACACCTTTTTAACCTTGGATAAAGAATTTTACCCTAATGTTACTACGATACTTAACATTCTAGCGGTCATACCAGCAACAACACATACTTGTGAAAGGCCAATATCAGCACTGAGAAGACTGAAGACGTGGCTAAGGTCGACAATGACTAACGAAAGGCTAACCTGGTTAGCCTTAACGCATGTCCATAGACATATGAACTTTAATGGAGACAAAATCATAGACAATTTTGCTTGACTTTATCCAAGGCATATGCGCTTGCTGAATGTTGTTTCTTCAGGTGAATAGATTCAGACTTCATCTTTGTATTGCATTTTTCTGTTGACTAGTGTGTGTGTATTGTGTGCATATTTTTCTACATAAATAATTTCATTCATTAAACAGTTTGTTTGACCTTTGAGTCTTCAAAAACCTTCTAAAAACATCATTTTTTCATCACTAACTTGAGCAGCAAATGCAGGAAATGGCATATCCAAGCCCCAAATTTCAAAAATTTTCTGGGGACCCACCTACACTTTTATTGTAAATGTATCACAAAAAACTATAGAGTATAAATGAAGATGTTATTGTTATTTCAAGCTCAAAATCTCAGTCATCCTCAAAAAAGTCATGTATAATATTACCAACACCGGATCAAAACAAACCAGACATGAATCATGTAGAAGCAGACATTTCACATTTAACCTTTGAGTTATGAAATCATTTCACTAATTGACCAATAGGATTGCTGATTTAGGCTACATTATTATTGTCTTGAAAAGGTTTCATGCATGGGCCAATCATATAAATATATGAGGAACTGATTTCTGTTTTTAACCAATCATAGGCTTCTTTTTAATCATGCTGTCATCAGCTGCTAATTTTCACATGACAATGCTGTTTCCTGATATATTCCATGCCTCATGATTTCATGATTACTCCCTCTATGTGCTGCATATTCATAATAAGTTGTATAATTTGAAGGAAACTTAGGAAAGCATAATGGGGATCTGAATATATCACAATTTCATGCTGATTTGAAAAAGAAACCCAAAACCGTTTATTAATCGTAAATATTGCTGCCGCAAATCCCACACTTCAAGCTATATATGGTTTACTGAATACAGTAAGCACTATATGCATACAAGCGTAGGTCTACCAGACTATGCGCATGAAGTTGACAATTTTCTTGCGTCAAAATCAGAAGATGCGTTAAGGAATATATTGATTTCAATATATTGCGTTAACGCTGATTACTACACACGTCAGCAAGCACATGTGAATATCATAACTATTGTAGAATTTTGATGGCGTAAAGCGGTTTCTATTATGTCTAATAAAACTACTTAGAATACGTGCATCAAGATTATATTGTTATGGTGCGCTATTTTGCGTCAAATATATTTTCAATGTCCTGCTTGCGTGGTTTGTGGTGATAGGCGTTTTGCGTGGTTTACTAATCTTCATAACTATTTGCTTACTCATGCGAGGAAAGTTACCCTAGGTCTTTTCATATATATATAAATATAATATCGAATATATAGATATCTATGTTTATAATCTAACATGGTATAACAATGTCATGTTGCAATATCAATATCTTTTCGCCGCGATATTGTAATGAGGAAGTTGCCCGCGGTGAACAGCCAACATTGAATAAAAACATGCGTATTTTTGGCGCGATAAAGAAACGTACGAAGTGAGCAATAACTGTTATTGCAGGTTGATGCAATTAACCAAGCTAACATAACTACTCTGCTTCCAATGGTTTAAAAGAATTGATACTGTTTTGTAACATACCTTAAAGTGAGATTCAAGTACGTTAGGCCACCATATTCAGTTCAGCGTATAGGACATAGGGAATTCTAAATTTTGTAACATTTGCTTAAAGAAATAAACCCATGTTGTTAACTAAAGTTATGTTTACTGATAACATATAACTTGAACATTTGTTCTTTCTTCATGACGGTATCAGTTGACCCATGCATCTTGACGGATGTACTACAATGAGTCAATAAACTGAAAATAAGCGCGGAATGCAACTGATGGTTCTATTACTGGAGTAAAAAAAACAAGGAAACCTTTTCAGTGTTCCTGCAATAGCAAATAACGTAAGCCAAACTGCAGTTCATAATTTGACCAATAAGAATCGTTCTGGCGCGCCTATTTTAGATGCCAGTGAATGAATTATAAATCTCTTGAAAAGGTTTCATGCAACGACCAATAAAATTTTCTACGGCAAGAAATGGTTTCCATGTTTAACCAATCGCATCCACTTATACCTTTGTCTGTCTTAGGTATCTCATTACATCATGTTTAATACCATGTCAATCCATGTGATGCCATGTAGGCACTCATAGCAAGAATTAGGTATTAAAACTGAATATACGCTATATCAGTAAATAAAATAAGTTCTGTTGTGTAACACAACAGTATGTAAATGACAGGTACCTGCGTATTTCCGCTTGCAATTATTATAGAAAGGAATTTGTGTTTTACTAATGACTAATATATTTTGTGCATTTGTTTTTCAAATTCGCCAGTGTTTTATAATTACGTTCAGGAGACTTGTACCACTAATAAAGTTATTTAGGCATGTATATTAAGGAATCTCGCTTAAGTGTTATGTGCTTATATATGCTCATATATTTATATCAATATATATTAAATATATGGTGAAACTTTCTTATCCCACAGATTCCTTTGTTATAGTTATACTCTTGAAAATGTTACATGCGAAATCATTAATCATTTAAGCCGTCCACTTAATACAGCTATCACGAAGACATACACGCTCATAGTTACATCTCTGATATTATCTGTAGTAAGGAAATTAACATGATTTGCGTCAATTTGCAATTTGATATTAAATCTACTCATCGTGCAGTTTGTGGCCTTTGGAAATTTGAAACTTTGTTTTGTCCAATATGCATTGGTTGATTTCGGAAAAGGTTTACCGAAATTTCTTTGGCAATATCATGCGCAGTTTGCGATCTTGATTGTGTCCCGCAATCACTGGATTTGCTTGCAGATATGTATATAAATACGAACGAAGAGTAATGTTCTTTGTGGGCATGTGACTAGTCATAGTAAAGGTGGCATCAATACGCGTGTTGCGCGCGTTATGAGTTTGGGCTCGGTGCATTGTCCTCCCATGCAGCTAGCCAAAGTCGTCCATCAACTATTAGTGGAGTCCCTATGGTTAGGGAGGGTGGTACCATAACTGCGATGAATGTAGGATGGGTGTCAGTTATGGGCGCAACATTTTTATATGTATATATACTGTAATTATGTAAACAAAATGGTTGTGATAGGCAAGTGTTTGTATAATTCAGAGTCAAGCCAATGAAAAGTATGAAATGGATAAAATCGTGAAATCAGCCTAGAAAACTTATAATTTGATCATGATATGCAAACACTGAGTCATTATTAGTCAATGATTTCGGTGCATAAAACTGCAAATACAGATCAAAATGTTTGCAACGATTTGCATAACACGACCAAACTACCACAGGGGCCGGTGTATTAAAGGCGTTTAGCTTAAATGGTGGACTAGCTTAAAAAGTCAAAAAAATATAAAACAAGTTTGCATGTTGTATAAACAAACCAGCTAAAGTTATTTGACCTCTGAAGAGCAGAGAACAATTATATATAAAACTAAATATTTATTCTTTACTCATGATTTCTGTTCCGTACTAGATGTAAAAGTGATTTTTAAATTTCACTCTCCACCGTTTAAGCTTAACGCCTTTGATACAACCGGCCCTGGCTGGTATCGCTACTAAAAGTTCATATATATGCAGTTATTTACAAATTCCAATTACAGGTTGATAATGCTTACATTCATTCATCAAATATATTTTTTGCTCGGAGCAACCTTTTCCCTTTAGAGTACTTGGATTATGTGTTACCCACTTGTACTTTGTCATACCTTCAGTGAACACCATAATTGTCGTTCCTAGTAGGTCTGCTGTCGCAAAAATTTCATTCTCAGGGTGCCTTCCTCTTCCATCCTCGCGATTTGCAAATAGTCATCATAATTCCTGCCCACAATTCGTTTTCCCTGTTTGCACCATTTTTCTCTCATAAAAGATACCACGGCTGAACGTATTTTTTGATGTTCCTTCATGGCAATATCACCCATCAGCCAGTAGCATATGGAACGAAAAAAACAATTGCCGTCTGGAATTACATCGACTTTCTGCTCCGGTGGGCTAAAAATGGACATGTTTTGGGGTTTTGACGGGATTGTTGCATTAAATTTTACTTTAATTTCGGAGCACTTCGCTGTCTGCCATTTTTTATCGATAGGAGAAAATTCGGTGATTGGATTTGGTGGTGACATTGTCGTAATATCGCAATCAGACCCGCTTTTTTCTGCAATAAAGAACTCCTTGCAGTAGTCCCGGTGTTTCTTCGTTAGCTCTTTTTCGGTTGGATGAATTAGTTCGAAGTGCTTCCCACTTGCCCTCATTTCCACACCAGAAAGAATGAATTTTCTGTCTACGTCTTCCATGTCTTTTTGTACTGGCCAATGATATCGGCCATCTAATTTTTCGACAAATGCAATTTTCAGCTCCCCATTTTTACAAAAACTTTTCACTCTCCCAATGTAAAAATTGTCCTCATATGCAACGGCCAACCATGAATTCACTTTCTGTGTAAGTAATATATGAAGGTAATTTAGAACAGTCTTAATAATTAATTTTTATGGTAATGTTAAAACACGTTCGCTTTTGAATACTGCAGGGGTGTATTATTATGCAAACGTACATGCATTCTGCATGTTTACCTGCTCGCATGTTGTGGTTTCTTTTTCATCTGTCTTTTGTTTCTTTATTGCAACACTGTTTTCCTACAAAAAAGAAATCTGTTTTCAAATATGTATCTTTTTATGGTAAATTTGACGTGCGAATGTATTCATGCCTAACCTTTTTTTCATTTTTTCTTTTACTTTGCTCTCTCTTTGTTTGACCAGCTTGGTTTCTACCCGACTGTAAAACGGAAAATAGCATTCGAAATCATGTGTTAATTTTACTATCCTAAGTTTGTTACGGTAACCTCTCTTACCTTTTTCTTTTCGACCTTGTCTTTTTGCTTTTCGTCTCTTTCTGTCGTAACCTATAATTTTTTTAACGTCAGTCATTTATGGTCGTAATATTCTTAATCTTGTGCTGTATATTAAATAATAAGTAAATAGTTTTATTCAATTGATTTGCTATTATTCCTCCTTAACCCCCACCGGATCCATCATGTCTTGATTAGGTCCTTCACTGTCAGGTTTTTCTTTTTCATCCTAGGTAGATTTTTATGCAGTATAACGTTACATGTTTACAAAAATAGCAACAATAACGTGAGTTGATTGAGGTTTAATGTTATTCCCTGGTAAATATATATGATAAACGACCGAAAATATTTAGGTATTTTTATGCACCATTAATTAACGTTTTTACAACAACTTTATGAACATAGACATGGGGAGGGGGGCGGAGGAGCACACACATCCTTTCTATGTTCTCACAAACTACTAAAAAGTGCTAAAATTTGGCAAAACTCCTGGGCACTAGTACGAAAATATGCTTTAAAAGGCTCATAACTCACTAAGAACTAGAAAAATCCAGGCCAACATTTAAATATATTATATTTAGTTTTTTATGAGTTTTCTGATGAAGTAAGTTTTTTTAATTGAACGTAAATTTTCACATTTTGTCAGCATAAGAGTTTTATAGTATTAATATTGAAGAAACGTGCTGTCAAGAGCCCACAACTGAGAAATTACTACGCGACCAACATTTAGATATCAAAATGGAATTGCTTCTCGATATGGTAAAAATAGATCAACTTCTAGGTGCTCTGTAAAATATTATTCATGCCTAAAAATATTTTCGCTTGAATTTCTTAATATATATTTAACAAGGGTCCATATGTCTCTCAAGCTAACGTGTAAAAAAGGCCGAGAAAACTTAACGTTCTGCAGCCATTAACAGAAAGTGCAACAGGTATGAGTTATAGCCAATGCAACTGTATAATTTTCAAAGTGTTAACTTAACTCCAAAGTGGAGTGAAAAAAGGTACCAGACAACCCAATCTCCACTGGAAGTAAAAATAATACCCTTTCCAAAATTGTACTATTATTTTGTTAATTATATATGTATTACCAAAATGGGGTGCTATTTAAAAATTAAGTTGTGTGACATTTGAAACACCGCCAAAAGCTGTGGTGGAAAACACACAGTGTAGGGATACACTTTGACATGGTGAAATAACACTTTAGTAGTGTATCAATCACACCAAATCCATGTAACATAACACCTTTTAGGTGTTGGCTCAACACTCTCAGATTTACAGTGTAGATGTATAAAATCTCAAAAACATACTTGGATCGATTTTATGTTTTCATCTTTTTCGATACCTTTCAGATTTGTTTGTTTGAATGGCTATAAAAGCGTAAATAGCCTAAGTTAGTTTGGCATGACAAGATACTAATTATATGACTACAAGTACGGACTTACTTCATAGATTTTCATTCCTTTGCAGTACATGGTGGTCATTGTAAATGGCGCAGAGCCGACCTCTTCATGTGCTTGTACTTTATTATTTTGCTATAAATATTGTTTTTAATAATTCATAAGATAATTGACAAATCATGCTGGCTGCTGCCTGCAAGTTTAGGATAGATTATGTAGTGTGTTGACATTTTCCTCGACTTTTGCAACTCTGCTTGTTTTTTCGAATGTGCGCATTAATGCTTAATGTCATGCACGCAACTGTAGCCGTAGGACATTTCAATAATTTAAATATTCTAAAAACGATAATGAAACCTACTTCGTTTAGTAAAGACACATTTGAAATTATTTCGGCAATTGACGATTCTCCGCGTTTCTGTAAGAGAATTTGTTTTTTGGTCGGAGAACTTGTGCCTTCTTCGTCCTTATTTTGGTCTAGATTTTTATCCTGAAATTATGAAAGCATATGGAATTATACGTGAAAAAACTAACAATTCCATTGTCCCAATCACATCGCAATACGTCGTTCTATTATACAATGAGTTTGGAGAAATTCCGTGGCATATATCGCATAATGACCCAACGAAAATGTCATGATATCATATCATCACAATTTATGATATGATATAATGTTAATGTTTAAATTTTGCTCATGATATGATACATACTTATTTACGTTACATGATTTTTAGACACATCGCGTTCCATATACGTAGTCAGGGATCCTGGTAATTTTACTTACTGGTGGGGCAAATTTATTTTGCTATTAAATCAATTTTGCTCTTAAATCTGAATGTTGGTCGTCTTGAGAGCTTCGGCGATCAACATGTTTTTCTTCAGTTTAATTATAAAACTATTAATTATCATTGTCACTGAAATAGCGATCTTTCGTGCAAGTTTATTCGTTCGTTTGTCAAATAACTTGTATCAAAGGAATCTTATAAAAAATATAAGAGATTATTACGGTTACCCTAGTTGTTCAAGCTGTTTTAGAGTTATTCCTGCTTCAAAATGTGGGAAAAATCCAAAAATAGCACAAATTTCCTGTAAACTAGTCTGAGAAATAAAAACTAGCAACAAAGACACCTACTGCTTCATATCAATATGATATTCTTTAAAAAACATTTCCACAATTTCAGGCAATATCTTTTACTTTTTCAGTACAGCCTTGCCAAAAGAATTTTACGTCTACTAACTCGTATTATATTTTGTGCGATTTTAAATCTTTACTTCTTACCTCTAGCCGCACGACGTCCTCAAGGTTTTTGTTGATAACATCTTCTCTAAGTTTGTAAAGTTGCCTTTGTACATCGGCTTTTGAAGCCCTTTCGCATTCCAACCTCTTTAAAAATCAAATCAGTTTATAAATTAAGGGAGACAATTTATACGTATACCATTCCGTACACGTGTCAATGTTGTTCATTGCTTGATTAGAAATTTAAGATTTAGGTATATACTTACGCACCACGCTATCTAGCTCCATTGACAATGCCTGATCTTTTAACATCTGTTGATCTGAAAGTTGACTTTGTCGAAATTCATGTTCAGCCTACAAAATAGTACATTTTAGCGGTCATTTGCTGTTTTTTAACTTATAATAAGTGCAATTGAAATCGTTGAAAAATTGGGTATTCTACATTCCCTGCACATAAAGCTCACATGCATACCTCACTCAATCTTTTTCTCTGAATTTCTATTGTGTCTTCTAATTCCAAAACCTTTTTGTTGAGCTGTTGGACTCTTTCTTTTAACTTCGTATTTTCTACGCATACCTAAAATAAGGAAAAACATGCCTCAATCCAATTATCGGCGAGGCCGCACTATAAAGTGACATAAAACACGTGTACTATTCGCTTCAGTAATTTGAATGTTGTGACGTAAGATTATTTTTTACATGTGCGTGGTGTCATTAATAGAATAAATATTACATCAAACATAGGATCACTGATATTATTTTTAGACCTAGCAGCTTTATTAGTCTTGGTAGTATTTAGAAGATGCGCCTTTAACATTTTTTTTTTTCGAAAATGGCGGGAGACAACTCTCGTTCTGAAGTACACTTGCATTAATTTCATATATTTAGGTTTAAATATTCATCAAACATATACATACCTTGGAATATTTGCTTTCTAAGGTTTCAAACTGTTTAATTTGATTACGCTGTGCAAGTATTGTTCCCTTTAACTGAATCGACAAAATGTAATCAAAGTTATTGGCATATCATGCAAATATTATATATTATTACATTACATATTACATTACATTACATTACATTGCATATTCAAATTTCATTATATTATATTATATTATATTATATTATATTATATATTATATTGTATATTATATTACAGTACTGTGCAAAAGTTTTAGGTCACCCAATTTTTTGCTTTTACAACAAAAGCCATATCTGTTTCTAAATATAACCAATTACAATGAAGCTGTTTCATGTTGAGCAAAACGTTATCTACAACTTACGACTTTAAAAAATAGATATTGCAAACGCATTCGCCTGTAGTATATGTATATACTTTACTACTTTTGTACAAATTCAAAAACAAATCAAGCGCAAATTAATTTGATTGTTAATTTTTTTGCAAAGAGGTTATAGTGTTCCAGAAATGACTAAAACCTTTAGTACGAAACGTGATTGCAAATACGATCATTATTGAAACAGCTTAAAAATTCTCATATAATATAACACATTGCAAATATATATCTTTTGAGCAGCGTTTATTGATATTCGTCCTAAAATTAAACTTTTTTTGCTCCTTATAATGACCGTATGTTAAAAGGGTTCAAGCAAAATACTTTGAAACAGAGTAGCACAGAGGTTTGAAACAGAGCTTTTTGAGACGGCTAGATTTTGTCAACACTGAAAACTGCATGTTGCATCAAAAGTTTTCAATTTTTTTGGAACGATTCAATGAGTCTGCTGTAGTATTGTGAAAAAGAATATTTTTTATGAGCTGTACATTGTAAAATATAAACTTGGGGGAAAAGTAGTAAACCACACTTCCGCTTACAGCCGAACTTCCAGTTTGCAATGTCCGTTTTTTTCAAAGTCGTAAGTTGTAGGTAACGTTTTGCTCAATCAAATTTACAAGTTTCATTGTAATTGGCTCAATTTAGAAACAGATATGGCTTTTGTTGTAAAAGCAAAAAACTGGGCGACCTAAAACTTTTGCACAGTACTGTATAGTATATTATATTATATTATATATACTAGTTGAATTTACCTGAAAATGTATCATGCTCAAATTACCTGATCTATTTCTGTTTGGACTTCACCACTTTCATTTTTTGTGAAGCATTTCTAAAAAAGGAATTGACATGCGATTTGTAGGTGTATGGCGGGCGTGTAGAAAGAAAAAACAAGTGAAATAATATAAATTCATCAGAATTATAATTAGACAATGTAACTATATATGTGCTAATGAGCAATTAACCTTTCCTGTTGGAACATAATTTAACTCAGTGGAAGTCTTTTGACCATCACGAACAGACTTTAGCAACTCGTACAACTCATCCGAACTTTTTCCAACCAAAAACTTAAAAAATCTCTGGGTTATGGCTTTTGACTTCGTCACTTGGGGCAACTCCTGCCAGAAATCTTTTCTCAATTGCTGTGACCAAAGCAAAACATTCTTCTGGTAACTGCGCTACCATTTCGTAATTCCTCAGAACCTTAGTAGCAACAACAAATGTTTACTTCGAGAAATACATACATGGCAATTTTGAAAATAGACAACTCACTTTGTACCGGCATTTTGAATAACAATCTATCGCGTACTTACATTGTTCATACTATATTAGCGCGATGTTTAATTGCATGGGAAAAACAAAAGAAATTCACATACCACTTTAGTTCTATAGATATTTTTATTTTCCGTTTTCCACTTTTGAACAGTCTTTTTCGAGGCATCTTTGTTGTTTTGGCTTACGTTATCAATATTGCCCATACGAGCCACATATCTTTCATGCATTTCTCGAACTGTAGGCATAAATGGCGGAGGGTGTGCGAAAGGTTCTGAGCTAACGTTTCGTGGATTTACAGCGCTTGCTGGCAAAATCGTATAGTTTCTCCCTTCACTCATAGTAGACTCTATTGGTAGTCCTAAAGAATCTATTCCCGCCATAGGATAATTCACAAACAATCCGCAAAAAATAGCATAAGAGTAAGTTAGTGAATTCGGAAATTTATAGCCCCTGGAAATTTATGACATTTGCAAGAATTGCGTTTCTCTTGCCCAACCCCAAAACCCACATTCCAGTTACTAGTCAATTTGCGTGTAATCCTCTCAGGATTTATCTGACAATCTGTCCCCAGGAACTGTATTTAGAGATTACAGTGACGTAAACATGCATAAATCCAACATGTCTACGCGCACGGATTACCTATTATCTATTAAGCATGAAGTATTATGTGCATATTTTGTCATACATTGGTATGTACTTTAAAATATTGAATATGTTCTGGAGGCTGGAAGAAAACAGTTTCTTTAGCAATTGCTGAAGAAACTGTTTTCTTCCAGCCTCAAGAACATATTCAACATTTTTTTGTGACGTTTGCGTGAAACAAGTTATTTCCTGAGCCATTGCCCTAAACCCACCTTCCGGTTACTTGACAAAATTTATTTCATTTGCATTTGGGACATTTTTTATACACCCTGTATAAATAGTGTAAAATGGATCAGGTTTGGTTTCCAAATCGTCTTTTATTTTTTCACGATATTTTTATTACAATTTACATATTATGGAGCTGTTCGAAGAGCGGTTTACCTGTTATGCAGCATATGAAGTATTACGTGAATATTTTGTTATATACTGCTGCCTGTATGGTGTGTTGAACATGTTCTAGAATTTTCGAAAACGGGGTTTTAGCAATTGTGTATAGATTGTGACGTTGTCACAAAACACACTTTGCGGTTACTATGCAAAATGTATGTTAATCATGTTTATGGTCTCCTCCAGAAATTTCATTGAAAGGAAATGATTTTGTCACCACACATCATTAATTTAATGACGCCCATGATCTTTACATATACGAAAATTTGTATATTGCAGCATATGCTATAATATAAGTACCAATTAAACCGCAGTTAGTTCATAAACATACGAGAGTTCAAATTGCAACCAGTTAGGAAAATAGCAATTGGTATGGGTTGACTGCATATTGATTAAAAATACAAATATGCCAATAATGTTCAGTATTTCAGAACAATTTCAGAACCATCCTCAGACATATTAAAAATTAGATTCACATTAATTAATTGAATGATATGAATGTTCAGTATAATATACTCATTTGAGCATCAGTCGTCGGCAGTCACTTATATGCTTTAGGGGATACATGCAAAGTTTTCAGCCCGGACTGAGTTTCAAACCGGTTTACTGAGCTAAAATTTCAGCCCGACTAAAGACTAAACTGGTAGTAAAATGCAGCGATTACATGACGAAAATTTCAGCCCTGGCTGAAATTACAGCCCGGGCTGAGTTCGTCATGTGATCGCTTCAGCCCGGGCTGAAATTATTCTAAACACATAGTTATTTCTTTTAGTTTGTCTTACGACACAACAGTCATATCTGGGCAAATTTAAGCGGCGAAATAAGGCAAAATAGCTCCACTTCCAGACTTTATAGTTTTAGCCCGGGCAGAAATCTCAGCCCGGGCTTGAACTGGAATTTTGTATCAGCTCGGACTCATTGTTGCCATGTAATCGTCAAACAATTTCAGCTTGTTTAAATAGGCTGAAACTCAGCCCGTGCTGAAAACTACCCATGTAATTATCGGCCCCTAACACTCTAGTTTTTGAAGTATCCTTCATCGTGTGCACCAAGAAATTGGCTCAACAACACAACAAAACACGCAAATGCAATATCTTATATTTGACGGAAATGCCAAAAATACTTTTAGTAACAAGTCAAACAGATAAAACTGTATCAAGCGATGGTTGATAGGCATGATCTTGACCAACCAATGCTGCAAACAATCAAATCCTCAAGTGTCAAACGCAAACGTAACATATGAATATTTGGCCCACTCATGTATAACATGAATATGAACAAGTATACAGTAATATAATTAGTTATAAATAATTTGAATAGAATTGGAAATGAAAATATACTTCTAATGATCCATTGCATGATAAATAGTGTATGTTAGATTAATTCATGTTTTTTTTGTCAATAAAAGTTTATTTTACTCAATACTTGCATGTTACTCAATAATGTTTAACAAATATCATGTACGAGTTCAGTACAACAGAAACAGTGTAAATGAGCGTAATTCTCAGTTCTACATCCAATCTAAAGTAATAACTCGTTCCTAAATATGACTACCATGTGCAGGTTAAGTCTCGGTCATTATCGTGAAACGACTTGTCACAAATCGCCAGCATGCCATGTTCATATATAGATCGTTTAATATATATCGTTTATACCAAACTTTTTTCGGTAACCACTAGTAGGTATTTTTTTTAAGTACAAAATGATAGAAACTCTCAATAATTTCATTATGGGTACTTCTGAATGCTGAGGTAAAATTACAGACACTATATACATTACAAACTAAGGCATGTGTTATATGTATGTCAACACAACTTGATTAAAGATGATTAGTTCCTTAGAGGCTTTAAGGCCCGTGGATATGAAATACTTATTTGTACAATAAAGGAATAATATAGACCAATATCTATTTTTATAATATTAACAATATTAGTTTATGGTAAATCATATAGGTCGTCTTCATTGTACACGAAGGGTATTATTCATTTTCTATATCCATTTACATTACTTTGCAAGTTTGCTTACTATAACTAAAACAAAGTCTCGTTAGTCTCTTATCGTTGCCGATATGTTGCATTGGGTACCTTAGTTATAAGAAAAATTTTACACCATTATAATCTAAAATGTTACGTGAAAGCGTGAAAGACTAAATTATTAATTGAAAGCGTTTATAGTAAACATAACGATATGTATTTAAACAAGAATAACAAACGTCTGGTTTCCTGCTCGCCTTTGAACCCACTTTTTGTATTTTATTATAATGTAGGAAATATGATAACCACTGGTGTCAATATTTGCATAATATATGCACGAATATCGCAAATTTTGGCAAAATGATTTCAAGTTCTAGCCAATCACAGTGTAAATTCTTGAAATGGTTTCCATTTCCAACCAATCAACAGCGAATGCGCGTGATGCGCATTTACGCGCTAAATTTGAGCACGAACATCATAATCAATGCTCTGTAGTTGACAATCGACTGTTTACCACATTATCGCACTAAAGAAACTTCAGGCATTCAGCAGCAAAATTCACAGGACGGATCGCGGCGATATATAATGACGTTTGAAGCTTCAAAACCAACAAACCGCCGGCTTGAGTATGGACCTGACTCCATTCCACTTAAACAAATCGATCGTAAGGATCAGGACAAGAAAATTATTCAGGTATCATGCTGTCAATTGAAAATTGTCCTTTTTATATCATTCCTCATATGTGCCGTTTTTCTAACACAGCAATTAAGATGCAAGAACATTCAGAATGCTTCAAAGGTAAGATAATCGCGCTTATAATATGGTCCGCGATCATTTCAGATTCGACCTAACTAAACAATAGTCCATCATCCCTTGTGTGCTCATAGTTCACAGCTTACCGTTTTGGAAAGACAGAATTAATTGAATTGGCTATATTTTTTGACATTTTAGAAGGTACCAAGTAAACGAAGAGACCAAAAGTTATCTTATATTTCCATTTCAAAGGCACAAAGGAGACACTGTTGTAGGAAAAAATGTCTGAAAACTGTTCTCTTCAAAGGTGATATTATGGCATGTAGAGAAGCATTCTGGACAATGAATGAGAATAAACAGAGAGCTTATGTTTTAAATTTCTTTTTCATGAACGGCCTCAAGTCTTCCGAACACCAAATGTTTATGTATCTTGTAGCAGGAAAGGAAGTTTGTAATAGTGCCTGGATTGAAAGTCATGGAATGAGCCGATCGAGGTAAAACAATGTTATGGCAAATTACTGTCAAACTGTCCTTATTTGTTTTGGTATCTGAGCGAAATTTAGTTAATCACTTAATCATATCTGTTCCACCAGCTATATTTCATATACATTTACTTTGTAGCAAGGTGCATTAGTGCATATTTCTGTAGTAAACAGTTGCATTAGGTATTTGATTTGGTTTCTTAGGTTTTTTTCTTTGAAACGAGACTTCGAAAACGGCCGCAATACATCAGATACAGCAAAAGGGTTATTTCGTAGACGAAGCAGTCGTTCAATGGATGCTGAAATATGGTTCGAAAATTATCGTGATACCATAGCGGATAAAATGCCTGATAGTTTGTTCTACCACCTTCCATCCTGCCAAACGAAGAAAACTGTTTATCAAACATACGTGGAGGAAACCATAAAAATCGGGATTTATAAGCCTCTCTCTCATGCCCAATTTTTGAGAATGTGGAGAGAAAATTACAAGAGAGTAATCATACCAAAGGTAACAATTTCGACTGTGGGTATAATACTAGTAAGTTTGCTAATCGTAAGTTAACCAGAAAAGTCAATTGATGGTGAAATAGAATTCTTCCAATAATTTTGTTCAAAGTCATTCCCCTTTTCTTTTCAGACCAGCAGGTTTTCCAAGTGTGGAGTTTGTGTTTTGCTCAAAGAGCACTTGCAAAGTACCTCAGGAAAATCTGAACGGGCGACGTGGCTGGATAAGAAGCGTCTTCATATAGAACAACAATGGTTTGTGCTGAGCAGTAAAATTTTATACAGTCAGATGTGCACTAGCCTGTGTGCAGAACAAAAAAGCGATACTTAGGGTCTGCACACACGCTAGATCTACACAAGACTTACAGTTAAGAAAATCAACTTTGAAAAATTGCCCTGAATAACCGTGGAAGCAACATAATTATTTTAAATTAAGTCATTATATTTGCCGGACAAACGTTAAATATTTTTTCCAACATTCAGAACAGGGAAGAAAGAAAAAAATATTACAAACACATCAAGAAAAGCATCGCCGAGCCAGAAAAATATTTAAGTCTGATCGTGGATGGTATGGATCAGGGTAAAACCCATTTACCACATTGTGTCCAGAAGTCAAAGGTACAATTTAGAGATAGTTTTGATTTATTGTGATTACCATGCGCTGTTAAATCACTACCGTTTTTAGGCTCTCTACTTGCAATATACTTAGAAATAAAGTATACTTTTCGTTAGATTAAGAAAGGTAGCTCTGGGTTTCTGCCCACACATGTGACTGGTGTGATCGCCCATGGTCAAGATCTTAAATTTTGTTTCGTGGACCTACTGAAATGGCCTGCAGATGCGAACACCACAGTGAATGTTATACTGACAGTCCTGAAATTCATAAAAGAAAAGGGTATGGACTATAATTTAGCATATTAGGGCCGATCTTGGCGGGGATACTCTATTTCCAAGTGCTAAGCGTTTAATTAAACACAATATCAAATTATAAAATTTATAAATTTCTATTCTTGATAAACAGGTTGGCTTGTTGCCCCCTGTGTTATATTTACAAATGGACAACTGCTTTAGGGACTGCAAAAATATTTATATATTTGGTTTCTGTGCGCTTCTCGTGAAAATGGGAGTGTTTAGAAAGGTACATTATATTTAACTGTAGCAGACATTGTTGAGCTTTCAATGCATAACATAATAAGCTATATATGATTATATGTCGGAGCGATAAATGTTTAAACCTATTGTCATTAGCTACATTATATGTAAGCTCATAAGATTAACATTTATTTTCAGGTGAAATTGTCATACTTAATGGTGAGACATACACACGAGGATGTTGACCAGGTAATTCTCTGATATAACTGACGACAATAATTTAAGAATTGAATGAATATTTTCATGAAATAGGTAACAACGGTAACTTCTAAAAAGGACATGACAACCAATGATGACTAGATAGGGTCGAATGTTCTTTATTTGGAATGACCGCTGTAGTGTATATACCTGACAAGTCCATGACAATATTTGAATACAAAGTATATAGTCATTATCGAAACTGTTTGCTTCATCATTAGATGTTCAGTAGGATATCGGCCACGTTAGGAAAACAGCCCGCACACACACTACCATCTCTTCACAAGGTAATTCATGCGTCCTTTATGCCGGAGCCCATTTCTGCAGACCTCTCGCACATATGGGATGTGAAGTCCTGGTTGAAATCATACATTCCAGCGCTACAGAATCATTCCCGTCACCATTCATTCAGATTCCAAAAAGGAATAGGCAAAAATGCAAAGTACATTGAAATGAGCTACCGAAATTGGTCGAAATCCAACAGGAAGGAATGGCTACCAACTGACTCCGATGCAATTCGTATGCTTGATGTTGTACCGAAGGGTGCCCCATCTATCCTGCGGCTGGAGTACACTAAGTGCCCTAGCATTGCCGATCTGAGAAATGGCTTACAACAGTTCGGCTCCAGACTTTCCGTTGACGATTCCAGGTGGTGGTTGAACTTTATAAAGACGGAAGAGAATGAACGCTTGGCTTGGCAACGACGGACGGACGATGAACGGAAAGCAGCTGGAAAAGCATTCTGCTTGAAAGATCTGACGTATCGGGAAATCAATGATTTGGAAATCGCCGATGAAGCTTCTGCAAAGAGAGTTGGTGAAATGGAGAGGCTGATGGATAAAAACAACATATTTCCAAAAGTAAGTGTTTTTGTTACAAATGTATCTGTCCGCATTTTAGCCACTTACACCATCCATGCAGTGCATTGCATTCTGTCTTGAGATGTTGGTATGTTTTACATTAAATGTGTCTATTTACATGATATCCGTACATCCGCACGTCAAGTGCAAGATGACAGAAGTTAAACATATGTCGAAACAGATATACCATTACCCAGGTCAGCTGTATCACAGTTATTATAGAAATTTAATCCTATTTCTATTAACTGTGGCTGTATATACCCGCTGTCTCAGTAAGATAATACCTTGTTCTTTTCTTTTTTATGAACAGATAAAAGAAATCAGAAGAAAAAAGAAATGACTGCATCACCTAGTGTCCCATGCTAATATATGCCAGATTAGGCCATTGCTATTAGGCGAAAAATGAATGCACATCTTGTGCCAACCCACATGCAAGTTCGACTAATCAAAGTAATCCATTATCGGTTTAAACATGGCGTCATTCAGTCATAAACACGCTCTCATTTCCAATTGTACATGCAATAACCAATTCAGATCCTTTTAACTAAAAAATTTCAACTATAATCAAGGTGCATGAACATCGAGATTTTGATCAATACTGTATGCAGTCAGATAAAAGAATTGAGTTTCAAGTGCACACTCGAGGCTCAAGTTTAGAGTAGACAGCAGGTTTTGAGGTTTGAAGTCTGTTTTTCATTTTATTGTCGTAGCGAATTAAGCGAAACCTGGCGTGCTTTTCAACATTATTATTAATGTATTAGATGAGAGATAGTTGAGATGAGATGATACGGTTGAAATAGGAAATGAGCGTTATTCGAACATCTATTAGCTAGCACATAAAACATTATGCAACCTGAAATGTCTTCATATATGTCTGTCATGCATAACTGCATCCTCTATTCAATGTTGTATTCTTTATGTAGTTCTGTTTCGGGTTGTCATTTTTACAACATATGTACAAATGCTGACGCGTACATCATTGAAAGGGTTCCGGAGGATTTCGATTTGAATATCCATTTTCAAAAGTGTTTGAGTATAGCCTGCTCGCAGACCCCGCCAGAAAATTAAACGGGGAAAATTTCAGGCGGGATCTGCGAGCAGGCTACATTCATTATTAATACGGACTTCCAAACTTTCATGTATAACTTGTGCCATGGCAAACTGCCAATGACATTTTCCAGTAATGTACATATTTAGTTGACATTTGTATATATATATATTTTATATCATGTCCGATCATATGCTTACTAATAATTATCTGTAGAAAAACCGATTTGCTGTGTTGGGAATTGCCTCCTTTAGTCTCGCCCAGCAACTTAAAATCGTTGCCAGTATAGCCGTCATACCGTGTCTGTTATACGGTATCTGGTTACAATCAATAAGCTCGCTAGCAAACTGTTGTTCTGATCTAGCGTTCGACTCAACGATCCGCATCTAATATTTCTTCTAATGTGTTTAACTAATATTCACAGGTTATATTTGTAGTAAATTATTGAGCAGTCATTTTGGTTTCTGACGCAAGTTCTCTACGGAAATATGCAAATTCACCAAGTCTCTACGCATAAGTTCCGACTCTGACTGCGCCTTAGATAATCCGTTGCTTTGTCATGTCTGTTTATGCTTGTGTGTAGTTACGAATGCTCTAGATTATTACGATGCATTTTCGTTTCCCACATCATGCACGTTTACGCTAATTTTACTACATATCTATGCTAATAATGATTATAATATTCGATTACTATATATACGCGAATTCTAACTGATTATATAATACTTATAATGTCTAATGTTCGTTAGTAAACTCGAAAGTCTCCGACAGCTGACCACATTAGCCAGTCTGTGACTATGTGTCATACAAACTAATTTCAGTCTAATAAGAAGCGTGAAGTGGTAAAGATGCCATATATAATATATATAAATCGTTTGATGACTTCAAACGAAAGTGTATTCGCAGTTGTGTAACTGAAATACGGAAAGCGTTTCTTGGCAATTCTTGCTGTAGAAAGCTTATTCATTGCGGGGTAAAATCTTCTCAACAAAAATATAATAACGCAAATAATGTTTCGTTGGAGATGAAAAGTAGCTTTCATATGTGCGTGTCAGTGTTTTTAGTGTGTCCGAAAATAATGACGTATTGGTCAAAAATCATTTTTGCTGTAAAGAACATTCACGGTGCCGTATTTTCAAGAGTATAACTATAACAAATGAATCTGTGGTATAAGAAAGTTTCACCACATATATAACATATATTGATATAAGCACACGAGCGTTTTAATACCTAATTCTTGCTATGAGTGCCTACATGGCATCACATGGACTGACATGGTATTAAACATGATGTAATGAGATATTTAAGACAGACAAAGGTATAAGTGGATGCGATTGGTTAAGCATGGAAACCATTTCTTGCTGGAGAAAATTTTATTGGTCGTTGCATGAAACCTTTTCAAGACTTTTATAATTGATTCACTGGCATCTAAAATAGGCGCGCCAGAACGATTCTTATTGGTCAAATTATGAACTGCAGTTTGGCTTACGCTATTTGCTATTGCAGGAAAACTGAAAAGGTTTCCTTGTTTTTCTTACTCCAGTAATAGAACCATCAGTTGCATGCCGCGCTTATTTTCAGTTTATTGACTCATTGTAGTACATCCGTCAAGATGCATAGGTCAACTGATACCGTCGTGAAGAAAGAACAAATGTTAGAGATGTTCAAGTTATATATTATCAGTAAACATAACTTTAGTTAACAACATGGGCTTATTTCTTTAAGTAAATGTTACAAAATTTAGAATTCCCTATGTCCTATACGCTGAACTGAATATGGTGGCCTAACGTACTTGAATCTCACTTAAAGGTATGTTACAAAACAATATCAATTCTTTTAAACCTTTGGAGGTAGAGTAGTTATGTTAGCTTGGTTAATTGGATCACAGTTGCATCAACCTCCAATACCAGTTATTGCTCACTTCACACGTTTTTATTCAATGTTGGCTGTCAACCGCGCGCAACTTCCTCATTGCAATATCGCGGCAAAAAGATATTGATATTGCAACATGACATTGTTATACCATGTTAGATTATAAACATAGATACCTATATATTCGATATTGTGTTTGTGTGTGAAGACCTAGGGTAACCTTCCTCGCACGAGTAAGAAAATAGTTACGAAGATTAGTAAACCGCGCAAAACGCCTATCACCACAAACCACGCAAGCAGGAATTGAAAATATATTCAACACAAAATAGCACACCATAACAATATAATCTTGATTCACGTATTTTAAGTAGTTCTATTACACATAATAGAAACCGCTTTACGCCATCAAAATTCTACAATAGTTATAATATTCACATGTGCTCGCTGACGTGTGTAGTAATCTTTAACGCATCTTCTGATTTTGGCGCAACAAAAATTGTCAACTTCATGCGCATAGTCTGGTAGACCTACGCTTGTATGCATATAGCGCTTACTGTATTCAGTAAACCATATATAGCTTGAAGTGTGGGATTTGCGGCAGCAATATTTACGATTAATAAATGGTTTTGGGTTTCTTTTCAAATCAACATAAAATTGGGATATATTCAGATCCCCATTATGCTTTCCTAAGTTTCCTTCGAATTATACAACTTATTATGAATATGCAGCACATAGAGGGAGTAATCACGAAACATGAGGCATGGAATACATCAGGAAACAGCATTGTCATGTGAAAATTAGCAACTGATGACAGCATGATTAAAAAGAAGCCTATGATTGGTTAAAAACAGAAATCAGTTCCTCATATATTTATATGATTGGCCCATGCATGAAACCTTTTCAAGACAACAATAATGTGGCCTAAATCTGCAATCCTATTGGTCAATTAGTGAAATGATTTCATAGCTCAAAGGTTAAATGTGAAATGTCTGCTTCTACATGATTTTTGTCTGGTTTGTTTTGATCCGGTGTTTACCATATTTTTTTGTTTTGAATATCATCGAAAACAAATTGTAAATTCCTCACTTATTTGCACATCACCAATGCTTAAGGCAACAGCAGGTACTGCTTCTTTTTAAACACCAAGAAATTTTCCCACAGGAACACTGCTATCATATGTGCTGTTCCCAGCAAGTATGCATGAAAACTATTATTGTGATCTAGTAACCTGATAATGGTTGAGTGAGGGTGAGGCTCCACTTCAGTCCCTTTACGCACGTGGTCAAACGCTAGCTCAAAGCGCAAAATATAAGTATGATGGGAGCCCCCTAAGTAAAATCATAGGTAAAATAGACATACATTTAAAGCTGGCAGAAAATCTTAAAAAAGAAAACGAAAATGTAGACATAGCATAAGGATGCCACATTATTGTTGTGTCCCTAGTTGTAAAAGCAATGAAAGAATGGTGGAAAATAGGCCTGTATTTTTTCACAGGTGAACAATAAGTTTTTTGTTTTGATTAAAAAAGATAAAAAATATTGTGGATTGCATAAACAATACTTCATGAAAATGCAAAGTGTTGTCATGCTCGTATCATAAATTCATAATCCAGTAATTCATATAAACGAATTGTTTCTGTCCACATGTATTTATTTTTGTTTTCTTTTGACCTTTTAAATTTTAATTAATTCAACAAAAAGCCCACAGTTTTTACCAGGAAGAAAGGAAAATAGCAGCTGCTGTTGTCGTTGCAAATAAAAAAAATTCACCCATTTCATTTTTAACCAAACACAATGGTTTGTTGATTTATTCGTACATCTTTTTGTTGATATGTAGTTGTTCTAGCTAACCATTGTTATTAATATAGTCACTTTATTTCAGGAAATAAATAATCATGCAAATTGAAATGTTTTAATATAGATCAACCTCTTGCACAAATTGCACCCTAACCCTTGGCACAATTTGCATATGATGAAAACACCTAGAGTTCATTATGTTACATTTTAAACCATAGCTCATTTCAAGTTAGCTGTAAAAGCAACGAACGAATTGCTTATACATGTTAAGGCCAATTGCAAGTGGTTTTTACACACACAAAACTGCCACCAGTCCCAAGTCCACACATCCCACAGTCTTTGCCCATCCCACAACCAGTGCATCTATTTGAAACTAAAAAAAACAACACACCTGGTCAATACAAAAATGATCCACAGCTGAAGTGTGAGATTAAAACCGCTAAAAAGAAGCGAAAAAAAGCTAAAAAGAAGAGAAATGAAAGCCACAAAGATGAAGCAGCTAATAAACACACTTAAAAAATATTACAAATCAAACAAGATGAGGCTGAGCCACTACACCATAATTTCAATGGACTGAAGCTTTCCTTATTTGACAATGTTATGAATTATAACAAGCCTCAAGCATGTGGTAGAAGACACAATGAACACATCAAAGAGCTCACAGTCCACTTTTACTCACCCAAAGCACATAATTTCCTTAGGACCATCATACTACTACCTACTCCCTCAATGATAAAAAGCTGCGCAAGTGAGGTAAATGGTATTTGCCCTGGTTGGGTTACGAAGCCATTGGAAATGTCCTATGGCATATTTCCTGATTCATAAGATGCTCTCAACCATTCAAGCCCAAATTCTGCTCAAAGCATTAGTAAAAAACAGCAGAGAGATTGGTCTCAAAGTATGGTGTCTTAACCTCAGATGGCACTTCGTCTAACATAGATAAGTTCAAGCTTCTTGGATGCATATTTGGATTAACATATGAATCCATCATAACCACTTAGTTATGATGTTTTTGTTATGTTGGATCCATGCCATATGCTAAAGCTAGCAAGAAATACACTGGCAAGCCTTGGATTGCTCTCCATGGAGAAGGGAAGGAGTTCGCTGGAAGTTTATTCAAAATCTAAATGAGGTTCAACAAAACCAGGGAACGAAGCTCGCCAACAAGCTGTTTACAAGTCACATCAACTAGGAAACACACAAGATGAAAGTCGACCTGGCTGCGCAGACACTCAGCTCTTCCATTGCTGATGCCATAGATTTCATGAATATAGTGGAAAAGGATGAAAAATTTCAAGACAGAAAAGCCACAGTCACTTTCATCCACATTGTTGACAATGTATTCAGTATCCTCAACTCAAGAAATTCATTGGGGAAAGGAAGTAAGCAGCCATTGAAGTTGGTAAACAAGCAACAATGGGAAGCAGAACTGATGACTGCAAATGATCTACTTTTGTTAAAGTCAAGAGACGGCCTATTGCTTATCACCAACAAGAGGAAAATGTTTATTTTGGGCTTTGTCACATGTATCAAATCCACCATGGAAATGGCCACAACAATGTTGACACAAGCTATCAACCCCTTCAAGTATCTCCTAACTTACAAACTTTCACAGGATCACATCGAGATTCTTTTCTCATGCATCCGTCCCAGGGGTGGTTGGAACAATAATCCACATCTAAACTAATGTATAAACTCTGAAGAATGCTGCTCAAAAATGCAATCAGTGTGTCAAAGAATTCCAATGGCCAGATCCTAGATCAGCACTCAGTTGTGCCAATTTCACTCACAAAAAAGCATGCATCTTCCTTGAAAGATAAAATTGATCCAGCATTGATTTAAGTAACATGGAGTACCTTCAAGAAGCACAACACTCACAGTTTATGGAAAAGGTTTATTGGGAAATGAAGAAAGTCACAATAGCTGCAACAATGAGACACTTTGACAATCACAGACTCTACATAGTGAATGTATTGCCGATCAATTTCTAAAATTAAGATTGTTTACATATGCCAAAACATACAACGAAACAGTGGTGAGAGAAGGACTTTGGAGACATCAACTAAACAAACTCATTTTATTTAGAAACTAATAACTTTGGTCATTAGAACCCAGACTGCAGAGTATGTCAACTGTGCCCCCAAGATTTTTTAAAGAAAAAAATTAGCGCACCTAACTTCCTTTTTCCAGATTCCTTGTTTCTATACAGGGTGTATAAAAAAAAAGGTAATCAAACTTTGCAGTGCTCTAGCGCGTTCATTATACAATCTACAGAAATAATTCTTTCGCAGGCGGAAAGACCAGGCTTTTAGTTTCGATTGTCATCATTTTTGTGAAATTTGAAGAAAGATTGAGCAAATCCGAATCAAATGAAAATAGCCGGTCAAAATTGCATATTTCCACCTGTGAGCATTATTAGGGCAGTGAATAAGAAAAGAAAATTCCATTAATCATTTATCTGTTATGAGGAACAATTAACATTACTAATAAAATGCCAGAAGTTTACTACCTAAGCTAAAATTGGTCAATTAATTTTGTAATTTAATTGCCTAATGGGAATAAATTTCAACCTGCAATTTTTATCGCATTTGTATTTGATTGATTTTTCTTCAAATTTTATAAAAACGATGGCAATTAAAAGCTAAAAGACTGGTATTTCCAACTACGTAAGAATTATTTTTGTATGTTAAATATTGAACGCCCTAGAGCACATCAAATTTCAATTACCTTTTTTTGATACACCCTGTATAATGTATATAAAATTACATAATTTATGTACATATATTGTACTTGCCTGATTAAAAATTGGCAGAATCCACCTCTTTCTTGCTTTTAAGTTGAAATGAAGACAAACCCTTCTGTTAAGGATGAAATTAATGTGGTAATTAAGTCCCTTTCGGAACAATAGTTGAGAATTTTAATTTCTGTAAAAGGTTTGCTTGAATGAACACGAGTTAAGATTTGAAAATGGACAAACATATTTTTGGAAGTGGTAAGGAAACTTGATAAACCGTTTTTCACTGTTTTTGTTTTAAAGTAAATAAAGAATTGAAAGGATTTATGGTTTGTCCATAACATATAGTTTATAAAGGTTGACCTGAATCAGTTATCGTTTGCAAGATGTTTGTGGCTGCGCAGCTGCAATTCCTGTTTGGGCGGACGATAGACAAAGTAGATTTGGACGAATTGGACAACCCAGGAGCTGTTGGGCCAGAATTGGTCGGACTATAAATGTCGGAGAAGAAAGCTTCATAGGACAACATCTGAGGAATTCGAGCAGTTTTTTGTCGACGAATCCGTTCTAAATGAAAGAATTCATGAAAGGGACAGACTTGAGCGGATTGCACAATGTCATAAGTGAATTGATTACAGCAGAAAACATTACGCTGAAGTCGGTATTAGACAAGAGAGTTGAAGTTAATATAGCGTTCAACAGATTTAAAGATGCTCATTATTTATATGTAGCGTATTTGACTGATCAAGTCGTAATAGAGCATGAGCAAACAACTTATGACTTGCGAGTTAGTGAGCATTATGATATTGTAGGAAATTACCTGAAGTAAGCATAGGGTTACGAATGACAGTTCGTTGCGGGGGGTCACATTCTTGTTGTGTTCATACGGGAAGATTTTGGGCGTTGAGATGTAATAATTTGAAGCGATAAAGAAAGGTAGTGATTCAAGCGAATAAAATCTTTTATAATTAACAAAAGTGATATATTTTTGTGAATTTCATACCCAGGGAGGCGGGTAATTTACGAAAATTGGCACCTCCGACAGGATTTATGTGATATTTATAAGATTTTGGCGACTGTTTTTACGTCTGTCAGGTATGGCAGAGAACAAAGCAAAGGCAGTTTTGGACACTAAGCTAAAACAAATGCTTATAACTCGTAAGGGGACGGAGAATGTGATAATTTCAAACAAGGATACAGCAATAAAACGTCAACTGGAAGCCCTAAAAGCTTTAACAAGTGAAGTCAAAGTGGCGAGACGGAAAGTCGAGGCGATAGAAATCGAGAAAAGCGAGGATGACGATGTGGTTGCCCAGTGGAATAATCAAATAGAAGACTAGATATTGATTGCTGATGAGGATGTCAAACGGCTGGAGCAATGGCAGGACAATTACAAGCAAGGAAAAGAGAGTATTGCTCAAGAAGAACAGTTAAAGTTTGAAATAAAGCTGCAAGAAACCAAATTGCAACTTCAATTGGAACACGAAGCAAAAATGGCAGAGAAACAAGCGATACAAGAGAGCAAGGAGGTTAGTGTCAAACTTCCAAAGCTAGTAATATCTAAATTTGACGGTTCATTCATGGATTGGAATCGACTTTGGGGTCAATTTAACGAATCCATTGAGCGATCAGGCCTAGCAAGTGTCGCGAAACTCTCATACTTGAAAGAGTTGCTTAGCGACAAGGTACGACGAGATGTCGAGTCACTTCCGTAGGCTACAATCGGGCAAAGTCTATCTTAAAAGAAAAATACGGTAAAGAAAGCGAAGTCTCGATTTACCAGTTATTACATCGAATAACCTGACAAAGATAGGTGAATTCAGCAAGAAGTTAACGTACTGTGTACAGTCCTTGCAAACATTGAATAAGTTAGATGGGGCGAATAAGTTGACTTCATTAACACTGGACAAATTACCGGCCATTCGGGGGGGATCTAGTGAGAGGTGACGGCCAATAGGAATCCTGGGATCTAGATAAGCTGGCAGAAGCCTTGCGTCTCTGGGTCCGTAGAAATCCAGATTCACCACAAAGAGATCGCGATGAAGAGCAAGAGAGGAAAATGCGAGAGATGAAACTATTTCATTCTCGTCTTGGACGGAACTGTATACATTGCGAAGCCGCTGACCATAAAGCGAATGACTGTCAGCAAGTCACCACGATTAACCAGCGCAAACACATTCTTGTTACAAAACACCTCTGTTTTAATTGTGCACTTGGAACCCACCAAGCAGCCAAGTATCCAAGCAAGATCTCCTGTCAAAAGTGTGGTAAACGGCACCATACATCGATATGTGACAAAACCGAAGTTGCATTGACTGCTAATGGTTCAAGTGAAGGAGTATTCCCGATGGTTTTAGTAAAAGTCGATGGTATAACCACGCAAGTGCTGGTTGACAGTGGATCCAACAGCTCATATGTTTCCGCTAAAGTCGCAGATATGATGAGAAAGAAACCAAGCGAAAGTACGACCAGGCGTGTGGAAATGTTAATGGGTATGCACACAACTAAGTTAGAATTGTATGATGCCGAGTTGTCTTCCATTGGCGGTGAGTTTAAGATGGATGTGAAATTGACCAAAGTGAACAAGACCCAGCTGTTAACAATACCCAACCCTCAGTATGAAAAGATAACTACAGCATATCCCCACCTCAGACAAGTCAGCATCGCAGACAGGGACACCAAAGACCAACTACCGGATACATGTAATACTGGGTGTAGGAGGCCATGCCAAGATAAACGAATTCGAAGCCTCTTGTCGGGAAGGTTGGACAGGCCATCGCAGAGCTTACTCGACTTGGCTGGTTCCTTATATCTCCTGGTAATCAGTTTGACAACCGCACAGTGTTACTAATGCAATCGCGCAGTGTTACTAACGCAAACCAGCCAGGTTGAATACGAGCAACTGTGTCGCCTGGATGTTTTGGGCCTCGAAGATTTGAAGGAACATGATCAGAATATCGTACATGCGGAATTTAAAGAGCAACTACAGCGATCAGCAGAGGGATGGTATGAAACCAGCCTGCCGTGGCGCAGTAACCATCCTGAACTCCCCTCAAACAAGAATGGAAGCCTGCGTCGCCTGGACGGACTGACCAAGAAGTTGCAACGAGATGGCCTGACTGAGGTATACAACAATATCATTCGCGATCAAGTGAAGGCAGGCATTGTCGTGAAGGCAGGCATTGTCGAAAAGGCACCGGACACGCCTATCAACAAGAAATTCTACCTTCCGCACAAGTATGTTGTGAAGGGAAAAGCAGAGACGACGAAAGTGCAGATAGTATATGACGCGTCAGCGAGAGCGACTACGGACAGTCCATCCGTAAACGAATGTCTCAACAGCAGACCTCTACAAAACAAGCTTTGGGACGTACTGATCAGCAACGAATGTTCTCGGTGATGCCCTCAGCGGATATACAGCAAGTGTTTTTACAGATACAAGTAAAAGAAAGTGAAAGAGATGCTCTGCGTTTTATTGGCGGAAGAATGTAGCAGACGAAATCGAAACTTTTCGGTTCGGAAGAGTGCTATTTGGCCTCGCTCCATCGCCGTATCTGCTTGAAGCGGTTCTTGAGAGTCATTTTGATGCTTGGGCAGAGAAATACTCAGATGAAGTGGCAGGGTTACGTCGTACATGTATGTGGATGACTTGCTAACCAGCGAACAAACTATTCAACAAGTTCAGACGAGGAAAGAAAGACCACAGGAAATACTGCACGACGTCACTTTCGAATTACACAAGTGGAATTCGAACATTCCACAGTTAGAAGAAGCTGCACTTCAGAAGCCCTGCAGGAGCAATCCTACGCAAAGCAAACGTTAATGGTCAAGCCAAGTGAAAGCAAACTGCTAGGAATGAAATAGGATAAGCGCAGCGACACCGTAGCTGTGACATTTCCAAATGAGAGAGAACCGAAAACAAAGTGTGGCGTATTAAGTAAGCTCGCGCGAGTGTACGATCCGTTGGGGTTAGCCTCGTCATTAACCCTTGTTGGGAAGCATATATACTGAGACGCATGTGATTCGAAGATACCTTGGGATGCGGATCTTAATGGGAAGCTCTTACAACGACGGGAGAAGTGGTAATGCGCTTTACCTCCAGAGGTAGTCGTAACAAGATCGATCGTGAGTCACCAAGAATAAATAACAGCAATCCAGTTACATACCTTCGAAAATGCGTCTATTAAAGGCGTTGGAGCTGCAGTCTACGCGGTAGTCAAACAATCATCTAGGACAACACAACAGCTTGTGACGGCCAAGAGCAGGCTGGCGAAACGAAGTTTGACTCTCCCGAGACTCGAATTGGTTACCACACATATGGCAGCCAACCTCGCGGTGAATGTATCCAATGCGCTACCAAAGGATCAGTCCCTCTCTATCTACGCTTGGGTATATAGTTTGGTCATATTGCATTGGATATGTGGCCAAGGAACATACAAACAGTTCGTAGCCAACCATGTGGCGAAGAGACACGCGCACTCTGAAATTCAGTGGCGTTACGTACCCACGTCAGTTAATCCAGCTGACATCGCGAGCCAAGGAGGGTTGATCTCGTCTTTACAATTATGGTGGCAGAACCAGAGTGGCTCCAGCATCCTCAGAAGTGGCCGAACAATCCAGTAGTGCAAACATCACCAGAGGCCGAAGCAGAAGCGAAAGTGATCCATGAAGTTCTTTGTGTGTCGCAAACAGAGCCAGCATCAGATGAATTTGATGATGTACTTGAGCGAAACAGCTTTCGTCAAACATTGAGAATCTGTGCATGGATGAACCGATTCATCCATAATAGCAGACGATCGGACCTATTGCTTCCGAAGAAGTCAAAGCAGCCAAGGAATGCTGGATTAAGTGTGTGCAGCTCCCTGACACGTCGCAAAGCCATTACCCTGATACCTGTGGTTGATTAGGTCTCGAAACATCAGAAGACGGCATCCTGGTATGTAAAGGGAGAATCCAGGGAAGTTATCCTATATACCTTCCGCACAACGTGCCATTTACGAAGAAGCTAGTTCAACGCGTACATTGTGAAACGCTTCATGAGGGAGTGGGACTAACTATGGCGACTGTAAGAGAGCAGTATTGGGTCCCTCCACTCAGAGCGCTGGTGAAGAAAGTCTGCCTTGGGTGCTGGGGGTGTAAGCAATTTCGTGCAAAAGCGGTCACATCTCCTGTTCCAGGACTCCTATTGAATGACAGAACAAATCCGGAAGCTGCGTTTGAAGTGGTTGGCATAGATTTCGCTGGGCCAGTGAGATACAGAAAGTCTGCTAAGTCAGAGGGAAAGGCATACCTAGCGATATTTGCCTGTAGCCTCTCTAGGGCCGTCGACATTCATCGTGTGCTTGAAGAAATACACTGCTCGCTGTGGGCGAACGCTCGTGATACACACTGACAATGGTGGAGCGTTCGTCAAGACCAGTACATGGCTAAAGCAAATACGCAAGGACGAGCGTGTACGAGGATTTGTAGAAGAGAAAGAGATCACGTGGAAATTCAATCTTAGCCGCGCCCCGTGGTGGGGAGGCTAATTTGGAAGACTTATCGCTGTGGTAATGTCGACAATGTACAAAGTCATCCAAGGATTCATGATGTGGGACGAGCTTGCAGAACTTATGTTGGATATCGAAATTCAAATAAACAGGCGACCCTTGTCATATGTGGAAGACGATTTGGAGTTGCTAACCCTTACACCAGCGACATTTTTGTATCAGCATTTGAGTTTCTTACCGGTCGAAGAAACTTGGAGAATCGAAAGCAATGATCTAAGGAAGCATGCGAGTACCTTCTTGGTTGTAAACACGACTTGTGGAAGGGTTGGAAGTGGGAGTATCTTGCAGTGTTGCGAGACACAACATGCTTCACGAGAGAAGCAAATTCCACCCAGTTGGAGACGTGGTGATAAGTACAAAGTGACAGCAAAAATCGAGGAACATGGCCGTTGGCAGTGGTTGCAGAAACTTATCTGGGGAGAGATGGAGTTCTGAGAGCTGTGCACCTTAAGACGAAAAACGGTGCGATAGAGAGACCAGTGCAGCACTTATATCCCATGGAACTGAGTTGCGATAGTTTCCCAAAGAAATCGAAGGAGTTGAATGTTGAAGCACCAGTTTTTGAACCTCGACCAAGAAGAACTGCTGCTGAAACAGCAGGTAATTTACGAAAATATCATGTATGATGTAGATGAATGGATCAACAAAACCCGGTTAAATATTGAGTCAGAAGTAAAAGCAGATGACTCGATTAGTCAAGTAGGTCTGTCTACATGAAGTCAACGAAGTTATCTACGTCCAGCAGTTAGACACGTGGGTCCTATAAGTTATACAAATCCAGAAAGATACGCAAGTCGTGAAGCACCCACAAGTCTACAAAGTCACAAAGTACACGCGAGTTTTGCAAGTCACGTGAGTCGTGAAAGTCACGCGAGTCGTGAAAGTCACGCGCGTCGTGGAAGTCACACAAGTTGGGGAAGCCATGCAAGTTCTATAATTAATTTCAACGAAGCGAAAGAAGACAGAACTTGCTAGTCTAAAGCTCCAGCAACTGGAAAAGTTAAAAGAGATAGAGTTTAAAAAGCTCGCTATGAAAAGTGAAGAATAAGTGGGGTTGAATCACGATGAGCAAGAAGAAATTAAAGATACACGTCAAAACCCTCTCCTAAACCTTTATCCCAAGTACCCGTTACTTTGCGTGCAGATTCAAAGCCGGCTAACGTTAGCCTAATTACAAGAGCATCAAAGAATTTTAACTATCAATATAATTTACCTGAAAACAAAGGTCAAAATCCAACACTTTCTCCCTGTCTCCCACCTCGAAGCAACAAAGACATGGATGATCATGTAATTCTTAAGAACGTTGTCACTATACAGAACAAAGGTTTTAACATGCCAAACGCAGAGTTGCTTATGTTTGATGGCAATCCCTTGAACTATTGGAGATTCATTAATAATTTCGAGACTAACATTGCGAGTGAAACTATTAACCGAAGAAAACGTCTGGCATATATATCTCATCCAGATTGCAAAGGAGAAGCGAGAAATGTGATTGAGAATTGCAGTATTCTTGATTCAGAAGATGGATACATAAGGGCTCGAGATATTCTAGAAAGGCAGTTTGGAAGACCTCATGTCATTGCCCAATTGCATATTAAGTTGGTTATTAATGGGCTGCAAATTAGACCCATGGATGGTCTTGCACTTCAAAGCATCACTTGTGAGAAGGCCTTGGATAAAATGGGTCGGTCAGAAGATCTAAATAATGGGGAAACATTACCATGAACAGTCGATCGTTTACCTCAGTATATGCAGCTTCAGTGGGCAGAGAAAGCAGAGTCGATATTAAAGTTGGGAAGACGTCCACAGTTTCATGATTTAACTAAATTTGTGCAAGATAAAGCCGATGTCGCAACGAATATGTTTGGAAAGCATATTGTTGAATTAAGACGAAAATCTGCTAAAGATTCATTTAAACTTGCAAATAATGAAAGGGCTCGAGCTACAACACTGGTTGCCACAAGAAATGAGTCACTACCAAGAAACGAGAAGACGGCTTCGCAGCGATGCTTGTTGTGTTCACGTGGTCATGATCTTGACAAGTGCAAAGAGTTTAAGAAGAATACTTATGGAGAATTGTTCTCCAGAATAAAATCTGCAATAATTGTTTTAAACTGGGACACTTTGCAAGAGGGTGCCTCGAAAGAAAGCATTGTGAATTGCCAGAATGTCCTCGGGAAACACCACACTCTGTTACATCCTCTGCAGCCTGAAAGAGAAAATCCAGTGCAGAAGAACAAATCAGTGCAAGTTGACTTGAAATCATTACGTGACTGTAATGTGGCTAGCACAAAACGTAGTAACGTGTATCTACGAATTGTTCCAGTAAAAGTTGTTGGCACTGATAGTAGAACGGTTAAAACTCATGCATTGTTAGATAGCAGCTCAGATGTTTCTCTCTGTGATAAACGACTGATTAGTGAACTGGGTCTAGTCGGTGTGAAAAAAAATTTTCGTTAACAACATTCAATGAAGTCAAAAGAGATCGTTGTGGTTTGGAAGTAGATTTGCAAGTATCAAGTTTACATAACAAACACTCTATTTTGTTGGAAGGAGTGTGGTCTGTGGTGAGATTGCCTGTTACGATCAAGGTGTTGCCAGTTGCAGATGATGTGAAGAAATGGCCTCACCTTCATGATTTAGAATTTCCAGCTATCGATGCAAAGGAAGTCATGCTTTTGATTGGAGCAAACGCACCTGAAGCATTCTGGGTATTGGAGGAACGTCGTGGAAATCGGGGTGAGCCTTGTGCAGTGAAGTCTTTGTTGGAGTGGTCACTGTTTTGTCCCACTGCAACTGTTAAAGGAAGTGATATTAAGAAAAATGAATCTTATTCAATGTAATAAAGATCAGTTACAACAGCAGGTGGAGATGTTTTGGAAAACAGACTTTGGTGATTCTCTTGTGAATAATAAAAAGTCGATGTCAATCGACGAAGAAAAGGCAGCTTCAGTGATAAACATCGATTCAAATCAACCACCAATTGAACGAGCTCTCGGGGTGCAATGGAATGTTGAAAGTGAAGAGTTTAGCATCAAAGTTACAAAGCACAAAAAGCCATTCACAAGACGTGGTGTATTGTCAATCGTTAGTTCAGTATACGACCCGCTAGGATTCATGGCGCCAGTCGTCTTAACGGCAAAGAAGATGTTGCAAGATCTTTGCAAGAAAGGCATTGGATGGGACAATGAACTTGGTGAAAATGAATTACGACATTGGGAACATTGGTATTCTAATCTCCAAGAATTGGCAAATATATCTGTCGCAAGATGCATGGTCTTGGGAGAAGCAAAGTATTTGGAATTTTTCTGATGCATCACAGCAAGCTTACAGAGTTGTGTCATACTTCCCATACAAAATACGGATGGTCAAACACATTGTTCATTCTTGTTGGTGAAATCTCGTTTGGCACCTTTGAAAACAATTTCCATTCCTTGATTAGAGTTATCAGCAGCGACATTAGCAGTGAAGGTTAATCGAGTGATGCAAGACGAGTTGGATTTGGAAATCAACAGAGTTGTGTTTTGGACTGACTTGACAGCAGTTTTGCAATACATTGCAAACACGAACAAAAGATTTCACACATTTGTTGCCAATCGTCTTGCTATTATACATGACAGGTCAACGCTGGATCAGTGGAAGTTTGTTCAAACCAAGGCAAATCCTGCTGACTACACAACATGAGGAGTAACTGTTAAGGACATAATCCAAGCCAAAATTTGGTTCAACGGTCCTATGTTCTTGTGGAAAGTAGTGCTGTGCAAACTCCAGTTTTGTCACCTCCGGCTCCGGCTCCGGCTCCGGCTCCGGCAAAAAAAACTCCGGCTCCGGGAAAAAAAACTCCGGCTCCGGGAAAAAAAACTCCGGCTCCGGCAGAAAATTTTAGGCTTGTGCAAATTTGTCAAAATTGGAAATTTTTACAGTTTAAATTGGAAACGCCATCTTTGTTTTTTATTTAACACTTCGCATTCTTCGCATTAACATTTTGTAATATGTATGATGCACGGTATTGTATTTGCAAAAACAAGACGCAAGGTCAATGTGGTTAAAACTTTTTATTATCAAACTTAATGAAAGCAAGTTTACCAATGTTTCCTGTTACAATGTTACCCGCCAAAGGAAAGACTCTGCTCTCAGACCTTACTGATGAGGGTAATGTTTCAGTTATTCTTTAAAACACATATTCGACCTTTCATGTTGACAATAATGTCAATATTGTAAGCATAGCGTTGCAGCGTTTGATGAAATTTTTAGGTAAAATTTTCACATGCTTTACCGTCTTGCGGACGTCACAGTTATACAAAAATAACATAAAATACCATAATTATAATTTGCATTTTTCTGTCAAGCTGTATTGGGCTGTATTTACTTTTTCTTCGATGGAGTTAGTTTTTCGTTGATCTATGATAGAAGTTTGCTGCACAAATAAATGCTGCCGGAGTTTTGCCGGAGGTGAACAAACTCCGGCTCCAGCTCCGGCTCCGGCAAAATAGGGCAAAACTCCGGCTCCGACTCCGGCCCTCCGGCTCCGGTGCACAGCACTAGTGGAAAGCTGAGGTAGTATGGCCTTTGTTGGTTATAGTGATACCGGAAATTCCCGATGGAGATCCAGAAGTGAAGAAATCAGCAATCCAGTCTCATACAGTTACAAAAGAAACAGACTTTATGTACAGAGTTATGCGTATTTATGCTTCGAAAGACTAAAAAAGGCCATAGCATGGTTGACACGTTTCAAGGAGTACATGGTGCATACACATCGAGACCACCATTCAATACGTCTAGTATATCCATTAAAGAGATGATCCAAGCTGAGAAGGATATTATCAAATCTGTACAAGAAGAAGCGTTTCAGAAAGAAATATCTATCCTTGGTTCCACAGAATTTCGCAAAGCAACTGATCAGCGAAAAATTAAGTCAATCCGGCCCCACCAAAAATTAAATCCAGTATTAAAGAATGGAATCCTTCGTGTTGGAGGTCGAATTGAGAACGCACCTATTGACACTGACGCTAGGCATTCTGTAATTTTACCGAACAAGCACCATCTAACTGATCTTATCGTGCATCATTATCATCTAAAGTTGGGACATTTGGGCGTGAACATGTCTTGCCAAATATAAGAGAACGTTATTGGATTATTAAAGGACGTGCTGCGATACGAAGAGTAATTGGTTCTTGCCTGGAATGTGAAAAAAGAAATGCTTCTCCTGGTTCACAAGTTATGGCTGATCTCCCAGTTGACCCAATTCAACCAGATAAACCACCGTTTACGTTCCTAGGAATTGACTTTTTTGGACCACTACTGGTGAAGCAAGGACAATCTCAGGTAAAACGCTATGGATGTTTGTTCACCTGTTTGATGGTTAGAGCTACTGATATTGAAATTGCTCATAGCAATACTCTGTTATTTACTTTAAAACACTACACTATCCTTATTTACTTTAAAACACTACAAAAACCGTACAAAGCTTTCACTTCTCCTTTACAATGCTGGATGAGATATGTCAGACGTTTTCTTGGGTTAATAGTTTCTTCGCAATGTTAGTCTCGAAATTATTAATGAATCTCCAAATGTAATGACTGTAGCTCGACCATTGTAACATTAGATATCTGGTCAACCTCAGGCTCTTCATCTTCAGTTTCTAAACTATCTGTCGAGTCATCTTCAAAGCACAATTCTCTTTTTCACATTTCCGCTCTGGAGGGCGAGGGTTGCCCAGTGAATGAAGGCTTGTACGTTTTCGGCCTTTTAAATTCCATCGATTTTAAGCGAGACGTAATTTTAATCCACAATGAGTATTCAAACAATATAACTTTCGTAAATGCCAAGAAGTTTTTAACGAGACGACTTTTGATTGCTTCGGCAACCCAAATATTTCAAGCAAGCAAGCAAAGTCAAGCAAGTCACCTTCCTTTATAAACATATTCGTTGCGACATCGGCTTTAATATCGACTTTGCTTTCTCTGCCCACTGAAGCTCCATATACTGAGGTAAACGATCGACTGTTTGAATTAATGTTTCCTTATTATTTAGATCTGCTGACCAACCCATTTTATCCAAGGTCAGCTCACAATTTTGCATCTGACGAGCAAATCTTTGAAGTGCAAGACCATCCATACGTCTAATTTGCAACCCGTTAATAACCGCTTATTATGCGATTGGGCAATGACCTGAGGTCTTCCAAACTGCCTTTCTAGAATATCTCAAGCCCTTTTGTATCCATCTTCTGGATCAAGAATACTGCAATTCTCAATCGCATCTCTCGCTTCTCCTTTGCAATGCTGGATGAGATATGCCAGACGTTTTCTTTGGTTAAGAGTTTCATTTGCAATGTTAGTCTCGAAATTATTAATGAATCTCCAATAGTTCAAGGGATTGCCATTAAGTGTGAGCAACTCTGCCTTAGGCATGTTAAAACCTTCGTTTAGTATAGTGACAACGTTCTTAAGAATTCCATGATCATCGATGTCTTTGTAGCTTCGAGGTGGGAGGGGGGGAGAAAGTGTTGGATTTCAACCTTTGTTTTCAGGTAAATCATATTGATAGTTATAATTCTTTGATGGTCTTGTAATTTGGCTAACGTTAGCTGGCTTTGAATCTGCACGCGAAGTAACGGGTACTTGAGATAAAGGTTTAGGAGAGGGTTTTGACGTTTGATCTTTAATTTCTTCTTGCTCATCGTGATTCAACACCACTTATTCTTCACTTTTCATCGTGAGCTTTTTAAACTCTATCTCTTTTAACTTTTCCAGTTGCTTGAGCTTTAGACGAGCAAGGTCTGTCTTTTCTTTCTCTTTGTTGAAATTAATTACAGAACTTGCATGGCTTCCCCAACTCGCGTGACTTCCACGACTCGCGTGGCTTGCAGTACTCGCGTGTACTTCGTGACTTCACAGACTCGTGGGTGCTTCGCGACTTGCATATCTTTCTGGATTTGTATAACTTATAGGACCCACGCGTCTAACAGCTGAACAATGATAACTTCGTTGACTTCTTGTAGACAAACCTACTTGGCTAGTAGCTAGGATATAAAACATACAGTGATTTTAAGGTGACGTTGCGATGTATTGTGCGCCCAAAGGTTATGAATATTAAGATGTCATGGGGAATTAAAACACATATTCAAGGTGCCTTGTTTAAAATTACACTTTGCAGTGTGTCTACCATATCTGCTTCACTGCTCATTAATATTTCGTTACATTAGTATGATATGTACTATAAAACACATAAATGATCTATATTTTCATGTTTTAATCTGGTAAAATACATGCCTACTTCCATGCCACTAAATGACACATCGTTAGTTAAGGATGTCAACATCACTAAAATAGTACTCTATGGAAAGCCATAGCTGTCTTAAGTGGTTAAATGTTGTTATACTCGGTGCTTTTATCATTATACTCAGTGCTTTAATCATTATACTCGGTGCTTTCAGCATTGCACTGATCTATACTCGGTGTTTTTAGCATTATACTCGAGTATAATATTGAATGCACCGAGTATAATGATGAAAGTACCAAGTATAATGCTAGAAGCACCAAGTATAATAACGTTGAACCACATAAGACAGCTATGGCTTTCCGTGGTCCTCGAATTTTGTCATCTTTTATCTTCACTGCTTACGGCCAAAGCGGCTCAAAAATATCACAAATACTAGATAATACTATAATACACCGGACAATAATCTTGAGATATGATGGCTTATATTTCACAAACATTTTTAAGGGTTGAAATCTGACACCCAGGAAATGTCAATGACACCCAATAGTCCTCGAGTTTCTTCATTTTTTATCTCCACTGCTTACAGCCAAAGCGGCTCACAAATACTTGATAATACAATGATAATACACCGGACAATAATCTTGAGATATGATGGCTCATATTTCATGAAGATTTTAAAGGATTGAAAACCGCGACCCAGAAAACGACAATTACACCCAGAAACCAAACATTCAGCAGGCCTTTCTTTAATTGTCACTTACCCGATTCTCAAATTTCACGCCTGCAAATTTCTCCCGCTCGCATCAAGCCACCCACACGGAAAGGGCGCGGAGGAGCTAGAACAAGAGCAATCACAGCTGAAGAGGCATCAGTGACAATTTCAGTTACTATTAATTTGCCAACAATCCTTTCTAGCAATCTTCTTAACCCTTCTACTTTGTCAACAATTTCTAAGTCAACTATGACATCTAGAAACTGTTAAAATGTGTGCACAGTACTTTGCAGTGAAACCAGGCTAATCATTTCTGCCATCTCTACATAATATTAATATTTTCTTGATCTTATCCCAAAAATGTAACACTTCTGCTATGATATAGATCGTCTAGATATGATGAATTGTGGCTTTTGAAATGAAGTTAAGTCCCATAAACTTGCAAAATAACTCCAACTTATTAAAAAGGTTGCCACTAATATAAATGCCTGAAGCCAAAAGTAAGGAATGTACAAAAATGCTTTGTCCACTTTTTGTGGACATCATTGCAGATGAAGTCCCAAAATCCTTTATGGTGATTTGAGCATGTCCAGGAAATATTTATTCCTCCACTTTCCGAAGAACAGTGCTGGATGGTAATTGTGCTGATACAGTTTTTAACATGACATTTTTTGAATAAATTAAACAGCAAGGAAATATCTACAATAATTCGAGACACTTCACAGTGTTCTCTGGGAGATTCACCAATCTCTAATTAGCCATCAAAGGTAGATTCAAGTTTTTTTTCTGGTGTTTTTTATCCAATCATTTTGTGTGTTAGGTAACTGAGAGATACAAGGTTCTTCTGCTAAGATTCAC
The DNA here is from genome assembly GCA_963855995.1 of Muricea muricata. Taxonomy (NCBI): domain Eukaryota; kingdom Metazoa; phylum Cnidaria; class Anthozoa; order Malacalcyonacea; family Plexauridae; genus Muricea; species Muricea muricata. Next base: position 81,667,589 of record OY979716.1, read on the forward strand.
TAATGCTAATTTCCATTTCCTCTTCTTCTTTTGTGTAATTACCAGCTGAAAACGAATTATCTTCAGTTGCAGTAATTGACTTGTTGCTTCATCAATATCTGATAATGCTCTACATTTGAGGAAAAAAAATAAAGCATACTATCAATGAAGTTAGTAATATAAACTACTGAGGGAAATGTAGAATTAGATGTAGTTAACCTCTTAAACTCCAGTTTCTCCATTGTCCAGTATGTAAAATTTATGCCATAAACAAGCAAAAACATAAGCACAATGGGGTGCACTGCAACTCAGTGGTTTAATCTGCCAATTACTCAAAAGTGTGAATTCTAATTATACTCCATGCTCTCTAACATGTATAAAAAATATAATATGCATTATTCATTAAATACACAAAATCATTTTAGTGATGATTAGAATACTGAATAGTCAGTTGACAATTACCTGTCCTATCATAATCAAAATCATTGTCTTTATTTATTTCATCACCACTACCACAATACCCAACATCCTTGTCATAATCATCAGATTCGCTATCAGTATTGTTTCTACTTTAATCACTTGAAGACAGTATCGCAGACGCTTGCCTCTAGCTGATATCCGCCATAAGTCACAGAAAAAAATACCAAAAATAATACTTTTAATAAACAAAACTCTCTAAATCACAATCGTCAACTTAACCTCGTGTGTGTATACGGAAAATCGCAGGCTTAACGTGATAAGTACTCCATGTCAGCCTGATTAAACAAAGTTATAAATAATTAACCAATAAATCCGTCCCAGTCTTCGACACGCTCCCCCCATGAAGCTATTTTAAAGCTACATGTCAATGAGAAGACTGTAACCGTCAACTTGTTTTTAAAGTTTCATAGTTCAAACGACTATTATTAGTCCGAGTCTTGTTCGTTAGCAATTGCAACCCTCTATCTTCATTTTTGCATCTTTACTTGCTTGACGCTTGGGTTGAAATTCCAGGGCTTCAACATTCAAACTTCTCTTCTCCGACCGATCGCACTTCAGCTCCAGTGGATACAAATGCTGCGGTGTTCTTTCCAGTACTCCCTTTTCCGTTTGGACCCTCGCTCCTCTTACCACTCCATCACGGCCACGAATCAGTTCAACAACTTTACCAAGTTTCCACCGGTTGCGATTCTTCTCCTCGCTCTTTATTATGACAATTTCATCCACTGCCGGTGCTCGGACTCCTCTCACTCCCTGCAACCGATGCCGTTCTCGTAGGCTCTTTATGTATTCTTTACTCCACCGTGCCCACATGGCATCCTTTACTCTAGATAAGTGTCTCCCTCGTCGTCGCAGGTTTGGCTCTTCGAGATGATGGGATTCCAATTCGGGTAGATAGTTTGGCTGAAGAAACAGCAACGAGTTAGGTGTCAGCAATGGAAGTTGGACATCTTCTTCAACGTAGTCCAATGGTCGGTTGTTAATTGCGACTTCTACGTCCGTGACGATTTCAGCCAATTCGCTAAAAGACAACATTCCATTTCCAATTGCTTTGTAGAATGCTCCCTTGAATATACCCACTAATCTCTCAAATTGTCCGCCCCACCATGGTGTTCGCGACAAGTTGAACTTCCATTCAATTTTATTCTTAGCAAGATAATCGTGCAGCTTCTCGTCATTCATCACCTTCTTCATCCATGACGCCGCTCCTTTGAAGGTACTTCCGTTATCCGAATATATTAGTCTAGGCCGACCTCGTCTCGCTACGAATTTCTTAAGACAACTCAGGAACTCTTCCATCTCTAACGTGTGTAACAGTTCGAGGTAAACACCACGCGTTAGGCTACAAGCAAACAGACAAAGATAACTTTTCCCCTCTGTTTTTCCCTTGATGATAAACTTGATCGGTCCAGCGAAGTCGACTCCCACCACTTCGTAAGGTCGTTCTCCCCGTGTTCTGCTTACCGATAACTGACCAGGCGGTGGTGCAGCGTATGCACTGACTTGAAATCGCTTACATCCCCAACAGCGTTTTCGAACTTCTTTAACCAATTTCCGTAGTCTCGGGACCCAGAACGTTTCGCGCACTCTCACCATAGTAAGAACCACTCCCCCGTGTAGCGTGTGAAGATGGGCTTCGTGGACTAGTGCATGGGTGAAGGGTGCTCCATCAGGTAAGTAAATTGGGTACTGGCCAACGATCCGTCCTCGACATTCAAGTATTCCTTGTTCATTTTCTTGCAAATTGAGCCAAACTCGATCTGTCTGAAAGCTGTCGACATTCCCGGGGTTTTGTTGAACTCTCTTGATCCACCAATCCTGCTGTTCTTCCAACTCTTGTAGTTAACGGTCCGAGGTTTCGACTTACTTTTGGCAGTTTCATGTTGGATATGAACCTCTGAACCCAGGCACAGACTCTCAACACTCTCCAGACATTAGTGATATGTATTTCGATCAAAACATCAAACGAATCTTTCTTCTCTTCGGGTTGGACGGTGCAGGCGACAATCTCCCGTTCCATCTTCTCTTCTGCTTGACTTTCGATAGTTGACTTGATAACTGGGCTTGCCGGCCAGTTTTCTTGTGATGACAGCCACTCAGGACCATTTCTCCACAATTCACTAAGCTGCTTAGTCCCACGACTGCCAAGATCAGCGGGGTTATCCTTCGTAGGTACATAGTGCCACTCGACATCTTTATGACCATTTATCTTATTCACACGATTTGCTACGAACTGCTTGAAGGTGCCGTTACCTTGAAGCCAATACAGGACTACCGTGCTGTCTAGCCAACAGTGAAGAGGTATCACCAAATCATTCTCTAGTGCTTCATGTACGTTGGTAATCAAATTTGCCGCCATGTGAGCTCCGATCAGTTCTAATCTTGGAATAGTTAGTCCTTGCTTTGCTAACCGAGCCTTAGCCGCAACGAGAGTCTGAATGGTCCCCGATGGCTGCTCTACCACAGCATAGACAGCAGCACAAACACCCTTGTAGCTTGCATCTCCAAATGCGTGTAAACTAATGGTCGTTGCTTTCTCATGATATTGAAACAACGATCTTTGTACTGTTTCTCCAGATGGCAACGAACCCTCCAAAACCTTCCAGCGATCAGCCATTTCGCCTTCAATCTGGGTGTCCCATGACCACTTTGCATCACACACCTCCCGGTAGATCATCTTTCCTGCCACAGTGATTGGCGAAACCAGTCCGAGGGGGTCATATATTCTTGCTAATTTGCTTAGGATACCTCGCTTCGTTGTTGACAGAGACTCTTGTGGGAAAGTGACGGTTAACGTGTCCGATATCTTATCCCATGCTAAGCCTAACAACTTCGAATCACCACTCTTAACGTTTAGTTTCTGCTTCGCAAAGGTTTGACTTTCGGCTTTCTCATCCCCAACAACATCACCGTCTCCTTCGAGCTCTTTCTCACTTGCATTCCACTTGTGCAACTTGAATGTCGCATCACTGAGAACGTCCGTCATTTTCCTTTTCTTCTCTTGCGCTTCAGCTACAGTGGTACTACCAGACAACAGGTCATCTACGTACAGGTTCTTCCTTAGCTCAGCTACCATCTCGAGTTCTCGTTTCTGCCACAGTTCTAAATGTTGGTCAATCACTCCACCAAGAAGGAAAGGCGAACAAGTAAGACCAAAGAGAGCACGTGTAAATCTGTAAATTTGGATTAACTCATCACCAGGATGCTTCCAATGAAATCTGAGGGCATCGCGCTCGCAGATCTTTACACGAACTTGTAGGAATGCTTTCTTTATCTTGCTGCACTCTGATACCGGGTAGGATCTTTGCCGTACGAGGACACTCCAAAGTTTATTTTGAAGAGGGGGGCCAGTATTTAAACAATCGTTGAGCGATGGACTGTTCGATTGCGCTCTAGCTGAAGCATCATACACAACTCTAAGCTTGGTAGACTCAGCATTTGCTCTTTCAACACATTTATGAGGTAAATAGAACTCCTTGCCTTGAGGTATCTTCGGTGCTGGTTCAATGATGCCTTCGTTGAGTTGGCTCCGAAGGATTTGGTCATAAGCTTCATATTTATCTGTCCGTTCAAGCTTCCGCACTAAGCTGTCCAGACGACGCAAGCTTCCCTTTTCGTTGTTGGGCAATGGAGGGTGGTTTGCTCTCCATGGTAATCCTGATTCATACCATCCATGTTCATCATGTTTCAGTTGTTCCTTGAATTCCGTGTACACGTCACCTTGATCATTCTCAGAAGTGTCCTTCAGTCCCAAGACATCCAGTCGCCATAACTGCTCGTAGTCGGTCTGGGAAGTTTGGGTGAGCAACATTCGGTTATGGTCAAATTCTGCTCCAGGTGACATCACGAACCATCCTAATTTCGTCAGTTCCGCAATCGGTTCTCCATCTTGGCCAATTCGTGGTTTGGTGGTTGTTTTCACTCGAGCATACTCCCCCGCGCTGAGCACGACATGAATAGGTAACTTTGGTTTTGGATCGTGGTCCACAACTTCTACACCCCGCAGATGAGGATACTTCTTGATCAATTCATCGTATCTCGGATTATCAATAGACAACAGTTCCTCTTTGTTAACTTTCACCAGATTCACATCCATATTGAAGTCACCACTCACCGAACCCAGGGATGCTTGATATGTCTCAAGATGTGCCACGTGTGACCCCATTAACATGTCAACTCTCTTCTTGGTGACATCAACTGGTCTTTTCTTAAGAAGATTAATAAGTTTTGCCGAGGCATAGGAGCTGCCTGCTCCCGAGTCGATTAATGCTCTGCACTCAACACCGTCCACTTTTATCTGAACAACGGGAAAAATCCCTTCCGTATTTTGTTCGGTAGAAATCAACAAAGTTTTCCCTTTCTCTTTACTATCTGCCTCTTTCCGGTCGCAGATAGAGGTATGGTGTCGTCGATCGTAATGCTTACACTTGGATCTACTTTGACATTCGCTAGCTCGATGTGCTGGACTAGTGCAGTTGTAACAGAGTCGCTTTTTCTTCAATATCTCCCGTCTTTCAGCCGGTGTTACAACCTTCGTACATTCGGGTGACTTGTGTGTTTTCCCGTCACAGTAAACGCAATCTTTAACTTTAAAATCTTCTACACGAGCATTAAGTAGCTTGCCTGATGAGCGCCTTTCAATTGGATTTCGCCGTGTCCACAATCTCAATGCTTCGGTAAGTTTAACAAAATCCCAAGATTCCCATGAATCATCAGTGCGCACTAAATCACCTCGAATGGCGGGTAACTTGTCTAGTGTCATTGATACATTTCCATTGACTTGTGATAGCTTTCCCAGAGTTTCTAACGACTGAACTGCATAAGTAAGTTTGTCGGTAAAGTCATGAATCTTGTTAACATTCAGATCAGGAATTGTGGGAAGATCAAATATCTGCTTCGTGTACGCTTTGATTATCTCTGACTCTTTTCCAAATCTTTCTTCCAAGACACTTTTGGCTCTGTTATACCCCTCACTGGTAAATGGTAGTGCTTCGATGGTCTTCCGAGCTTTGGTTTCTAATAATTCCCTGAGATACGTCAGCTTTATGACTGGTTCGACTGATGTTTTATCAACGGTCTCCTTAAATTGCTCCCAGAATCTTGGCCAGTCCTGGTAGGTCCCATTGAATTTAGTGATCACCAATTTTGGGAGTTTCACTTGAGCATTTTTCTCGGCTTTAACCGCGGTCTCATTACTGCTTTTGCTTAGTTTAGCTTCTTGCGTTGCTTTTGCCTGCTGTAACTCTGTTTGAAACTTAAGACGTGTCTCGAAAAGTTTTTGTTCGAACTCCAACTCTTGGTTCCGTTTTTCCTCGCCCAACCTCCAGCTATACTCATCCTTCCATGTCTTTAAGCGTTTCATTTCCTGTTCCGCCTTGGCTAAGTTTTCTTCAATTCCCGCATTCCATTCACCAATTTGTGTGAGGTCTTCCTTTGCCACGATCTTCGCCGTCTCTTCTTCCCTTTGATATTGATGAGCTTCGTCCACAATAGTTTTCAGAGTTTTGAGATGACGTTCAATCGCATCAGGTTGTTCCGATTTGAGTACATTGTCTGTACGATCTATGGTTAGTTGCAGCTGAACCAGCTTTGCTTTTAGTTTAGTGTCACTTGCCATCATGATTGTATTCTCCAAAGTTAAACAAAGATTCGCTAGAAGGATTAACTCAAATTCCACTTTACTAATCGTCAGTAAAATTGTATAGCGCGTATTTTCCCCAGAAATAGCTTTTCCACAATAGTATTGTACAATGATGTAATAATCTCGTACGTAGTGCGTGGACGTCTCGCAACAACTCGTGTATAATATGTCACCCGTTTAAATGAGTAAAATCACAGTTTTAAACTTAACAATGTTCATACAAAATCAGCTTTGAACCTAGTATATAACCTTTAAAGGGTCTCCTACTGTCCCAGTAAACCTTCGCGTAGAATACACGCACCAAACTGTCGTTGAAATATTTCTCGATTCTCGTATTTAGTTCGCCACTAAAATCCGTCGAATTTTCTCGCTTGAATTCGTTTAAATCCCGTTCCAGAGGTGCCAGGTATCGCGGACGCTTGCCTCTAGCTGATATCCGCCATAAGTCACAGAAAAAAATACCAAAAATAATACTTTTAATAAACAAAACTCTCTAAATCACAATCGTCAACTTAACCTCGTGTGTGTATGCGGAAAATCGCAGGCTCAACGTGATAAGTACTCCATGTCAGCCTGATTAAACAAAGTTATAAATAATTAACCAATAAATCCGTCCCAGTCTTCGACAACAGTGACATTGATGTATTCCAAATATAAAATTCCAAATATAAAATTCCAAATATACTATTCCTGAAAATAGATGTATTCCAAATGAAAATAAGAAACCACATCGCAACACTTGTTTATATTTCAATCAAAATAGGAAATTTGAAACTATGTATATCAATATATTACTAAAATATCAATGTACATATGTACTGCTAAAGTTCCTGTTTATAGCAATTACGAACATTTCACTGTAATCAGATTGGTCAATTTCGGAAGATGAATCTGTTGAAGGATCACCAGAATGCATTCCAAACTCTGGATTGATAGATGCAGAAATAATATCAAATTGACTGAGCACTGTGCTATCTAAATTTGGATTTGCCTTCTTGTTAATAGCAGTAGCATCACCAGTGATATTCACAATTCTGCAATCAAAAATGTATTCTAACGAGTACTTATAATATTAACTCAAACACTCCATGTAATATATAAAGCTGATATAAATGCATACATACAGATCTTCAGAAGAAATAGGAGACACTACAACATTGGGAGCCAGTAGTTGAAAACCCGCCGCCTGTCCACCTGTATCAACAGGGGTAGAATGGAACGGCAATTGTTCTATAAAACACACCACACAATAATCTCACACATTATAATCATAACTAAAACATAAAATTGGATTTTACTATGATGTATTTTGATTAACTTGATACAGCATACCTGGTAAGGAATGAGCAAGATTTTCGTTTAGACTATGAACGCAGTTAAACAACAAACACTTCACCAACTAGCTAAGGGCAGTAGTGTGGTGGCAGGGGGGCCATGCCCCCCGAGTGGAGGTATTTTCGAGGGGGCGCCAAAAGTCAAGTTGAAATGTCCGCAAAGATATATATCAGGAAAAGAGCACAAAGGTTTTTCCTATTTTTTATTAGTTAGCCAGCCACAAATTGGCTATACAACTCTCTCGTTTGTTATAAAAGTACTAGAAGTTATAAAAGTACATTTGTTATAAAAGTAAATAAAAGCAAAAAGAGAAAGGGAAGACAGAAATCATTCAGAAAACAAGTCAAAGTTGATAAAAAGAACTAGATTTTGCTATAAGAAATTTTGGCGGGAATTTAATTTCGCGGTTCGCCAATTTTAAATTTTTCGCAAAATTAAATTTCGCGGTCGGTGATATAGCTTTCTTCTGGTCTTCCAAAGCCTCGCGCAATTTTTTATTGCGATTATTTTATCGATTATTTTCACAAGTATACATCCTCCGAAAATAAAACAAACACTGTTGAAATCCTGACAAAAAGGCCTTTGTAACAGTAGATCGTATATGTAACTTGAACGACCTAAAACTGAAATCAGACACAGAACTAACTGGAGGTGCCCTGTTAGTCTGTTACCATGTTATGATGGTTAATGAACTCACAGTGCTGAACCCTAACTAGAGGAGGATTCCAGTTAAATTAATAATTTGAGTGAGACGAATGTAATTAACTCAGTTAAATTAATTGAGTTATACGTACGCATCAGCTCCTTGAAATAAAATATTTACGATTATACATTATTATGTGCCTAACATTTCAGCAAACATACATGAAGTATTACCGTACAATTCTTCGCGCAATGTCGAGGTTAGCAGGCCACATGAGTCTTCCAATAAGAGTTTATTAAACATACTTGAAGTATCACATTCATTTGATTCTGAACAAACACCGTGCGAACATAATGCGGTGCAAGGTCGAGTTTTATAAAAAAATATAAAGATGAATAGTATGAAAAAGAAAAAAAGTGGTGCAGAGAACAGAAAAATGAAGCAGACTGATGGGTGAAGCAAAACTTCAGAAACAAATGCAGAACTACTTTATTAAACCTAGTAATGTTGGAGGCCAGAAGAATTGCCACATTTCTTGAGACAGACGTCGTCTTTGATGGACATTGATGATCATGCTCAAACCGATATTCAATCCGTCTTGTTGATGAAACTCATTACAATCGAGCCAATGTTGAACCGAAAACCGACAATGAGTGACAAAACAAGGTTGTGCTCCTCGATGGTTCAAGATAGATTAGAGAGTTTAATGCTGATGTCAATTGAAAGAAACATTTTGCTTAATCTAGATCGCAAAAAGTTAATTAACCTACTTGGCAAAAGTATGAACCATAGCATATTATTCTGTTGTCATTGTTCACAACATAATATTTCTCCACCATCATGTCTTTGTTAGTTGTTACCCAAATAAGTAATTTATTTCCTAGTGTGACGGCCATTAAGCTATTTTTGTTCTTTTGATTTTTTCTCTTAAAAACAATGCAAACGGAATGATTTTTCTGTGTTAATTCGCAAAAAAAAGGTTTTCATGAAATTATTTTGAGCAACTTTTGCTTCACGAGTCATGACAACAGATCACTCGACCATGCTTTAAAAATCATAATGATGTACGGATAGTCTTGTTTTCCATAACATCGGAAAACTCATGTGTTCCTTGTCTTGCTGGTATTTTTTGATGAAAAATAGGAGAATATTTTAAGTCAAATTGACACTTGTAAATGGCATTCCAATTTTGTACTTACAATATTCACTGAATATTTTTTCTGATTACTGTTTGACCATACAAGATACCTTCGTTTTTATCTTATTGATTGGCAAAGCACATGATGTTGTTCCTAAATTGTCCCTGTACCTTTGGAAAAATATTTTCTCTTTGAGTCTTAAAAAACGATATTTCGAAAGGGTGCTACTAAAAAAAACTATTTAAGGGGCGCATTTTTTTGGCTTGGCCACCCCAGCCATTTGACTCCCAGCATGCTACTGGCTATGGGACTTATCACCGAAACCAAGACGATCTATTTTGTTTGCCAATCATCAAATACAACCTTTTCCAGCCTGATTTAAGTTGTAACTCTGTTAGACTTCAATCTGCCACTTTTGGGAGGTTTTGGGTTATCAGAAGTGGACATTAGGTTTGTGCCTATTTATTAAAATCTGCCAGATTTCAAGAAAATAATGCGCTGGATAGACAATTTAGAATCAGGACGTTAATCAGATGCAAAAACGATATCCGACACTTGTGATTGCAAATGCATTAAGAGATCCAAACAGTTTCGTGTCCCAAGAAAATGGCCGCAGGCAATTTTCTAAGCACGCAATGCATTCCTCTGAGACTCATTCATTAAAGGATTTAAAATGGCTAATCTAAATATCAATAATTTATTAAAGTATATAGATGAACTTTGAGAAATCATGACAAAAACACTATTTGATATAGTGGCTATTAACGAAACGAAAATTGACCATACAGTGTCAAACAGTGAAATAAGTGTCGCAAGATATATTGTCAGAAAAGATAGAGATAGACATGGTTGAGGCGTGCTCATGTATATACGAGAGTCTATCCCACTCTCTTAACGAAGTGACCTTGTACCCTACATGCTTGAAATGTTGTGTGTAGAAATCAGTAGGGCGGACAGTAGGTCATTTTTAGTAAGCTTGTGGTATAGACCACCTAATTCTGCTACTCGTCTATTCGATTGCTATGAATATTTTATCCACAAATGCGATGTGGAGAATAAGGAAATAATAATCATGGGAGACCTAAACTATGATGTATTAAAATCTCAATTGGAGTCTCACTCCGGTAAATTATAATTATTGTCCTCACTTTACCAGTTTGACCAGTTAATAAATTGGCCAACAAGGGTAACAGAGACAGCAACAGCTATCGACTTAATTCTTACAAATAGAACCGAAAATATTGTGAAAGTCGGGCTGTTGACCTCGGAATATCTGACCATAGCTTAATTTTTGCCGTCAGGAAAGGTCATATTTATAAATATCAAAAAATTGCAACATATTTTCAAAATTTTAAACAGTTCTTCTCCGAAGACTTTCTAAATGACCTCTCACAGGTACCATGGGGAACTGTTGCCCAACATGATAACACAAACGTGTGCTGGCATATCTTGAGTACTTTTCCTCCAGGTCCTTGACTTATATGCATGAGAGATTCGAGGAAATTCTATTCCATGAATATCCTCATATATTAGGAATCTTATAAAACAAAGATTTTTTCAAAAAGCAAGCTATCAAGCATAATGCCCAAAACCACTGGAGAAAACATGAAGAACTGCACAACAAAGTTAGTTCAGAAATCCATAAGGCTAAATCAATATATTTCTGTAACAAATTTGATGATTGTGCACAGTCAAAAGACATTGGACAGAGTTGGAAACTAATCAATAGTCTCCTACGTAAAAACAGGAAATCTAATAATATCCTACCGCTAAAAATCAACGATATAACTATCTCTGATGATAACTTGATTGCAGAATCTTTAAATGACTTTTCCATTAACATTGGAAAAGAAGTGGCCTCTATAAACCAGAGCGATATGAAAGTCAATGATATTGACTTTCATTCAAACTGACGAGACATTATTTTTAACTTCTCTGAGATTCATATTGATGAAGTAACTCAACAGTTACCCAATCTTAAAATATTAAAATCAACAGGTGTTGGTAATATCCCAGCAAAGGTTCTTACGCTTGCTGCAAGTGTTATTGCACCTCACTGAATTGGATCTTTAACCTTTCCATTAAAATGGGAATATATGTCAATGAATGCTACTGCTGTTAATAAAATGATGCTTCCAATAGATCCTAACTTTGAATGTCATGATGTAGGGAAAAATTTAGAAAGCAGATCGATTATTCATGATGTCATTATGCCTGACCTTTTACATTGCCCACGCAAACTCACCACCGTTTGGACTTTACGACATTTTCAATCACCTTATTTACCACTCCAGCAATTATGACAAACAAGGACTTGCATTGATTTGCAAAAGCCTACAATGATTAGCGCTTGTTCGATGATGGTTATGTAGAGTCTTTGTCTACTGTTACTTTAAAGGAGAGTGGACTAAAATTTTATATTGGTAGAGTAAATCCAACAATGTGCACGAAGACCGACGATGGGAAACAGTACTACGATTTGTGGTTTATACTTGAAGGAAAAGGGCCTAATCATTGGAGTGTTTTAGAGGCATTTGTTTTAGAGGAAAGCACAGCGTAACCAGTGGTCAGTGTCTGTTGCAAAGAAGGCCAAGATCATGCATAAAGCCATGTGAAGTGAAGGACATATAAACATTTCCAGGCCTGCATATGGAGAACAGAATAAGAAGAGAAACTATGACTATGTGTGGTTACAAAATACCGAGGGAAAAAAGATTTTTGAAAGGGGAAGTCTCAGGATAGGATATAGTGAAGTTTACTGAATCCATGCAATCAAAGATTACACCAAATAGACAATCTCAATGATGAACTGGCCATTTTTCCATTGTTATGAAAACTTTAAGCTCCAGGTGAAAAACCAAGAGCCCCAAGTCTTGTTGAAACTTCTAAGCCAAATCCATTGGAAAATAGGTTGGGCATTATGGAGAAAAAGATACAACAATTTGTTGTCGGACTTATCTGACCACAGAAAAGCACTTTAGCAGTAAAATATTGAGAACAATACTGGAATAGCTCCTGCAGGTGTTGTTCACAGAAATGATACATGGAAAAGAGTGAAACACAATCCCTTAATCTAATTGCAATGAATACAATAATCAAACGTCTGCCTAGTAACTTGGGACTACTTCTTCCCCCCCCCCCCCCTTGATTGCATCTATTAGATAGATGAATCCACCTAAGACAAGCTGGGAATCTTTCCCAGTAAACCAATATGTAAAAGGTTTGTTTTTTACTCTTTCATCTACTAACCACTTCACTAATTACTTTTTAAGTCATGTTGCTTTTACTTCATTTTCTACAGCATGCAGGTATCTTTTACACTGCACTCAGGGATGTCAGCGACAGAAGTAATTTTATTTGAAAGACGGCTATCAGCTAAAGCTAATAGAAGCATCTGGGAGTGCAACTTTTGGACTGCGTTATTTTTCAAATGCAACGGCTCAATTATTTCTTTCTCACATAGCACACCTGTGGGGGGCTCAAATTCTTGCCTACATTTAATGCTAGCAATACACTGAGTAACTTTGCTCCTATTAGTTGCAGCTGCACATTTGGAATTCTTAGCTAGCTTTATTTTGAATGAAGCTACCTTTTTTGCATTACTAACTCTTTCAGTGTAATGCCAAGGTCTCCACTTACAGTTTGGATTTGTTCCAAATCAACCTTCAAGACAATTAAGATCTGTATTACAAGCACTTGCAAAGCTAGAGAAATAACAGGCGGAATTTGAAATCTTGCCATTAAAGGGGCAATGTCACGGTGCTACTGCGCATCCAGAATATGCGCGAACTTGAAATACTGCCTGCCAACAATTAATCAAGTTAGGGGTGAAATATGATATTGTTTACAATCCGGCCTTTGACATTCGTTATATAAGACATCCATTTAATAAATTAAAGGCTGCTACTTCTTGCACAATCTTTTAGCATTATTTGCTAGATATTTGCATTGGGGATAAAATTACAGCTCACAGCATAAGAGCATGAACCCAACAGCATCAAATCATGGGGGTAAACGTGTACGAAGCGAACAACCTTTATTATTGCCGAATTCTTTCAAGAAAAGCGAAGCAAAACGCAAATTGTACAAGGAAAAGTGGTGTTCCAATCACCGAAGAATTTCTTTAGAAATTACAGTACACGAAAGTTGGAAAAATATGAAAAGATTATGCAAATACAAGAGTGACACTGCATTCGATAAGCATTTGTAGTCACTGGAACTGAGGAGACAAACAAGTATGTAAATAAGCAGATATCTAAATTTTTATGGTTTGATTGTTTAGCAATACACATGAAAATGTTATTCGTTTAACTTAAGGAGCAGCATAAAGAATACGCGAACCAAATGCAAGGGAAAGCAACGACCTACTAAGTCGAAACCAAGTGTTTTGCCCAGCATGACTGAAAAGATTGATTTCATTGATGTGAATATGGAGAGTGAACAATGTGGGTGTTTTAATTTTTTTATCGTTGTAAAGTTTTGCCAGACATATTCTTATTAGGTTGGTGATAGAAGCTAGCATGTAGTTTGGCTAGAAGGAACAAGCATTTATTTCTCAAGGTTTTTTTTATTTTTGTTGACTGATTGTAGCTCTTTGTTGACTAACTGCTCTACGTGTCGTATTTACTTCTGCAGCTAACGTGGAACCTATATTTTATTCGACACCGATAAAATCAAAACATCAGGAGTTATTTGTCAGCTATTCCAACACACACACACACACACACACACACACACACACACACACACACACACACACACACACACACACACACACACACACACACACACACACACACACACACACACACACACACACACACACACACACACACACACACACACACACACACACACACACACACACACACACACACACACACACACACACACACACACACACACACACACACACACACACACACACACACACACACACACACACACACACACACACACACACACACACACACACACACACACACACACACACACACACACACACACACACACACACACACACACACACACACACACACACACACACACACACACACACACACACACACACACACACACACACACACACACACACACACACACACACACACACACACACACACACACACACACACACACACACACACACACACACACACACACACACACACACACACACACACACACACACACACACACACACACACACACACACACACACACACACACACACACACACACACACACACACACACACACACACACACACACACACACACACACACACACACACACACACACACACACACACACACACACACACACACACACACACACACACACACACACACACACACACACACACACACACACACACACACACACACACACACACACACACACACACACACACACACACACACACACACACACACACACACACACACATATACATATACACGCGCGCACACATATATACATATATATGTACATATACATATATATGTACATACACATATATATGTACATATACATATATATGTACATATACATATATATGTACATATATATGTACATATATGTACATATATATATATATATATATATATATATGTACATATATATATATATATATATGTGTGTGTGTGTGTGTGTGTGTGTGTGTGTGTGTGTGTGTGTGTGTGTGTGTGTGTGTGTGTGTGTGTGTGTGTGTGTGTGTGTGTGTGTGTGTGTGTGTGTGTGTGTGTGTGTGTGTGTGTGTGTGTGTGTGTGTGTGTGTGTGTGTGTGTGTGTGTGTGTGTGTGTGTGTGTGTGTGTGTGTGTGTGTGTGTGTGTGTGTGTACAGGTTGTATAAAAAAAAAATGGAGCCCATCTTTTGTGTCAAATTATTTCGAAATTACTGAAGCTTATAGCACAGTTTTGGACTTGTTTTAAACCACGTTGTTTTCTCTTTCGAACAAGCCGTAATTCGTATTTTTACTCCCAGTAACGTATGTGCTATGACAAATTTAGTAAAAGCTATCGATTTGAGATGCCTTCCAATTATGCAAATTCACTATGTCTTCCATGGTCGCCAGTTAAATTTTTTATTTTTTCGCTTATTACATAAACGGTATTTCTGTTAAACTTAGTAAAACTTGTTATAAAGCTTTACAGAAGATAACAGACCGTTAACGTGCACTACGAATGGGCAATTCAAGCTTGTATCGACTTCATGAATATTAATATGCAATTTTGACAACATTGTGCACGTGCGGATAAACAAAACGCTAATTTCGATCATTATTTTGGCATAAACCTAAGGTTTTTGTCGATGTAAACGGTCCGTTATCTTCTGTAAAGCTTTATAACAAGTTTTATTAAGTTTAACAGAAATACCATTTGTGTAATAAGGGAAAAAATTAAAAATTTAACTGGCGACCATGAAAGACAGTGAATTTGCATAATTGGAGAGCATCTCAAATCGATAGCTTTTACTAAATTTGTCACAGCACATACGTTACTCGGAGTAAAAATACGAATTACGGCTTGTTCGAAAGAGAAAAGAACGTGGTTTAAAATTGTGCTATAAGCTTCAGTAATTTAGAAATAATTAGACACAAAACATGGACTCCGTTTTTTTTACACACCCTGTATATGTATATGTATATATATATGCACACGCACACGCACAAGCACGTGTGTGTATATATTGTTAGTAATTTGTATGAATGATAGGATCTCCTCAGTTTGTCAGAAATTGTAGCAACTTATACAGGTTGTTGACTTGCTCTTGAAATTTTCCTTTTTGGTGTCGACACACAATATTGTTTCAATAGTTTGCTTTTTGTATCTTAAAGGCTCCTTCCACTGTCCACCTCCCTATTTTAATTTTTTGATTGTAATAAACAACAACTACAGTATTCCCCTGAAATGTTTTTGCATTTGCAGATTCTTTGAAATTGAAAAGAAAAATGAGCAAGATAAAACATCTGAGACAACAGTTGAAATAGTGCAACAATCTCTTCTTCCTGGTATCGTTGATTCTTATTTTGTGCCTGAGCAACCCAAGCCATCTCCACCAAAAATGTTCTTGGCTCCCAATGTTAAACCAAGATGACATGAACTGAACAGGGAAGAACATAATGTAAAGCACCAAGACCAGATGAAACTTGCTAAATCAACCAAAATAATTTGCACGCTAGATCTGTTGCTTGATATCTTCCAAGAGAAATGTAGGCATCCAACATGTAATGACAAGGTGTATACAAAACACACTTTAATTGGAACATGTGTGGTGATTGAATGGAAATGCCATAGTGGTCATGCTGGAAAGTTCTATTCTTCTTATGATTGTAACAAATTAGCTGCAACAAATCTACAAACTGCAGCATCCATTTTATTATCGGGGAACAATTTCTATAAAATGGAGAAGTTCGCAAGATTTTTAGGATTGTCGTTTATCTCAAGTTCGACATTTTTTTGTTTTCAAAGGCTTTATTGCTTGCCAGTCATTAATGAATGGCAAGAATGGCAGAAAGGTTTACTGCAAAGCAAACTGAAAGGGAAGAAAATTGTGGTGTCTGGAGATGGTCAGTGTGACTCTCCAGCTTACTCAGCGAAGAACCTTTGCTACTTTCTAATGGAAATGGAACAGATTTCATTATTGACCTTCATATTGCTGATAAAAGGCAAAATGATCAAAAATCAACCAATATGGAACGTGAAGCTCTGAAAATTATTTTATATCGGTTAGAAAAAGTCTTGGACATTGGAGAGGTTGTCACAGATGCCTCATCTAGTATAATCAAGCTGTTAGGTAAATGTGTTATTTTTTTGGTATTACTTATTAAAATAATTGCCTGTGGCAAAGCCAGTCCAACAAATTTGTAATCATTATTCATTGCTGAATTGCCATTCTATCACTGAAATAATATTTGCATTCATTTGTGTAACCAGAAAATGAGCTGGCTTTGCCATAGCTTAGTGCTTATGACATGAGTTACTAACATTAGGTTGCTGAAATTCATCTTTGTTTTATGTAGAAGATAAATTTGAGAACATCTTCCACTCACTAGACGTTTGGCATAAGTCTAAGAATATTAGAAAGTCAATTACCAAGGTATGTGTCAACATTACCATGTGATATGGTCATATGGATGCCAATAACAATTTCCTTTTTCATCCATACAATTTTTGCACAAATTCACTTGCTTTGCCAGAAGGTGTGTTCACCCTTTCTGTTTGTCTGTCTAAGTCTATGTATTCTGCTTACAATGTATGCAGAATATATCACAAAACTGTGAACCAGTAGTTTTTGCAAAAATTTATGCAAACTAAGAATGTTCATATTCCATACAAGAGTAAAGATTGGAAAATGGAATAAAAGAATGCTGCCTGGCCTGCAAGCTTAAATCCTGAGTGAAGACAACTGAATATCTGCTTGAATGTGCTTATTAAATTTATATTTTATACAGTTGTACAAATTTATTTATGCAATTGGAGAGCTTATATACAATCAATAGCAGAACACATTGGCAAAGTCAAGTGCTATATAGTTTACATGTATTTTATAGATTGCAAAATCAAAGGAAAACAGAAAAATTATGGATTGGTGTGATGAAATCATTACACACTTTTGGTACTGTTGTGAAGTTGCCTCCAAGAATGGAATGACTCAAGATGAAGTTTTGAAGGAAATGAAAGTATATTAATGTTCATCTCTGAGTTTTTTTACATTGTCATTGGCATTAAGGCATGCACATTGGGCATTGCACAATAGGCAGATCTCTTAGTGGTGAATGTTGGCAGGATGCTTACATAAGTGGCAAAAGTGCCTGATGATGTTTGAGATCAAAGTGGCATAAACATTTTATTTTGATCAATTTTATTGGTAGGATAAGTGGTTTGGTCTGCTTTATCATGTATGTAATACACATACCTGGCTAGGAGGAAAGTGTGGTCATGGAGAGTTGCCTGAGGAAAGAAATCTGGAATGTTTTGATAGGAGGTATTCAAAACTCTTCAGAAAATCATTACAAATCAAAAACTACTTGACACCTTCAGATTTTATACTCGTTTAAGGTAAATGTTGTATGTGGTTTTGTCATATGCAATCACTGATAGATCATGCATGAATTAGTCAGGGAGGCAGAGGGTCAATAATGTATGCACACTTACTTTCTCGAGAGACTAATTCTATTGTTGATAATATTGTAGTTTAGATGTCCCTAAATACGAATTCGAATGTTGTTTCGGCAGGTTTTTCTTGAGTAACGTGTTAAACATGGTTTTCTGCTTGACTTCAAAACATTCGAAAAGGCGCCATTTTGTTTCTAATTTTAGTACAAGAAACGAGCCCACGATATTTTCGATCAGCGTGCCATTTGGTAACTTCATGTATGACATTAATATGCAAAATATTCATGCTTTCGCATGGGTAGTCATAGCGTCAATGCTCAAAACATTTGATATAATTTATAGTTTTCTGATTCGTGAAATATATATAATTCATTTCTCTTTTTGTTGTTTTAAAAAATTAAAAATTTTTTGAATCACTCAAACAACTGTGAAGCGCAAATAGCCAGACGAACCATTGTCACGCAGCCATGCCTGTGCTCATATGTGATCGGTCATAAGGCGGGGTGGGGGGCACCGGCTGGTGCAATTAAAATATGGTATCCTCAAATATGGTATCCTCAAATATGGTATATGGGCAGGGAGGGCTGCAGCCCCCCCCCAAAAAAAAATGAAAACAGCCAGTTTTTTGGGGAATTTATTTCCAAATTTCGAGGAGTTTGGACACTGAGACACTGGCCATGGAGGAATTTGGGAAACAAATGAATGCCCCCCCCCCCCTCCCAGTTGACAGAGATCCCGTACGCCTATGTCATTTCACAAAGCACATTGAACGTCTGTTGAAGGACAAGCACAAGAGAGGAGGTTATTTTCTTTGTGTTGTTAAAGTTTTATATCCCGGGATATTTTCCTTGGCATATTTTCAGTCGTTTCTGCTCAATTTCCGCAATGAATGCTGGTAAAATGTACATGCTGCTTGATTTACGGTTGTGTTATTTCCCTTAATGGATAGCTCATAACTACCTATAGTTCGATTGCTACGCACCAGACCACTCAGGGAACCTGTTCGTTTGGTAATTTTTCTTTCGACAGTACCACGGTTAAAATAAGGGAAGTAATGTTAATTGAATAATGTTGTTTGGATATGACCACGGTGGACAAGGAAGGAACTCTTTATGTTATCTTCTTTAATTATAGGGGGAGGGCCGATTCAAAAACGGTTCACTAATTTTCATGCAAAGGGAAAAAAGGTGGTAATGGAAAATAATTTATACTTTGTACTGAAATAATTTAAAACAAGAATACTTAAAGAAACTGGAGAATAGAATAGAATAGAATAAATTTATTTACCCACATATCACTAAAGAGCTAAAGTAAACTCGTAAAAATGTGAACGTGACCTAGAATAATTACAACTAATATATGCCAATAAATATATATCTATATATACACTGATATAGCATTAAGGACTAGTTCTAAAAATATTAAAATTTTAAAACATTACAAATAAATGTCAAAAGCACAATAGACAGTCAGTGTTTTTCAAAAGCCGGCTATACTAAAACGTGTGCTTACTTACAGCGTTTTTGAAAGATTTAATATTTTTTGACTCTCTTATTTGAGCAGGTAAATTGTTCCAGAGAGTACTAGTAACGTACGAAAATGACCTATGTAGCCATTCAAGATTAAAGTTTGGTTGCTCAAGTCTCGTGCCAATACCACGCAAATTATATTTAACTATTTTAAGTTTAAAAAGTTCGTTGATATAGATTGGACCATCATTGTTTACTGATTTGTAAACTAACATTAATGATTGAATGTATCTTTGTTCAGCAAGCGATCCCATACTAGCATAACGCTTGAGTATATATTCATATGTTAGTGACTTGGACAGCCCCAATATGGTTTGCAAAATGTAATAGTGTCTTCCAGTTTGTTAGCTTCAATTTTTTAAATCCCCAATAAAAGTGGACTACAATATTCCAAGTGGGGAAGAACGTAAGCCTTGTAAAGTCGTATCATTACATCCTGGGGGATAAATCTTCGTAGTCTGCGCAATGCGGATGCCTTAGCACATGCCTTCTTTGTCTGCTCCGCAATGTGATCCTTGAATTTAAGCTTACGATCAAAAGTGACCCCAAGGATCCGCAAAGTTTCAGTTAGTTTGATCTCTGAGTCATTCAATTTAAAATTGTATTTATACTCCGATGGTCCAATCACCATAGCCTGTGTTTTTGTATCATTTACCTTTAAATAATTGCTTTCAAACCAACTGGATACAATTTTAAGGTCTTCGTTAATCGTATACTCCAGGACCATTGGCGAGACATCAGAAGCATACTCCGTTGTATCATCCGCATAAAGCCTCAGTGAAGTGTTAGGGACCTTGTAGTTCAAGTCATTGATGTAAATATTGAACAACAATGGACCCAAAAGAGAACCTTGAGGCACTCCGGTCTTTAACACCCGCCAGTCAGAATAAACGTTATCAAGCTTGACGCGTTGTCGTCTTCCACATAAATAGCTAGACATAAGTTCTATAGCAGATTTAGAAAACCCATACGCTCTTAACTTGGCAAGCAAGAGGCCATGGCAAACAGAGTCAAATGCCTTACTCAAATCAACAGCAATAGCTGCAACAGCTTCACGTTCATCCAAACTTTTCCGCCAGTCCTCGGTCATTTTCAAAAGGGCGGTGCAGCAGGAATGACCTTTAAGGTAACCAGAGATGTTGGGCGATAATATGGTGATAAATGTGCCATAAATCTGATCATACATTACTCTCTCATAGATCTTAGAAAGAGCAGGCAGCACGGATACTGGGCGATAGTTACTTTTATCCATCTCGTCAGCTTTCTTAAACACGGGTATTATATTGCTACTCCGCCAAACTATAGGCCATACACGGTTGGCAATGAAGTGATTGATCAAATTAGTTAGTGGTAGTGAAATGACAGGAGCTGATATACGTAGTAAACGCTGAGAAATGCCATCGCAACCAACCGCTTTTCGTGGATTAAGTTTGTTTAATATATCATTTACATAGGCCACTTCAACTGGGACAAAGTTAAATTCTGTTTGCAGAGCATTATTATCAGCAATAGCGTGGATACTTGGATGATTTATAAAGTCATCAGCAACTAACGCATCCCCCCGCTCACCGCTATTTCACAAAAGTATTCATTAAAGCTCTCTGCAACGCTGAGTGAATCCGTAATATAATTATCGTTCTCTAGCAATACAATCTTTGATTTGGTTTTGATTTTTCCTGGCAGCTCCAAAATTCACCATGGTGTTTTGTGTTGACTAAAGCATCCATGCAAAACGCCTTCATCCCATTTCGTTTTAATGAGGTAACCTTGTTCCTCTGTTTCTCAAACGTCTCCCAGGACGACTGTGATGGGTTTCTTTTGTGTAACTTAAACAAACGATTTCGAATAGAAATCTCTCGCTGTAATTGTGGTGTAATCCATGGTAATTGATCACCTCTGATGTACTTTTTTTTAAATGGCGCGTGTTTATCTAATACTTCATTGTAGAGCTTAGCCCAGTGATCCCACTGGTCATCCACGTTATCAAATATATACGCTGAATCCCAGGGGACATTATTCAAATTAAGATTACTACACTCTTAAATGAGCATTTGCAATACTGAGAGACTTGTAAAAAACAACTGCAAGATGGCTTGAAATTCAAAAGACCTAAAATTATGCCATACGTGTAAACTGGATGTCTGAAAGATACGTGATGATTTGTATGCCGTTTAGACCTAGTGTAGTTTACGCTGGAATACAACTGGTGATCGTACACGAACCTCTGATAAAAGTCTTCAACCTCACCATGGACAGTCATGCCGAGATTTTGCAAAGCAACCAGCCAATTAGCATCCAATGGAACCATGTATCTAGCATCCCCCATCAGCCTTGCAAACACGTCCATGGAAGAGTCATTAACATTTGCATAAGTTCTTACCATCGATGAAGCCTTGCTCTTCAGCAAAAACGTACCCGTTATTTGCTGTGGAACGTACTGAGTCCCATGAAACATGTTAACTAGATTATGGTTGTGTGCCTCAAAAGTAAAAGTAGATGTTGCCCACAATGGACCACAGTCCTTAACACAATGAGCCAAGTGTGTCAAACAGTGGACATTAAATTTACAGCTTTCAAGCCCATAAAGCTCCTCCATCTTGATCACAAACTTTGTGAGGCAAAACTCGGAAAGAGAAATTGCTTCTTCAGATATAGAGTCACCTAACAGTGTATAAATCCCATACACAAAAAGAAAGAAATGATTAAGGTAATGTGAAGG
Organism: Muricea muricata; assembly: GCA_963855995.1. Classification (NCBI taxonomy): domain Eukaryota; kingdom Metazoa; phylum Cnidaria; class Anthozoa; order Malacalcyonacea; family Plexauridae; genus Muricea; species Muricea muricata. Next base: position 81,690,174 of record OY979716.1, read on the forward strand.
AAGAATTCCGTGAAGAATCACAAGACTATAGAAGATAAAGGCCATCTATTCACATGCTTTCCAATAACATCTGTTAGAAATACTCCGGCGACTTCTATGAACTTCACTTGGAGGAGTTATAAGTTGAAGGCGTTCGTCAATCTTGTTCAACTTTTGACCGATATAGTAACATTCTCCATGGTGTCGGGTATTAATCCACAAGTCGACCATTTGCCTAACAAAGCCTTGACAGTTACAGTTACAGTTACAGTTACAGTGCCTCTAACTGTATCAAATGTGGGCAATAGGTCTGCAGGAGTCATCCCCTTCACTCCTTTGACAGGAGTAGAGGTAGCAGTAGCTTCCAATGCGTATTCTGCTTGCTTTGCAGCAGTGCGCATCACAATTGGTGTTCTATGGGGATAGTATCGAACAGGAGGGCCGGTCTAATTCGGAACAGGTATCCCTTCAAATTCACACCAGTCACACCCGTCACACCCGTGCTTACCATTAAATTGCTTTACATTTCGAACAATAGCTCGAGCAGGAGAATCTGCAGATAGCAGCAAGGCAAACACTTTCCTTGGAAGAACCTCATTAGCAAAAGTGAAACCACACGTTTCCAACTTTCTGCACTCTTCAACAAACGGTTTCAAGAGGGCATTCATAATAGGTTTCTCACCAAACCACAGCCCAAGCAACAGAATATTTTTTCCTCGTAAGTGGGGAGGTAGCTCATTCACAAATACTTGCAATGGCCATATAGAAAAATTAGAAGAGTTGAATATAGGAATGCCATCTGTATTCCATGCTAATGCATATTCTGTATTCCATGCTAATGACATATCATTTGGATTAAGACCATGCTTTACTATGAGATCCTTATATAATGTTGATTTAGTCACATCAGTCACTGTCTTTGATCTCACTATGCTAAGTCTCCATTAGATAAGGAAAAAGTTTTGGATTTGGTAAGAGGCTCACAAGTTGCTGTTGCAGTGGAATGTAGATGAAGTAGTTTCCATTCTTGATGCTTGCATCTTTATCAAATGTTTCACCACATGAGTCACACACTGTCAGTGTTGCGTATCTTCCCAGGTAGGATTTGCATGAAGAACAGTACATGTGTTTCTGAAATTTTAAAAGGAATAAGATGTTAAAAAATTAACAAACCAAAAGTAAGGCATTCACAAACTAGGCCAAATAACTGAAAGTACCTTCTGTAGTTATAAGTACCAGTACAAGTATAATAACAGTGACAAAATTTATTTATAGTGTACCACACATTAGCTTACCACACCATTCCTTTAAGGAGCAAAATTGCCTCACAGGAAGCCAAATGACATAAATTGTTAAAGAAGCCGAATGACATAAATTGTTTCTTTAGCGTAAAATGACATCAATTAGCACTTTTCTTGACATGCTTTGTCATTCAATGTATTCAGGTAAAATGTACAAACTGCTATTTTTTCTTTATAGCAATCAGGCACACCAGTTTCAGTAAATAATATGTATACCTTTGACTGATCCAACTTGAACAAACTATAAAACTAGTGTTTAGTTGCTGGAACTGTGTTGGGGAAAAATGTATTCAGCAGCAGCAGTAAATCCCCAAGAGCTACATCAGTTAGTTTGTGTCTCAAGACAAAACACAGCAACATTAGCAGGCTCTGACTTTTGGTAACATTTGCACCAGGATAGATTGGTTCTTTGTTGTCCTAAATTATCAGAAGGCAAGTGTGGGATAAATTGGATCATTGACAAATGACAAATCTTTACTAATTATTACATCAACAGTTGATTTTGACAAATGTCACAGTAAACTTTGGCCACAAACTAATGATGTGTGGAGTATCTATGTGAAAAATTATGTGAAATCAACTGTATTTAACCTATGTTCATAAGTTGAGGCAATAAATCAATTTTGTCTGAAGTACTAATTGTCCTTCTACAACCAAATCTATTAGCAAGAACCCTAAGAATTCTGGGGCTGGTTGATTAAAAAAGCAATTACATTAACCAAGAGTTAAAATTCACTAACCCAGGGTCATCTTAAGAGCCAATATATTTTAACACAGGATTAGCATTAAAATACCTTTGAACAACCAGCTGCTGATGGAAAACTAGACATACAACCAAACAAAATTTTAATACTTATACAATTACCTGATCATTGTTAAAATTGATATCGTCTTCCATGTCATTTTCTGGAAAATCATTCAACTCAGCTTCAGGAGTCTCATTTTCTCTATCAGTAAGATCTTCCACCAAATTATCAGGCAAAGTCTATTGAATAGCAGAAAATAGTAAACTAAGCCAAAATTTAACAATAAAAATTGTGTTTGAAAATGTATAAAAACAATGCATTGGGAGAATTTTGGCCAAAGAGCAAGTATCAACATGTATATGATATCAAAACTTTCCCTATTCATCTGACAGCAAAACATTTTAGAACAATGTTAAAGTGATGCAGTAATTGACTAGAAATCTATTGATTGTTACCTGTATTCGAAAAAAAAGTTGTGCAGGTAATCATTCCAACAGAAATATTTTAATTAGCAAAATTAGACTGCAAATCCAAAACAGACCTGAACATCTACAATATATGACTATGGCACCTCTCAAAATCTTGTACTTACACTAAAAGATACAGTTTCACTGTTCTCATCAACTGAACTGTTGCAGGATATCTGCCAGGCAAATATTTACTGCAATAAATATTCTGTCAAGAGCACACAGCATATGTTACATGTAATAAATTTTCTGGACATCAAAACAAATGGGGAGTTTCGTTACAATAAGACAGCAAAAAATTATTTACACATCCCCTTTAACGACTTGCTGTTTAACTTTAACAGGTAGTTAGAAAGAAAAGGAAAATGAGATTAAGCATTTGAAGCTTGTAATAAGTAATCTCAAAGGTATGATCAGACCAACAGCATGCTTAATACCATTAAAATTACTCTATTTATACATGATAAACTAAACCTGCTTGAATTGCAGCTAAAGGGTTAGGATGCTGGGTTTATTAATCTTGTTATAGGTTTGCAATATAATTATAAATTTTGAAAATCATTTTAGTAATGCCATGCCTAACAGATGTTGTCAGAGATTTGCAAGAGCAAGTAAAGCTTCCAACTGATGGCCAGCAGTACTCTTTTTACTGACCAACCAAACTGCACCATGGCTTGGAAGTGCAGCATCAACACCATCCAGGCCATCAAGTTCAATGTCCACTCCATCAAGGCCTTCTTGTGGGGGATCAACATCAGATAATGACACCAAAATGGCAAGTAGTTTATTTTTCATGTGCCAGGCATAACCTCTATCAAGTTTGTGGATTAGTTCTTTTAACAAGGAAATTTAGTGGCTTCACATCAGGCAATTGAAAGGAGATATCCTCAGTTTAATGATAATTGGGTCAATGGAAAAACTCTTAGCTTTAAGTCAGTGATACAAACATTTGACAAAATATGGCATGCATTAGCACACTTAACATAAAAAATTTGGGCAAGCTCATACAAATTCAGTGTAGACGAACAGGTGGGAAGTTTGTCTGAGGGTGTGCAAGCCACAACTCAGTCACATGTATAATATATTCTATATCCAGTAGTCTGAGTAGTACATCTGGTTCAACATTTTTCCCAGACAAAAAGCTATAATTTTAATTTTTTTATGATCATAGGTATCATTGTGCCCCAACACTAATTTGACAAAAGGTCAGCATGCAGCAATTCAAAGGAAGTCGACCTTGAAAGATTTTGCTCATGCAATCATGGCCATGATGTGGACATGCGAAGTGATTTGCACTCATTCCATTACTGGCAAAGCATCCAATGCATTTAAAGAAAAAAATGCTAAGCCTCAACTTGATGCAGAAAAAGTGAAAGATATGTGTGGTAAGTTGAGCACTGTAGCAAACAGCTAGTAATTTCACATGTTTTAATTACGTTTATTCTGGATCTTCATTCATGTTTTGCATGCTTATTGTAGAGTATGGTGCAAGACGATATGGTTGCAAAGAAGCTGATGTTCGAAAAGTTATGGCGCTGGAATAAACAATATCATCAAAGTTGAAAATGCTAAACTAAAATCATCTTCTGGACTGTAAAATTTGGCAACTGGTGTAATCCCCTTTGATGTCAGCTTTGACAAGCTATTTTGTATATACAATGTTACTTCTTTTTGTGATTTTGTATTTGAAATGCATGCACTGAAAAATCTAAATGCCTCAACTGACAGAAGGTATAACTTATAATTTTTGGTTAGTCGTTCTGCAAGTGGAATGTAAATAGAATTGAGTGTTCAATCAGGGAGCATATTTAGATTCTTCATGTAATCATCTGTTTATACTAATTATAAGAGGTCAAGGAATGATTATGAAGTCATGATGTTTTACAAACTTTTTATTCTATAGAATATTTTATTGAACATTATCCACAATTATGCTGAATGTGGAATAAAATTTTCTGTTGTGTATGTATTTTCCATAGAAAATATCATATAGTATTTGCTATTAAGCATTCTTAAAAAAATTATGTAGAATCCAATTAATGATCTACAGAATATGGTATAGAATTCTGTAGGATGCTCTACAGAATATGGTATAGAATTCTGTAGAATGTTTTATATAAGGTTCTATAGAATGTTCTATAGAATGTTCTATAGAATGCTGTTGGGATGTTCTATACAATGTTTTCAAATGCAATAAGATGTTCTATAGAACGTTCTATAGAATGCTGTTGGATGTGCTTTAGAATGCAATAGAATGTTCTATAGAACGTTCTACAGAATATGTTCGAAAATCTTTGAGAATATGCTATTGAGTGTTCTCTTGAACATGCTACAGAATATTCAATTAGAATATTCTATAAAATAATTACAACTTTGTAAATTCAAGGAATGTTAGCAACTCCTGAAATGTCATGGCCTTGCCACAAATATTATTAATGACTAACAATACATTTGGCCAAGATATCCCTTCATTTTTGTTTCAATTCAATTAGTCGATTCAGACTAATTCCACATTTACCAATTCACATAATTATTCAAAATTCATGGCAGCCATCTTGCGTTTATGATGATTCCATATTTACACTCAATACTTTGTCTTTGTAAAAAAATATAGAACTTTTATTTATCTTAGGAATAAAAACTATATTATAGTTAAAATTTTACAGGGTTTGGTAACTATATTCCACTTCGGCTTTTGTGTGATAGTCTGTGATTTGGATTTACTGCTAATTGCTGTTTGGCGGCTTGGTGTAGGCTCATCATCTGCAGTAGTTGACTCTGGTGAGAGCTACATGACAGAAAATTGTGTTATATTTCTCTGATAGAGTGAACTAAAGGATTTGCATAGAATTTGTATAAATCTGTTCAGATAACAACTTACATGACCTCCTGGCAATTCATCAAACTCTTCATCATACTCATTGTTATGGTCTGAACATTCACCCTGAAAGGGCAACAATATATTACTATACTAAGTCACATTTCTTTCATTGGATTCATTCAAAACATAGTTGGTAAATAACAGTATATCAATATCACCTAAAAGAAATATATCTCTGAAACTAGGCATAAAAATAAGAGATGCTTACCTCATTCAAGTCCCCCATCAAGGAAAACCACTGGTTCTCTTTCATTGCCGGAAAGTTTGTTGTCGAATCAGGCAGTGATATAGACTGATCATACTCATCTTTGACGTCGACAACAAATTTATCTGGACTCTCGCTTTTTTCATCATCAGAATCGGCTAAAACTAAGTCTAAAACCTCTTCCTGAATGTACAATTACTGAGCCATATTAAATATCACATCGATGACAAAACTCTCCAAAGAAAAAGCAGTTTATTTTCACAAATTCTCGTTATATTTTTGCATGTTTGGTATGAGAAGAAAGCAAACTCTTCCCAGATTGCATTACAAGCGTCGAAACAAATATTAGCCTGCAAAACCCGGCAAAAAATGGGAAAATTCACGATGAAACATCGTGGGGTCGTATACGACCCCATCCGTCGTTTAAGAGTTAAAGAGCATATGAAGCGAAATAAAAAATTTGCTGTTTTGTGATTGTCATTGTGCTTATAATAGCCCTCTATTCTGGTGTATAAAGATTTTCTTTCTATTTAAACTTGATTTAATAACCTTAAATAAATTTAAATAGGAAATCATTACATTCCTGAACAGAATGCAATTAAAAGCACAAGGACAGTTACTGTACAGAACAGAAATTTTTTTGCTTTAATTTAAACTTTTCAGAATTTAATTATTTTCAGAATTAAAGGTTAAAACTTCTTTAATTGCAACGTATCAAGCAGTTTGACTGCTCGTCTTCAGGCTAATGACAGTTTAATTATTTGAGCTAATTTCAAATGCTCACGTGTACAAACCGTCTTCCAATCACACGTTATTTCCGTGTGCACACAAAGTCCCGCGTTTCTCATGAGAAATTTTTTTATTTCGCTTCATATGCCCTTTAATATAAAAACTGAAAAGAACAACCAAATAAGCATTTATCAATTATCAAACATTTGAGTTTTATTATTTTTGATTACCGCACCTTCCTCATACTTTTCCAGGAAGTCAATGTACTGAAAAAACATTGCAATTGTGATCTCATTTCCTACTGATTCTTCAAATACTATTGCTTCTTTCATTTCCTCTCCAGTCAATCTAAGTTTTTCAGATGCTGGAAATAAGGTTTCTATCAATTCTGCTCCAAATTTTCCAATAAATGCGTGCAATCCAACTTCAACTCTGTGTCAGAGCTAACTCTGTGTCAGAACTAATCAAACCGATATCAATTCCTGCTTCAAACATGTATGCAGCCAGCATTTCTTTAAGGTTTTCTGAAGGACTTTCATCTAACTTTAGTTGCATCAACTAAATTTACAACAAAAACATTTATTGTTATAGACATAGTACAAAACAAATGGAATGTACACGTATTTGTTATGAGAAAAATGGAAGAAGATTCGTCCAAACGATTCTTAGCTACACTTAGTTTTAATGCTTCGAAAACATGGATTACTGAACAGTACGTACTGTAACTGGTTCAAAAGTAATATTTAACAAATAGATTTCATTTTTGCGTGCATCTGTACTGTAATAGATTACAGATAACGTCATGGCGTGTAAAGAACAAAAAAGTACGCCCGAGACTTAGTCGAGTGCCGTGGCTTTTTTTGTTCCTCTCACGCCATAGTGTGTATCTGTAATCTGCCACAGTACAGAAGCACAAAAAAATGAAATCTATTTGTTTTAATTATAGTAAAATTGGCAAAAATTATGCAAAGACCTGAAGAATAGATTAGCTAAATTAGATCACGCCATCAGTCGACATCACCCGTGCATGTGTACTTTAATGACACACAGCTCGCGACCAGTAAAAATGCAGAATGAACGCGTATTATTATATAATACGTACTACATACATGTCATTTGTACTAATTACGTTGGTCATTAATAGCTTATTATTAATACATGTACGCCATGCTAAGCAAGTACAGTCAGATGTCAGACCTACAATTACGGATACTGTATATTCACCTCAAGTATACTGTTTCTCAGATCAAGATCTGGGATATCTGCAAGAACAATAGGGAGGGCTTGTGTGGCAATGTCTTTGTCTTCAATATGCTCTGATGCTGTCGCTACCCAGTATTGCTTCACAGCTGGAGATAAACGAAACAAGAACGTGCCACCATGTAAAACCGAATGACCAATGATGCGACCAACTGCTCGAAAAGCACCTGTGCATCGAAGCGACTGGTCATAAACTGGCAACTTGTGGTCATCCTGACCTTCAAAGAAAATGACAGGCTTTAACGCAGGTTTTTAAAACAGCTGAGGATGTCGTTCTTCAACTCTTCTAAGCCTTCTCGTCGTGAAACTACAAAACTTTGTCGTGGGCCAGCCTCATCAACATTTTCGTCTCGAAAAGTGTTCAGGTTTACTTCCGGATGAGGCACATCACTTACTGGCACATCTGGGCTTATACAATTAGGGGATTCGTCTTCCCTGAAAATTAGTTCATCGTCTAGGCCTATGATAAAAAAATACGAGCTTTGGCTTAATACAGTAATAAAGAATATAGTCAGTTTTTTGGGGCTCATCCGGTAATATAGTCGGTTTTTTGGGTTCATCCCGTCTGTCTGGATTTAATGATACTAATATATACTTTTCATTGGGTGTGGCTGAGGGAACCAAGTCTGACAGAACAGTGTTTTGACCCTTGTCGCTACAGTAAATATGAAAAAAATTATAGTGGCAATGTGATATGGATATAATCAACTAAATCTTGTCAATGGTATTGCTATCTAATTGCTATCTAATAACTATCTAATTGCTATCTAATTGCTATCTAATTGCTACACATACTTGGCTAATTCCCATTGTTTTCATAATACAGGTTGCATAAAAAACTGAACAAATCTGAAATCGCTTTCTACTTTGTTAAGTGCGTTAATGTAGTGTTAAATATACTTGTCTGGATACTTGTAAACAGAAAAATTGAGAAATTTAAAATTTCAAATCCCTGGGGATTGTGTCTTTTACAACCATGCACTTTGCAGTAAAAAATGGGAAAATGTTGCACACAAGACTTTAAAGGTTCTTTTCCACTCATCACATATGCTGACTCTCTAGCTCGATGTGAGTGATTTCATCCAATTACAATGTTTCACAGTTTATTTCAATTAGATGCAAGGACTTGCAGCAAGCTTGCGAGTTGGTTGTGATGAGTGGAAAGGAGGCTCAATGCTTAAAAGTAGTTTCTGATTTAGTGGGCGGGGAATTTTTTGGAAATTGCATTGCGGCTCAAATTTTAGAAAATTTGCTTGAGTCTAAGCTATTTAGACAAAGGTACTCAAGCATATGGTAAATTATGTAGTATGTACAGTATGTGTGTGGATTATATAGTAACAGCAACAAACATACTGTATGCAATATATTGGAAATATTGCTCACAGATTAATACTAGACTAATAACCATCACCATCACACTGTTGAAATATAGAATCCCTTAAAATTGTTTTATTCATTTTTGTGGTGATGTATTTTTGACAGGTTTGAAATTTTGCTTAATCCTATGAACTTGCAATTGACTGTTGATAATTGATCGACACAAATAACGTATTGCCCAGCAATACTGCTCGAAGTGGAACATCATTGCTTTGATTGTAACACAAAACAAATTAACAAGTCATTTAATCACTACAGATCACTTCTTGGTCATCTGAAACCTAATTTCTGACTTTTTTATCATACCACAAATTTTCATCTGTACTCTGACTGTCAACATAACTCATGCATTATTCTCATTTTCTTATTCTGTAAAAAGAACACAGCAAAGAGTGTGAGCACAGAAGTAGATTATTTAATTTCTAATGAGGATAATTAATATTTGTGAAATTCATCATGAAGATTTCTTAAGGAACATTTAAAAAACATCCAACTAGCTACTAATGCAATGACCTTGGGCTGCTTGTCATGGACTATCTGGTGATGCTGCTTTATGGAGCTCATTTCAACCCCGCAGTCACAAACAATACACTTGATAAGGGGGCTCCTTAACATCATTGACAATTTCTTCACAACCACCTTGAAATACATTTATTTTCAATAAATCAAACAAAATTATCAATGTAAAGGCATTTCAGATTACTCTGCTTCATTTAGTAAGCACCAGTCTGGTACCTTTTTTTCATTAGCATTCATTGCACAGTTATTACCTGAATATTTGCAGATTCACCAACTTCACTGTCTGTGTTGGTAACAATAAGAGCTTTTTGTAATGGTCTAATGTATATTTTACATTGCCCAGCCACCTCCTTGAGCCTTTTTGGGGTGTAAGGTGGTTTTAGGGGGACAGAATTCAGATTCATCTCCACCACGATGATACATCAAAAGTTCGTATCCACTGGTTGCTAATTGTGGGAACTTCTGCAACAGTTTGCCATGAAAATGCAAGTGGTCTCCATCACTGTTGAAGGAAATCACAGCATCACCTAATCCAGCATTGGATAAAGTTGTGCTCTCTTTTACTGATGTTGGGGGTCTCTCCACATCACAACTGCTCATACACATGAACTTAATGGAACACTGAGATGAACATTTTTTCCCCTTATTCCCTTTGCAAGATTGTTTTCCTTTTCCCCCAGTGTAGTTAAATAGTCTCCGATGTTCTGCCACAGTTTGCCCCACGTTTGCAACAGATGATGAGGTGCTTGGCACATTTGGAGACAATGTGCGAGATTCTATCTCTGGACGATTTCCCCTGGACAATTGTGGAGCTGATGATTAGTTCTGACTTGAAGCAGATGACAAAGGTTGTGATGACTCTGGAGATAAGTATAACAAAGAGACAGGTAACATATAAAAAATATATAAAATTGTAATTATATAGTATGTAAGTAAAAAATGATATTGCTACCCTGGAAAGATGCCTCTTGGCATGTATAGCCAGATAAAAAATAAATATGCAAAAACCTGACATACTTAAGTTTCATTTTCTGCACAAAATATATGCACATACTTAAGTTTCATTTTCTTTGATAAGGTACAATACATGGGCTATGAATTACCCTACTCTATTAAACATCAATATGTTGTTTCAAAAAACTCCCAGGGAAAATTGAAAATCCCCCTGTTGGAACATCCAACAGAGGTTACTTCTCCTTCTTTTTTCAGAGACCTGGGTTTTAACTCATCCCTCTCCCCTTGAACTTCAACAATTAAATTTATTCTCTGTTTAAACTTGAAGTCATTTTGCTCAAGAAGTCATTCTGCACATCATTACATTTGCTTTTTACAGTGTAACTTGGACCGTGGAAAATCGGTGGCTGAATTTACATTTGAAACTACACCCCCCCCCCACCCAGCTGATACGTATGTCCCGAAAAATGCCCTAAAAAGCAATCTCAGAATTGTCTAGATAGGCTTTAGCATATACCTGTAATAGTTTAATATAGTTCAGAAATTTAAAAAAATGAAAAAAGACACGCTTTTTCAACCACCTTAATATTCATGAGATGTATACTGTAAATATTTAGCAACGATATTGAAAACATGTAAACAATATATACAGACTTACCTTCTGACTGAGAACCTCTTTGTATTATCCGTAGCCGATCAGCTACCTGCAAAAGGGCTTCTCTTGCAGAATTTATATCGCCTTGATTCATTTTTACCTCTTTTAAAGACCAATCAGTTATACATTTAATTAAAAATTTTAAAATGCACAAAGCCAACCACGACGTATGGCAAGCGAACGACCGAAAGTCCGAAACGTGTATTTTCCCATTTTGCATGGCTTCCACTTTCAAATTTCAAATTTCCATTCGAAAAAGCCAAAATTCCATAAATTAAACAAAATTTCCACAAACAAGAAGTCAAAAATTCCATTAAATTTCCATGAAAGAAAATCATACTACATAGCATTTTACAACTATTTAGAAGAAATACAATTGTCCTCTTTCTTTAATATCAACAATGTCAAGATAATAATTAATCATAATTCAAAGGATCAGTTCATAATTTTCAATGCTACATTATTTTATATACATATGACTACTGCTTCTGCAATTAAGCAAAATATTATTTTGGCACGAAAATGAAAAAAATAATCAAATAATGTTTGCTATCCCAAAGTCTCTATTTTTATCCTCAGTCACAATGATCACACCCTAAAATTTATACGAATTATATTACAGAAATTTAAGTTCTTTAGAAAATTGAATTAATAATAATTTACTTATTTCCACCATTAAAAAAGCAAAAATTGATTAATTTGGTATTCAATGAGTGAATGCTGAAATTTCCATAGAATTGCCATCGAAAATTGCACCTCACTACAAAATACCATAAATTATGGAAATTTCCATCGAAGTGGAAACCCTGCCATTTGAACACAGTATAGCGAATGGACAGTAGGGCCACTCAGCAGTGCAACCTGTTCCCCAATGATTATGCAGTTTACTGGCTGCCACCAGCCAGTTCTGCATTTAAATTGGCCAGAAAATGCAATTGACTGGCTGAGAGGATGCTAATAACATGAGTAATACGACATGCGTGGACACACAAATTTTAAATGAGTGGCCCTACTGTTCATTCCTATACTGTGCATTTGAACTATGATTCGAACTATGTTCGAACACGGCATTAGTGTTTCCACTTCTATCGAAATTTTCCATTTGCAAACTTGAATTTTGGTGGAGATTTGACGCCTGTAAAATGTCCACCAAACTTCATCTTCGTGAATATTAATGTTGCAATGAAAAATGAATGTTAATGTTGCAAATACGAACTATAATGTTGTGAATAGAAACTATAGTGCTGCGAATACGAACTATAATGTTGCGAATACAAACTATAATGTTGCGAATACAAACTATCATGTTGCAAATACGAAACTTTAATTTTGGTGGAGATTTGACGCCTGTAAAATGTCCGCCAAAATTCATCTCCCTGAATATTAATGTTGCAATGAAAAACGAATGTTAATGTTGCGAATATGAACTATAATGTTGCGAATTCGAACTATGATGTTGCGAATACGAACTATAATGTTTCGAATACAAACTATAATGTTTCGAATATGAACTATAATGTTGCGAATAAAAACTATAATGTTGCAAATATGAAACTTGAATTTTGGCAGAGATTTGACGCCTGTAAAATGTCCGCCAAAATTCATCTCCGTGAATATTAATGTTGCAATGAAAAACGAATGTTAATGTTGCGAATATGAACTATAATGTTGCGAATTCGAACTATGATGTTGCGAATACGAACTATAATGTTGCGAATACGAACTATCATGTTGCAAATACGAAACTTGAATTTTGGCCGAAATATGACACCATAGCATGCAACTCCTTCCATTTCAGACAAGGTTGAAAACATTATCAAACAAGACCCAAGGAAAGGCGTTCACTCCGCCTGCCATAACGAAAATGGGCGCAAGGCCAGGCAGGGCCGTAACTAGAGCGTTCATTGGGGGTGGGGAATATTCACTTATTTCTGTTCTGCCCAACAAACTCCTTTTTTAATTTAAATTAAAGACCTTTATAGTACATACATTAAACTAGAAGCTACTATCAGACGGCCAGCCACAGGCGTAAAAAGTACTAAGAAAACACATACGATGGCAGTTTGTGTTACAAGCAGGCAACTACCATCAAAATATAGCTTGAAGTCTCACAAACACAGCTATATAGGTTGCCTGCTAAATTTAGGCTTCTAAAATCTAAAATATTGGTATTTATTCTGTCAAACTTCAGCGCCGCGACCGTATTTGTAAAAGCGGTAAATTTCATTCCTCGTGCCTATGGCAACAAACCTATTAACAATAATCATTCTGATTTCCAAAATATGCTGTTGGGACCAATAGGATTGATTAACTAGAAAAACTGAGCCGGCATGACACGTATGAAGGATATGGAAAACATTGAGCAAGGAAATGGTAATTTTTGTTGTACTCAAAAGATCGATTGAAACTGAGTGAAACAAAGTTTTTATCAGGTAAAAAAGACACAAAGTTAACAAAGCAGATGAAAAAGACACATAAAGTTTGTATTTTATCTTTATTAACATATTATTTCCTTTACTATTGTTATAACTAAAATAATTCTTATTGTAATATATCGTTGGATACTTGATATTTCTGTAGCTTTCTTTAGCTTTGTGGTTTGTTTCCTTTATAAAACTTAAAATAATGTAGTCATTGTAGCAAATAGTGATAGTCAAAATAGAAGACACCAATTCAAGTTACATTCTAATTTTGAGAGATATTGATGTAATGTAGAGTTGGATTATTGACACAATAGCTTCAACAACCCCATCTGGTTCAAAACGTGAGGAGGAAGCCATAAGAACTCCTAGTGCAGCCTCACTGTCGAAAAAAGAAAAAAAGCAGTTATTTCTTCGATAAATGTCTATTTTGCCAAGGTGACTTCACAGTATAAGGTGTGTTGCAAAGCTCTTCTCATGATGGAAGAAGCAAGGCTGTCCAATCTGCAACTGAAAGGAAAAACCTCAATTAGACCGTGGGCTGACAGTAAGAAATCTCATTTTTTGATGTGCCCATTGGGGAACCAAATAATTTTTTAAGTAGCACGTTGCCGGTATACTAAACATGAAAATTCACCGGTATGTCAATCTCTGGAGTTGCACATTAAGCAGATATTCGGCTGTATTTGTTCGAATAACTTTGTCGCCATCGATGTGAAATCAACACCATGTTTTTTAGTAGCAGCCAATCAGGAAGCAAGGAATTTAACACCTGGCCAATCATGGGTCGTTTAGCGAGGTTAGCGTTAGATCATATCGAGTTAGGGCTCCACTTAGGGCTCCACTTAAACCGCGTTAGATCATATCGAGTTAGGGCTCCACTTAAACCAGCTACTGCTGAGTTGGATGTTCCTGAATAAATATTATCATATCATATCATATCATATCATAACGTACCATGACGTCATTAATTCTTATATTTATTAAACACGTTTAAGTAGTACTATAAATACCGTTTTCAAACACAGTTTCTTTGTTCTTGTGGTGTGTCCTAGTGGTTAAGGTACAGGTCTTCCACACGTAGTTAGGGGTTCGAATCCCGGCGATGACTATTTTATACTTTTGAGTCAAAGTTTTTTTTCTTTATAGTTAGGGTCAGGGTTAGGGTTAGGGATAGTTTTGGGGTTGATTGACAATAATATTAATGCAAAAATATTTTTTTCAAGCACCTCTATACTCTTAAATTCAGGTATTGCAAAAACCGTGACGTCATGGTACGATAATTCGATATGATCAAACGCCGACCGTTTAGTGAATGCTTCATTGTTAGCTCTTCAACAATGGCGGCTGATGTAAGTCAATCGTCAAAGGGAAGAGATTTTTGCGTAATGCATGTCATTAGCAATGCAAAGCAATGCTTACTTCATTCACATATACGTCGTAATGTAAATTTGTGTCATTTGCGGCAAAATTGAGGAAATTTCAATGTAGAGAGGGTTAAATAAGGATCGAAGCGGCGTCTAATCTTGGTTTGAAATTGGATGACTTGCAATCAGGTGGTGAGTTCGCCGAAACCCCCAGTTTATCAGGCGGTTTTCTGCCAATACCAGCCTATTGCAAGTTCCATCGAGACTGTTACAACCGATTTTGCAACACTCGTATGCTTGGCAGAGAAGAAAAGAGATGAACAAGCCAGCCAAAGAGGTCAGTATAGCAGTCCATTTTGAAACCTTACACCTAATAGTTTGTAAGCTAAGTGTCGTTAACAATTCACCCAAGACGTGTCGAACTGTAGTAAAACTACTGTGTCAGTGCAGATGTGTGTTTTCTTTCCTACAATAAAATCAGGTTAGTTAACCCTTGCTATATATTTTGAGAAGGCTAGCAGGGCAAGTAGGTTTTAGAGCATTTATATTTACAGAAGTCACATCTCGAATGCTTGGTGCCAGTTTAGAAAAAATCTTCAATAAACTTCTCTGTGAGTGTGATAAAATATCTGAAAAGTTCATCTTTTTGAGAGAAGGTCCTTCATCGGAAAGTAAGTATGTTAGTACTCTGTCACACTCACACATAAGTTTTACTGTTCTAGGCAGTCATTAGCAAGGCTTCAGTCTTCCTTGAGGCAACAAATATCCCCCTTTCAGACTAATTTTTGATGCCATTTGCTTGCAAACCCCTACCTATTTCTTAGAATCAGGGGAGGGGTAAAAAGCCATACAATTTCCATTTTCCTTGTCAAGGGAAATGTCTGGACATTAGTGCACCAGTCAATGTAAACCTCTACTTCCCCAACCTCTAGAATATATGTGGGGATTTGGTATCATTTTATTTGCAAATAAGCTAATTTCCCAATAAAAGGGCAAATATGTCATTAATCTCCTGGTAAGACCCACACGGGCCCAAGGTGGGGGGGGGGAGTAGGGGTTTACATTATTATTGCAGGTTTAACCTATTCTGCTTGGGTAAGCATTCAGAAGAACTGTTGCCCCCACAAACGACTCGCCTGGGAAGCATATTTTACGCGCGAACTACCAAGCTGCAGTTTGGAGACAAAGTTTGCAACAAACGCGGGATTTATCAGGGCCAATTGGGAAGGGCTGGCAACTAACAGATGAAGGTGTTCTGGAAATCCACTGGTGTGATTTGCCCTGTGCTCCCGAGAGTGACAGTTCAATGTTCGTGCAAAACTGGTGGATGTGGGTTGGCTACAGGTATGAGAGCAATTGAGAAGTTGGGTAGTAAGGTGCTAAGGAAAGGCATCGCTTGAATTGTCGAGAAGTGTTTTTGCAGTTAAGTAACATATTATTGATCTGTATTAATTAATTTTAACTACAGGAAAACGAAGCATGTGGATGCATGAAAGACAACTTGCTGTGGACAATGATTTGTCAATGCCAAGGTTGCACAAACAATCAAGAGCACGAGCAACCGGAAGACGAAATCGGCGATAGTTGTTCAGAAGAAGACGAAGAATTTGAGTGAGATTCTCACTTAAAAACTTGAATATTGTTCAATTTTACATTAGAACAGAGCCTTCTAATTGATGAGTTTTTTTTTTCAACATAACACATTGTGGGGAGGGATATTAGGCACCAGTCAATATAAATCCCTGCCCCCTGCAGATCCGGGACAAGTGGGGCATGAGCGGGGGTTCGATGCATTCTCCTTATTGGTGAGTCAGGTCATTAGCAAAGCAAATGAATGCTATTCCCCGCTATGTCCCAGGTCAGGGGGCGCGGGATTTGTATTAACTGGTGCATTAGTGCTACTTCCGTCGGTTCCTCTGTCCTCGCGCACACACATTACGCATGTTGCTTAGTCAGTAAACTGCATGTTTTGAACAGTATGGGAAATAAGCTAATATAAGCACGCTAATTGGCTGGTCTTAGCCAGTAAACTGTACATTTTTGCATACAAAATTTGAAGCGGCATTACGTTCCCTTCCTATATTCTATACTGCGATGATTACAATGATAAAGAATTAAATATGTTGATGGGAGGGGGATACTATGATTACTTTCATCCTAGATGTGGAAAAGCTTGTTATTATTCATTGTAATATTTTTATATATCTATATACCATGCTCTGACCTCAACTGACTTCGCGACTAGCATATTTTTAAGCATGTGGGCATCAAAAAATGGCAAAAGAAAGCGTTACGTGTGATTAATATTGAGATTTATAGTGGAATGTTTAGTGGTTCTAGCATGAAGTACGCATACGGTGGACAAAAAATATTGCAAGCTCAGCTATTTTTCAAATTCCAATATGGCCGCCGTTGTTTGTGACCTGTTCGTGACAGCCAAGCACAAAATGTCAATTTTTGTCCTAATGTGCACATCTCCGAATTGGCATACATCTGGAAATTATTGGGCTATACGTCAGGTACGTGTCTTAAAAGAAAACAGCTGGTTCCTCGATATGTGCCTACACATTTACTTTTTCGATGACATTTTGGCTGTCGGCCCATGGTCTAAATGACATAGCATCAAATATTATAATTGAGAGGGTTCTCACAGTTACTTGTGAAAATAGCAATTGCTCTGATATTAAATGGCACCACACTTGTTACAAAAATTTTTGTACGTGCCACAAGAAGCAATAAGCAGCATGCTATTGATTGGTCGCTGTGAATGTTTTGTCAAAAGAGAGTGGGGGGAAGGCAATTAGGAATGTTGCAACTTGTATCAAAGCTGTCAGCTGTTAGCCAATCACCGAATGTGTAAATTGAAAATAGCCAATAGTCGAGAATATAACATTAAAATGATGTATTACTTATCATTCAGACCATAATATGTTTAACTGGAGTGATTTTTCAAATTCCAAAATGGCGTGTGCCAAGACGGTTAAAGAGTGAAGGGTTAAGCCTAACTGGACAAGGACTGCTAAGGTTTATTGAACTGAAGACTTTTCGTGGCGCGCTAGATATTCTGTTTCTATTGTAAATATGTCTAAGCAAGATGATGGTTTGACAACTGGGGAAATTTTGCATCGGTTGGATTATCCATCTGTTTACAACAGTCAACAAACCAATTTGACAGAAGCAGTGACATTGATACCATGATAATAAAGGAACAATAACAACATGGACTACATGTATGTAATTTTCCAGTCCAGTCCAGTTAACTTGTTTAAAACGGTTTTGAGTATACTGTATGTTTTGATGGATGGGCTTGTTGTTTTCATTATGTACATTGTGTTTCACTAGTGCTTGCAGTGCACACTTGCATTATCTAGTATTTGTCTGAGATTGCACTTATTTGGTACACACCTTATGCTTGTGTACAATTTCTTGAACTTCATGTTCTTTTGAATAGTCAAATTTGGTTTTTTTCTCGGATTTAATTTTAAATGCATATATCATGTTTAGAAACCGTGTACCAGCACTTAGTATCACTCATGCTCAAAGTCTATTAATGCTTAGATCTGAAATCTGAATAATAGGCGGACATTTTTCCTTGGGTAGTATTATCAGCTAATTTTGCATGAGTGATTGATCACCAGTAAACCATAAAATTTTGGTTGCACAGGGTGTATAAAAAAAGTAGACCCTTTGAAGTAGCTGCAAATTTGATTAACTGCAATCTGTTGCATTAATTTCACAGTTCAGAATGACTTGATTCGAAGGTCACTTCATTCCAATTTTGAATACACCTTGAATACTTTAAAGTGCATATGTCATAATCACCATTTTTTTTCAAAAATTCACCGTGACGAGACGATTCGAATGATATACACCACTCTTCGAACAGATAAATACTTCCAGAGATATTTGGGTTCAAAGTTGAGCTTTTGAAATTATGGCCGGGAAAAAAGAGGCTGGGTCGAATTAGCTTTGCAACGTCATACCGGGAACACGTCTCAATACCGCATATAAAAACAATACAAAAATATAGTCATGTTCGAGGCGAAAAATGGCCAAAAATAATTACTTTCGGGGGATATTTGTTTGTATATAAACTTGCACGTTCAAGTCGACTGAAAACCCATCAGTGTACCTTGGAAACTGAAGAAAATAGCTCAAATTAAGAGATTTGAGTCAAATGCAACCTTAACATTAGTTAGGCATCATGTGTCACATAACGCATCTGTTTACAAAGGAATTCTTCGCTTTGAAGCTGTTAAAGCACATTGGACAAGGTGATATACAGGCATGAATACACAGAACACAAGGATATTAATAAATCGCTGGATGAGTAGGCGCATGAAGAGTTAAATGGCACAAGTATTATAACAATGTGTACTGTGCTTACGTTAATGACCACGAACATTTGGGATATATACTTCTGCTAATCGTGTAAACGTTGTCTGGTTGAAATATTTATTTCTCACAAGCTTTTGACTGGCATGCAGTCTGCAGTCTTCGATGGGTAAATTAAATTTGAAAGCTTGCAACAATGAATCTTTATGTGTTTTATACATTAGATATATTATTTATCACTGTATCTCTATATATAGCAAATTTTGAGAGTAGAGTAAATGTCAGCATTTAGATGAGCTTTTTATTTTCCTGTATCGCATACATCATTGTGCAGCTGCCTAATCTAAACTGTAGTGTTTCTCAATATTTTTACCTTTAGGTTTAGTTTTATTACTGTATTCGTAAATAAGGTGGTCGTAGAAGCCTAATATGGCCCTACAGTATACTTTTCAATCTCTTTCCATATCTATACCTCACGCAGTCATAGTAATAAAGTATTACATACATAAAAATAAAAAGTATTCAGCATCCAATGTGGCAATTTGATAAAGCTTTGCGTCTAGATTTATATGAGTAAGATGATGTGTGTACAAATACTGCAAACAACATAAGAAGTCTTTACAGTAACTACATCAACAAAGAAAACACGAGTGCTCGTTGTGCTTGCGACTTTTTCACGTGTCTACTCAGCTAGCGATTTATTATCCTTGTGTTCTATGTATTCATGCCTGTATATCACCTTGTCCGGTGCTATTACAGCTTCAAAGCGAAGAATTCCTTTCTAAACAGACGTGTTATGTGACACGTGACGCTTGACTCAATGCCAACGTTGCATTTGACTCATTTCTCTAAATTTCAGGTGTTTCCTTCAGTTTCCAAGATGCAATGATGAGTTTTCAGTCGCCTTGAATGTACAAGTTCATATACAAACAAATATCCCCCCAAAGTATTTATTTTTGGCTATTTTTTGCTTGGCATATGACAATATTTTTGTATTGTTTTTACATGCAGTATTGGAGACATGTTCCCGGTATGACGTCACAGAGCTAATTCGACCCAGCCTCTTTTCTCCCGGCCATAATTTCAAAAACCCAATTTTTGGCGTGTTTGAAGCCTAATATCTCTGGAAGTATTTATCCGTTTGAAGAATGGTATACAGCATTCGAATCGTATTGTTATGGCAGGTTTTTGGAGAAAGAATGGTGATTATGCCATATGCACTTTAACAATATAATGAATTACAAATTCACATTTTTGTACAGCCTGTTTTGTTTGCTGAAGTTATTCTAACTTGTCCCATGCGTATACAATCATGCGTTTCCACGCATATATTAATTTGACCGAATTAAAAAGCATTCCAAAGGGTCTACTTTTTTATACATCCTGTAGTAAACCATATTTGTAAAACTAAAGTCATTTGATTTATGCATTGTATACTTGACATGCATTTCTATATCGATTTTTAAAAATAACAATTAATAGCCATTAATATCCATTCAAATTTGGTTCCAACAATTGTGATAAATGTTAAAATATTTCAAGTATTTACTTCTGAAATGATACTGTTATCAAAATTTTTTGTTATAATCATTTCATATGTTTTTATTAAAAAGTTTATATTATACAGTAATCATTTCAAACACATTGGACTATTTATTTCAATACTTATTGCAATCATTCTACTACATATTTATGCTGTGTGCAGCTACCTGTACGCGTAGCGTACCCTTTTTTCGCAGATACATGTACGTGTAGCGTACCTATTTTAATATCAAACTACTGTGTGCGACTTGGGCCAATTACAAACGTCAGGAAATCCTTTACTTTATCTTTCAGGTCGACAGGACACAACTCATGTATATTTATTTAACTTCTAGTTGAACCAAGGTCAAATTAATCTGGCAATGTATAACAATAGGAAATAACAACAAATGCCATGAATGAATTAACTTCTCTTTTTGACAATGGTATCATAGAACAGCTGTTTTTTTATAAAATTCCAAAATATCATGAGTTTGGCATTAAAAAAAGAAAAAGCTAGAGCACTTTTAGTGGGTCTCTTTTGTATTCTGACATATTAGTTTTTGATGTTTTGGTTACTTTCAACATGGCGGCCAAACCAAAAGTCGGCTGAGATTCTGGCACACTTTGTACCCCTGAGTTAACTCTCTGTATATCTCCTTTGTGACCAAAGCATAAAAGCTTAAGTCATTCTGAAAGTCTTATCCAGCTCAGATATCTCGTTTTTAGCAGTGATCATTGGGAAGAATGAAGTTCCTAGCATTGATACTTGAAGAAATAGCTATTAATACCCCAGGCACAGTGTAGGGAATAAACATTAGGACCACTCAGCAGTGCAACATGCAACTAATTGTTCACAGATAAAGGCCAGACAGCCAGTTCAGCATTTTTATTGGTCAGAAAATGCAATTGACAACCAGAAAGTACATAGTATAGAACACTGCGAAAAATGTCTACGTGTGTGTCAATTTAATCGACATTGGTGTTGTGAACATGTTATTGAAGCTATAAAAGTGTTATGAAGCTATCATAAATCCTGCACGTTCATTGCTGTGTTGATGAGAGCCGTGTTGATGGTTGATGTATTAAATTGTATGTCAACACGAAAAATTTCTCGTCGCATCTGTTCATGTAGTTTTATATTCTTGTAGCTATATTATTAAAGAAATATAAAACTTTTTTCGTGTTGATATTCAGTTATATCAACACTTGAATTTTTGTGAAGACACTCCCCCTCCGGGCGTACATTGTGTTTCCACTAATTTCTCATTTTTCAAATTTCTGCTCATGTTGATATAACTGTACATCAACACGGAAAACATTTTATATTTATACAGAAAGACAAGCACAAGAAATAAAACATTTCCACCTCTAAAATAATATAATATCCAGCATATTTTAAAACAGTTTTAGCAAGGTTTTAGGTAGATTTTCTCTGTTTAACCATTGATAAGTGAGATTGCTGTGGCCGTGACATTTTTACAACCATAAGTGAAGACTGGTTAGTGAATATAGACAAAAAATTAACTTGTATTCTAAGCTTAACACACATCCTAATTTATAGTATTATTTGCTAAATTCTACTCCTTTTAACTGCTATCACATACTTGTTAACTGTATTGATAGTTTAATTTACATTCGGTTGTCTTCTACTCCTCCCCCCTCCCTCGTGTGTTAGAATTGCTACACAAGCAAGAAAGCTCAGGATTGGCAAGCAACATCGTATTCAAGAGTTGTTTATCATTTAACAGTTATACTTATACTTGTTTTGAAAACCTAATCTTTCATTAGATACAAATCTAATTAGTGTGCTGGCTATGCTGAAGTTAAAGTTAAGTTTTCATTGTACTGCCAAATATTTAAAATTTATCATCCATTCTTCGTTTATAGGTATTTAGGGTTTTTAAGACCTATCAGTTTGGCTACTCGCAAGGTGCTGATTTTGGAAATGAGAGCTAATGATTATTCACCTATTAAACTCGACTGCGTAAACAAACAAGTGTTTGATTTTGTGCAAAAATCTTGGAATGAGTACTATATATCTGCAAGTGATTATGATGATGGGAATCAGAGGAAGATCACTGCTGATGGACATTTTAGAATTTGATACTCAGTGTATTTAATGATTCGCTGTACTTCATGAATAAGGTAGATCATACATAAAGAAAATGAATGTATCAAACAGGAACGTTATTCGGAGTATTGCAGTGGGCAGAGATGACTACTAAGACCTGGTTGTTGTACATAACTCTCAGCAACCACTAGATAAGTTTAATTATAATATTTATAGGCTTAAAAAATTACCTCTGGTTCCAGTTTTATATGGTGAAAAAATTAGGGTTGGTAGGTCAGAATAAATGTTTTCAATGATTTTTTTCGTGGTTTTGACAGTTTTGAATAAACTAGAGATAAATATTTCCTTTGGACGAATTTAGCAATTTGTTGTTGTTTCCTTTGCACGTCTTAGGGGCTGATTACAAGAGGCAAGTTGTCCCGCCTAAGCAAGGTGACTCGGTTAGCCATGTTGAACGCCATTACCATCTTTCCAGAGCCTGAGCATCTGCCAGATGCCACAGTGGTGCTAAATTTCTGCCTTCAAGCCTTGATTTTTTCTAATACTCTGGAATATCCTTTTTGTATCTTTAACTTATCATCTTCCTGTCGCTTTAAATATTCATCACGACCTTTGTTGTCTTCAACAGGTGTGATATTCTTTGGCCCAAAAAGAGTTGTATCTTCGATATACTTAGAAGCCAAAATTACCCGTACCGCTTCGTATTGTTTATTCTTGTCAGAATTAAAGTCAGAATTATTGAACTCCATTTGCATTTTATACTCTAGCAGTTCGTCAAGTAAATCCTGCACCATTTCCTCAGTCCATTTAAACTTTGGTGTTGTCCATGTTGTCAAAATATGGTCATGCTTGGTTAATCGTGTGGAAAAAAATAGTGTCGGCAAAAAAATTAGTGTTGGTTAGGCAATTGAACCATGCAGGTATTTTTTAGGTCTTAGAATATTGGAACTGCAAAAAGACAATTTTTTGCATATATATTCGAAACATACAGTAGTTAGGGATAGACAGTTTGGAATCATAATGATTTGAGCTGAAATGGGTTTCTGTTGCACAAGTAATATCAGGAAATTTGCTTCCCTTTGCATCTTTGACAGGTCAGGATTTATCTAATAACTATGTTTACATTTTACTCAATTCCTATGCTACCAACTAGACATTTTAAATTTCTCGAAGGACACAAGCAGGGTACAATACACTCTCCTGTCCACATGGCTTACCCTTGAAGTGCGAGAATATCTTTCACTTTCGCCATATCGTAATCCCTCCTTTGCATACTCAATTCATAATTGCACTCTGGTACATAGCGAATAATAACATTACGGCGATCTTGTTCAACAATGTCATCCTCAATTTTCTGCATACCCTTCGCTCACACTACTGCAGATGATTTCTCAAAGCATTCTATTCCATTCCTGCTCTGTAACCAACACATAAGTTCTAGTAGACTGTTTTTCGGCTTCCTTGGCTACTGTGGTGACCAAGGCAGGCAATATTTTCATTACTTCTTGCAACATAGAATCTTTCACTTGACAAACTGATTCTTTCAGTTACAAGATATAGCACTTTGGACACTGCCATTCTTGTGAATCCTGCCACATTGAATACTGTGACACATAACTGCTTGAAATACTCTCTTTTATTGCTTAATTTACTTAGCGATATTTACACACGCCAACATGGCCACCATGATTTTATCTGTCCCAAGTGCTCCAAGCTCCTGGACACTACATCCCTCCAAAATTTTTAGTGGCCGACTCATATAGTCAACTATAACCACAAAACCCGACTAGCCGCTACACATTACTGTCCGAACCCGCATGTAAAAATACATACTTTAACTATCAACCTAACACAAGAATTAACTTACACAAACTCTATACAGGCCTTTTTGTCTGTCTAATAGTCTTTCGCCATTTCATATTTATCGTGCCATTTTGGAGCTCTCCGCTGTTGCTAAGGTCGACCAACGATAACTTGTCGTTCTGCATCAGCATCTTCTCTGTGCCTTTCCCTTGGTGCAAACTGCTCTTGACCTTCATTCTCTTGTTCTCGTCTTTCTTGCCCATTTCTTTCGTGTTTGTAACCGCTCCTCATCCTCAAACTGTTGTTCACCGCCATTCATTTTATCTACTTCCCCCTGTCCTGGGTAGACACTGCCGTTCTCTGTTATCTCATCATCCCCTTTTATTTCATCTACTTTGTTATTATTTCCTGTCGTTTGAAAAATGACATGCTCCAGGTGATTAGGTGGCTTGGATTGTTTCTCGAAGCTGTAACCATCGTTCCATTTTTCACAACCACTGTATACGATTGAGGGTCATACTTCGGCTCCAACTCTCCTTTCTTTTCGTTTGGGACTAAAACTGCGTCTCCCACTTGAGTGTTGGATGTTTTGACATAGCGCTTTCTGTCCGCGTACTGCTTAGCCTGTGATTTCTTCTTTGCATCTCTTTCCCGGAGCTCGCTATCGTCCGTCTGAAAAGAGGACAACTCTGGTAATCATACCAGATATGGTCTGGTTTAAAACAGTAGATACGCAGGGCATTTCCCAGTGGTAATGTGGGGCCGTTGCTTGATAGTCCCGAAGGAACTTATACAACTCCTGTTTCCAACATTTCTGCTCGATTGTTGACATCCGAACCACCCTTGTTGACCATTCGGTTGAAATTTTCGACCAAACCATTGGCTCGTAGATGCAGTGGAGTAATTGTGTATGCTCAATGCCCATGAATTTGCAATAATTGTTGAACATTTCCTAATTGAACGGAGCCCCATAGTCACTTTTAAGCAGACGTGGGATACCATATGAAGAAAAAATGCAGTCCAGTTTTAGAATGGTGGCTTTAGCTGATGTCGAGGTTGTAAAATCGATGTCGGCAAATCTAGAATATTCGTCTATGACGACTAGTACATAGTCCCCAGATGGGAGTGGTCCATAATAGTCAACTGCTAAATTCTTCTATGGGCCTCGTGGACGCTCTAGGTTTCACTGGTTCCTGCGATGGCCTGCGATGATGTGTTTACGGTGGCTTGACATGCAACGCAATGACCACAAAACCACACTCTAGATCTAAGAAATTGTTTTGTTTTTATGAGCCCTTGGTGACCTTCATAAGCTATTTTGACAACTTTATTTTGCAATGACGTCGGTATGACTATCTTGTCGCCACGCAGTATGACTCCGTTTACAACCGATAATTCTTCCGCTACATTTCTATACTGTTTGAATTTGACGTCGTCTAATGCCTGCCTGTTCTTAATGGTGCGAAGAAGGTCATAAAGAACTGGATCACATTGCGTTGCCATTCGTATTTCTTTTAGCATTAAAAACGGCGGAATGACATTAGTAACCGCCCAATTCACATGTGCTTCTAACTCCACTGACAATTTCAGGTCCTCTTTTGAGAATTGGAACAGAGGTAGCGAGTGCCGTGACGTATAATCAGCCGAATTCAGTTTGCCAGACTGATATTTCACCTCGATTGAAAACCCTTTTAACTCGAGATGCATACGCTCTACCTCAAATAGACCAGGCCGTCGTGGGTTATTGTACAATGCAACCAAAGGTTTATGATCCGTGATTACATCGAAATCACGCCCCAGCAAATAAATCTCGTTTTTGAGGCAACCATATTGTATGGCCAGGGACTCGCGTTCAATCTGTCTGTAATGCCTTTCAACGTCGGTCAAAGATCTACTGTTATATGTGATAACTCAGCATTCATGTGTTTTGGGATCATACTGGACAAGCATAGCCCCTAAGCCAACCAGTGAACCATCGCAGATGAGCTCAGTTCGTAATAGTTCAGCAGCGCTGTTGTTCGTAGCTTCTCTTTTATCACACAAAACGATTCTTTGTGTGGAGCCATCCACACTTAACAAGCATTCTTTCTGGTCAACTCACGTACGGTGCTGCCAAGCTTGCATAACTGTGAATAAATTGGGGTGAATAGTTGGCCATCCCTAGGAAGGACCTTAACTCGGCTTGGTTCTTTGGCGCCCCCAACTGTTGTAGAGCTTCTACCTTCTCTGGATCGGGACTAATTTTTTGCTCTGAGAAAATTAGTCCAAAGAACTTGATGGATGTCTTCCCAAACTCACATTTATTTCGTTTTAAGGTGAGCCCAGATTCCCGAAGCCGATTAAATACGTCGCCTAAAGCCCGATAATGGTCTTGCTCATCAAGACCAATATTATCATCATGGATATTCTTAACTCCACGGATTCCTTCTAACTTTTTTTCAACTCCTCATGAAAGATCTCTGGAGCCAAATTAGTACTAAAGTTAAGCCGACAGTAGCGTCTTAATCCAATGCGAGTTGCGAACATTGTAATACTTCTACTTGCTTCATGTAGCTCTAGTTGGCAAAAACCATTAGCCAGTTCCAACTTGGAAAGTATCTTTGCCCCATTAAGATGGTATCTAAGCTCTTCTACCATTGTGATAACATGCCTTGTTCTTTTAATCGCCTGGTTGGGCTCAACCATGTCCACACACATTCTGATTTTGTTAGAATCTTTCTTGGGGGATATCACAATTGGTGAAATCCAGTCCGTTGCGGTGTCAACTTTCTCGATAATACTTGGTTCTTCGAGGCGAGTCACCTCAGCTTCCACTTTGTCCCTTAGGTGAAAGGGTACCCTCTTATGCCTTTGTGCTACTGGTTGAATGTTTTGATCAACATGGAGTTTGACTTTTACTCCCTTTAATTTTCAAATACCATGAAAGAGATCATCGTTATTTTTAACAAGTTTCTGCAGTTTCTCCTGCCTGCCAGGTGTACAGTTATTAGACCTATCCCTTTTTTTTGGTGGATCAGGTCTTGGCTTTGCTCCCACCAATTTACACGCTTTGGTCTTCACACAATTTACTATAAGCAGGATACCAAGACTGACCACTGTCGAGGAGCCCCGCAAACATCCAGATGATCTTGATCCCTTCACTACATAAAAATCTGCCACCTCGAACTGTTTCTTTGTTGAAACAACCGCCATAAACTTACCAAGCAGAGGGAGAGGGGTGGTGGAATTGTATGCAAACACCTTAGCCCTTGTGCAAGGTGACCCGTCCTCTCAGTTTATCAAAACTGCCCTCATCGATGATGTTCACATCAGCTCCTGAATCAATTTGGACTTGGAGCGGTATTTCGTCAACCTTGACAGTTATTGTATGGCCCCTGGCCCTCTTTTGTTGAATGGCTGAGACTCGGTATTCATCTTCGCTTTCACTTCCACTTAAATTTTCTATTTTCCTTACTTTTGTCATTGACTTGCACTTCTTTGCGTAATGGTTCTTCTTACCGTGTTTCCGCAATTCTACACCCCATGCCGGGCAGAACTTTCTGCCATTAGAATGTGGCCACAGGCACCCACAGTTTAAGCATTCTTTCTGTTTCCCTTCACTCTGCCCGGTTTGCTCATTATTTTTCCTTAATGGTCTATCTACGCACTCTACTACTTTTGCCTGCTGACTCACTTTCAAAATTGCCGGACTTTCTATCACTCTAGCTTGTGCATTAGCTGTTTCCATAGCCCTTGCGGCACTCAAAAGATTGGAAGTAAAGGGTCCTCCCTTAAAGCCTTTCGTCGTAACCGTTCTGACAAACACTTCTGCACTATTTGGTCTTTTATCTCTCTACCTTTATCATGGAAATCGCACCTGTTGGCCGCCTCGCGTAGATTTGTGCCAAGTTATCAATACATTCGTCGTGTTCCTGAGCTAGCTGTCGGAAGTTGTAAGTTGGAATGTGACATTTACCTTTGGCTCGAAGTGCGCTTGTAGCTTTTCTTTTACTTGTTGGTATTCCTTGTCATCCTCTGAGGCTAAAGTGTGATAGATATCTGCTAGATTTGCACTGCCATAATGCAAAAGTAAAGCCTTCTGTTGAACTTTATCCTTGATGTCAAGTGACACAAACAAATTTTCGAGCCTCAAAATCTATTTTTCCACTGAATACCCAAAGAAGTCGGTTCCCATTCCATATCAAATGGTGGAAAATCTGGTAAACTTGTTGCCATCGTGTCTTTAAATCCTTGTCGCCAGTTAAATACTCTCTTTATTGCTTAATTTACTTAACGATATTTACACGTGCCAACATGGCCGCCATGATTTTATCTCTCCCGTGTTTTCCAAGGTCTGAGACACTACACTGCTCACTTCGAACACTGTAAACACGCGACATTGAATATTTTCTTTTCTCATATTAATGGTTTTTAGACTGTTCAACATTAAAACCTGCACGTACAAATATAACGCTATAAACAGTAGACATAATGCATGCCTCTTGCTTTTTCTACTTCCAACTTGTCCCTCCTCCAGTCCACAGTGCGAATCGGAGCATTTAAATAAATTATGCAACAACTAAGCATCAATTAGAACCGGTAGCTAAACTGGCCACTAAATCAAATGCATGACAACATTTTGTTTACCAACTACTCCAGAAAGCTACCTGTTCTTTATGATAACAACATTCGTTTCACTGTTCTCCTCAGTGCTTACTGACTACTTATTTCAGTATCTCCTTTATCCATCTCCAACAGACACAACTTTGCTATTAGAAATGTGAGAATGACTGTACTGGCACTTGTTTCTTGTTTCTTGTTTCTTGTTTCCGTTTTGGTCTTGAACACGTAGCCACGGTCGATGTCGTCCTCACTCTGGGAGGAACAGACCAAACCATCACTTCCAGTTATGACTTCAATGACTCGATTTAGTGGCCACACTCCTCTGTGATAATTTTCATCCGCTATCAGGATCACAATGCCCACTCAAAGATTTCTTTTCTTTGCATTCTACTTTTCCCATTCTAATAACATAGGGAGATACTCTCTCGTCCAGCAACACTAAAATATGTCAGCCAAATACTGGGCTTGTCTCCAAGCTCGTCTGCACAGTAGGTCATCTTTACGGAAACTTTAGGGCTTCCACGACATTCTGGTGTGAGTGACTCAGCAATATCGCCATTGGTAAAGCTTCTTCGAGCAGGCTGCTGTTGCTCTTATTATGTTGGCAGGTGATATAAGCGTTAACCCTGGTCCCTTCGATTGGAAAATCTCGAACAGAGGAAGAGGTCTAACATTGGAATGTTCAACAACCCTAAGCTTGAACAATTGTCGACATTGCTTAATACTACAGATATCACAAATAAAATCAATATACTTATTCTAACAGAGACTTTCTGTAATGATAAACGACCGGACTACAAGAGCTCATTTATTTCAAAAGGGCAGGATAGGGAAAAAAGGTAGTGGTATTTTAGCATATGTAAATGACAGACTCTGTGCAAGTCTTCAATCTGATTTAATGGAAAATAATATAGAAATATTGTGCATTGAGGTATGTCCATTCAAATCTAAACGTCCCGTGTTGGTTGCTGTCCTTGTTGTTATAGATCTCCCTCCAAGCACAAGCGATAAGAACATCGGCAAGAATATTGTAAATGTACATTTGCTCAACAGGGAAAAGAATTTATTGGGACTACTGAATTTTTGGGGCAATTTTTTGTTGAAGTGAACATAGCATGTGTCAAGCATAAAAAACAGGCAAATTACTTACAATAGGTATGTGAAGATATTTTCGGAAAGCATATATAATGTAGTTATGAAAAAAAAGTTTTCACAAAGTTTTTTTGGTCATGAATGGTTTTCAGGGGGAGTTGATTAGGATTTTCCGATGAACAATTACAATTACAACTTTGTAAATTCAAGGAATTTTACCAACTCCAAAAATGTCATGGCCTTGCCACAAATATTATAAATGAATAACAATACATTTGGCCGAGGTATTCCTACATTTTTGTTTCAATTCAATAAGTCGGTTCAGAGTAATTCCACCTTTACTGATTCACATAATTATTCAAAATTTATGGCAGCCATCTTGGGTTTATGGTGACCCCTTATTTACACTCAATACTTACCACTACAGGCTGTTTCATCCAAAGAGAAATCTCTTTGAATGAAACAGCCTCTAATAGTACATTTTTGATGTATGTTGTCATTCATACATTTTGCCTATATGCCATTAATATATCTCTCCATGTTGCTGTGACATTTGTGAGTCAGCTGTACTGTGGTCAGATTTCAGATCGCAAAATAACCCTAAAGAGTGGTTTGTGAAATTTGTTAAAAGGAGACAAACTAATGGCGGACAAGGGATTTGACATCCAGGATATTCTTGCAGAAAGGGGAGTAGTTATGTTTGTACTGCCGAAAAGAAAACAAGGGCAGGTGCAGTTAAGCAAAGAAGAAGTCTTTGAGACTCAGACGATTGCCCGGGTTCGAATTCATGTGGAAAGGGCAATCAAACGTGTGAAAAGCTGGCATATATTCGACCAGTCACTACCTCTCACCATGTATGAATCTGTGAATCCAATCTGGAGCATCTGATGCATTTTGATTAATTTGCAGAAACCAAGTTTAACATGTTGACTAACTATCAACCAAACTAATGGGGGAAATTAACACTTTGCCGTACAATTAGAGACTAGTCATATCTGATATTTTATTTTATATATGGTAGCCATAATACTACAAAGCATGGCATTTTGGTTGATGCCATGCTACTGAACTTGTAATAAAGTATATATACCCACACACTACCAACTAAAGAATAATTATATAGCTACTTTCTGGATATTTTATTCTAACAATGACAGTATGGATGGTTCTTTGTTTCCCACCATATGTTTATATGAACTAATGTTCTCTAATTATACTAGTTATGCTCTTGCAATAATACTTTGGATAAAAACTATTTAACTTTGGTAATGTAATGTTTTCCCAGAGATCTTAATCATAATAAATTCTTTCTTCGTGCACATCTCCTACCCCTGAATAGGCAACAAAATCAACCCAGTTAATGTAAGTTGGCCTTGAATTTGGTAGCAATAGCTGTGACTTTCTTTCAAACCAACCATGCCATTACCTTGCTGGTGTAAAAAGAAAGTGTTTTTAAATTCCTAGTGATAAACTGTCTCTGTGACATCGAGTCCCAGGTTTCCTGCTTTGGGACAGGTCTTCACCTCAAGACCACCGCAAACATCATCGCTTGATGGGTCAAAAACACCTCTGTCAAGGGATGCACCGAGATGTGGCAAGGTAGGGTTTATACAAAGACCAACATTGTGAAGTACAACTTGTTTTTCTTCACTGTGCATCAATTCCTTATATAAATCAGCGACTTTTCCCTCATTTTCATTTCCATACTTTACCCAAGGGTTATTGGGAAATATTAAGAGGACAGCGAATAGATTGTACGAATGAGTCACTGTGGTCATGTTTTCGGTTAAGGATTTTTCCAAAATTTGAAGCAGTCAATCGCAATGTTCTTTCTTGTTTCCATATCTCATTACCTGATTGCCCAAGTGTTTTTCTAAATAGTTCATGTGATTCTGAGAGAGAATATGCACACTGTCAGGCAACTGAAATCCAATTGAATAATTAGCATGCTTGCTTATGAACAACTTCAAGGGTAGATCTGGGAAAGTTGTGTTTGATACTTCATCAGCTAAGGCAGAGCTTTGGGTTATCAATTTATGTTTCGATAACTAAGGCAACGGTTAGGGGTAGAAGAGGTTAGGGTTAGGCATTTGATTAAAGATTAGGGTTAGGGGATACTAGGGGATAGAATCATATTAGTGACTAAAACATAAATTGATTACCGAGCTTTGCACTGGTATATTTTTCATTGTACATCCAACAATGACCCCTGAGCAACACAAATCCTACTACTGTGGTGGTGACTGAAAATTTTTCTAGGGAAGAAACCATTTTGGCATATGGAATATTCGGTCCATTCTTTTTCAGTTTTCCACTCATTTCATTTAAGCCATTGATATCAAGACCTCGTTTTGTCACAGGTCTTGGGTCGAAGAGTGTTGATGTTAAACCTTGTTGGTTTTTTTGTACAGCATTAAACGCACTAGTTTAGATTCCATTACTGGTGTATGAGTGATCTTGCACTTTTGACTAGGGATTCCCCATGCCTGGGGTTTTGAGGTTTTTGACTTGGTACATGGTGCATAAATAGCATGTTTTGCTGACTGTATTCATCCAGTATCCAAATGGTTGCCATGATGTAACAGCAACAACCAAACTTGCTACATATTATAAACAGACAATAAAATTAGAGCAATGCCTTTCAAATATTTCATAGGAACCTTTCAATAGTGGGTTATTTTGTGTTGAGAAGCTTACCTGGGGCAACCCAGAGAGCAAAATGGGGGCCACCCAGAGCAAAATGGAGGGATGCTCAAAGTGAAATAGAGGACCTGAGGCAATATAAACAACTTGAAAGCCTTGTGATTTCAATTGCATAGAGTGAAAATATGTTTGGACACATATTAATTTATTTTTATTTGGGCCAATCTCCAAATGCCTCTCCTAAAGCCTCATTCCCTCCTTGCTGTAGTCCTTAGCTAATACTAACTCCTCTCTTGCAAAATGCAAGATGTATACTGTATTCAAGTACTTTGTTTTTGTTTGGGGTGGCTAAGTACATCCTGGGTTGCCAGGCAGCAAACTGGCAGAGATACAGTAGTCACAGTACAGTATATTATATAACTATATTGAGGGCCACACTAAATTCAAGTTATAAAATCATGTAAAATATATTAAATTTAAAAATTAGCATACCTCGCAGGACAATTCTTGGTGCATGTGGCATATTTTATTTCTGGTTTGTTGCCGTTTTGGTTAACTATAAGCTTGACCTGAAGCCCAACATTTCACACGAACATAAACATAATTTTCTTTAGGACAAGTTTGGAAGTCATGGACAAAGTTCCTCATAAAAAATCTTTCATCTATTGGTTTATCTACGACAGGAACATTTTTATATTTTTTTAAATTTTTTCTTGAGTTCTTGGCCAAATTATTGAGGTCACCAGGGTTAAAATTGGAAGAACAGTCAAGTCATTGCTCTACTCGTTATCGTCAATGGGAAAACTTTGTGGCGAAAACTGATTGCCAGTTGCCAATACCTCCACGCCGTTGTTCTTTTTTAATGATTGCTCGAACTTATATCTGGTAAACGACTTGTCGAGATCTGGGTCAACAATTCTATTATGTAATTCAGGAACAGCGTTGTAGCTTTTTACTCGCGTTACAAGCTCTTCTTTATTCCCCGATATTTTAGCACCTCGGCACGACAGCCAAAACTTTAGCTGCTTTACTGTCAGCGTTCGTGGATCATTGCCATTTAATGAAGCCCCGGGGATATCTTCCTCGATGAGACTTAAACTAATTTCTTCTAGCTTGTTATCGTAATTGCGAGCATTTAAACTATCCGCCCCGATTGTTGTTTATTTTTAACTTTTACCGCCTTTCGCTTTTAGGGAGGATACACGTCTTTTGGTTGGCCACTCAGCCTCGCTTCCATGTAATTGAAAGGTCTATTGAAATACACTTTTCAAATCTTGTTTAAGTTTAATGAATTCCTCTCTCTATGGTGAGCGGATTTTCCCAACAGGTTTTTGCAAATAGTTTACATGGGATTCAAAATATATGTACAATTTAATGTCAACATCTGAGAAGACGCAAGAACCAGTTGTTTTTTTTTCTCAACAAGACCTTCAGTGGAGGCTGGACCAACATTTACACCTTGGCCTACAGTATTTATGACTCGTGTCTGGTAACAAAGCATAGCTGCAATGCCTGCCCTATGTTTCCCCTTTTCTCTGACGTATTATATAGTATATGTTATTTTCAGAGAATTGATTGAAAATCTGTTTGACGATATTTCCGCTTCTGATTGGATTTACAAGATAGTGCAAGTATATAAACCATCTCAATAAATCGCTAGTCTGCCAGTTTCACCTTAATTATGTTCCTAAACAAATTGACTGCGCTATTATGAGGTGTATTTTTCTAACAATCTTGCTTCAGGCATCACAATAATTTTGTTTTCTTACAAATAGGGAATTCCAAAACAAAGCAATGATATCGATTGTGGAGCTTTTATGTGTCAGGTATAATGCATAAAAAATTGAACGAGAATTAGTGTGTATTATCTGCTATAATATGCTAAATCTCTTTTCTACTTTCCTATGCAGTACATCAAATGCATGGTTACTGGTAAATTATTTTTATTTTTTCAGGTATCGTCGTGCGACGGTTCAAACATACAATTTTGTGACTGATATGTGCATGTTTTGTTCAACAAAAGGTGCTCATGCAATATCATATACACTAGATACCAGAATGTTATAGATTTTCACTTATCTCTGTAGAAGCCACAACAGTTTTTCTGCTGTAAAGCATCATCAGGTAGCAATATGGTATTTTATATAGTGTACATACTACGTGACATTGAACAACTACGTGAATCTATGGTTCAGGAAAGGATGGCCAAGAAGATATTCAGGTCTGGTGCAGAATGTATGAAAATACATATGATGTATTGTAATATAGTTTGCTTTTTTATTATAATCACTACACGACTTAACAGCAACACGTGGTATAAAAATGCTGTAATGTATTTTACAGAAACAAAGGAACGATCACGTTCAATCAATGTAAACAACAAGCTCTCACTCAATTCACTTCCGACACAGCAAGACTGTTCCAAGTACAGCATTAAATCTCACCTGGAAATTTGCCCAAAAAGCAAACTTCCACCTGTGCACACAAAAATGGAAAACACAAAGGCGACATTTACTGCAAGTTGTTGAGGAGTTAAATGTAGACAGAAGCTTTTTGGAAAGACAAAGTGATTCAGAGTAAGTATACATTTAAGCATTTGAATCTGACAAGGTTACAGATTAGTAAGGCAGCTAGAAGAATAAAAAGGAAAAGTATTAATTAGCTTCTTTGCTTTATAATAATTACCTTATAGTGTTGTGGAGATCAATTTGCTGTCATTTGCAAGAATTTCTGAAATATTTTTATGAATAACACATTTAGCTCCCATGCTTCCCTCTAATGTCTGGTAACAGCCAAAATAGAAAAACCCTTTCAAAACAATGTGCATTATAGATTTAGTTTATGGTTAATGGCTTTAAAATCTCATTTTCAGTTCTGAAGATCATGATGGTGAAGACAACCTGATTGATTCTGATGAAGATGATATATACGAAATGCTAGATGAAAATCTGCCAGATGATGAAAATGTCACACAACGTGGCGAACAACAATCCTATCCAACCTCACTGTTTACCATTCCATTTGGACCACATGGTAGATTCACTAGAGGGAATGAGTTGTATTCAATGAAACATGAATACAAGATGGTGCAAGAAAAGAAATCTGTTTGTTCTCTCGACTTGCTCATTGACATTTTTCAATCACGATGTCAGACACCTGCCTGTCAAGCTAAACCCCATGTCCAGTATCATTTTATTGGCATCACCCTAATCGTCAACATTGTTTGTTCAGAAGGACATAAATACAGATTCTGCTCTTCTCATCAACTAAATGATGTTTATGCTAACAACCTTCAAGTTGCTGCTTGTATTTTGTTGTCTGGCAACCAATTTTCAAAGATTGAGCGGCTGGCCAATTTCCTGAATTTGGAATTTATATCAAGTTCAACATATTACCGGTTTCAAAGGCTTTATTTGATTCCAGAGATCGATGAGTGGTGGAAATGCATGAGGGGGGAAATTCTAGCAGAGTTCTGTGGAAAAAAAGTTGTTGGTGGTGGTGATGGTCAATGCAACTCACCAGGCTTTAAGCCAAGAATATTTGTTACTTTTTTATGCTAGTGAACAGTAATTATATTCTTGACATTCAAGTCTTGGATAAGAGGCACGTTGGCCTTGTATCCACCAACATGGAGAAAGAAGCTGTAAGTCGTGGCTTAGATCGTCTCAGTGAAGATATTGAAGTCTGTGAGTTGGTTACTGATGCATCCACATCTGTGAAAGCATTGCTTTGTAAGTTTGCATAAAATGCCTGCCATATTTGTACCCCTCCCCATGTACAGCTATAATATTTCCTGCCTATGGGCTTATTTACCAAATTGTTGTATTACATACCACACTCAGAAAGTATTTCACTTTGCCAAAACTAAACAATTTTCCTATGAAAAGGTGAAATCTGGATATAAGTGGGTTAGTCATGATCAGTAGGTTGTGTGTTGCTCATTGCTAAAATTAGTAAAATAGCAATAATATTTTCTACCTATGCTCTTTCTGGGATAACCTTTTGTGTTTCTTGTATATATAATTTGAATTCTAGAAACAAAATATCAGGATGTCATCCATAGTTTAGATGTTTGGCATAAGTCAAAGAGCATCAAGAAGTGTTTAGCCAAGGTTAGCATATTGTAAAAATAATCAACCTGGCCTTGTTATTTCACTGTCTAATGCTAAGAAGTGTTTGACCATGTTTTTTTTAATGGCTATACTTGCAGATTGGAAAGGCAAACGCTATGAAAAAAGTGAAAGACTGGTCATCACATATCATCAGGCACTTTTGGCACTGTTCGAGTGTATGCAGAAGTGATAACACAACCTCTGATGAAGAAGCTCTGAAAGTTATGAAGGTACAACATGTTTGCTACTTTGTTAATCGAAAAAAAAAGAGAAATTGATTCCTTACAATCAACTTCTGTCAAATTTCATTTAGGATAAATGGATTGGCTTCATCATATCTGCAACAAACATGAGTGGCTACGTGGTAAATGTGACCATGATGAAGGGGAAAATGATGAGAGCCTTGAATGGTTTGATCGTCGTGATAAAGATTTCACCAAGCTACAAAAAATCATTTTAAATCCTGAGCTACTTGGCAGTTTCAAATTTTATACACGTTTCAGGTGAGCATATTCTATTTGAAGCAGCGGGAGTAGTTGTTTAGAAGGGACCATTAGGAACACATTTCTTATCAAGGTGAATGGAATTCTATTCAGAATAAAATAATATCTAATCAACACAAGAGGGTTGTCACTCCATTAATTATAGTTTATGCTGACACTGTATCTCTTGTGCTTGCATAGGTGTACGAGGGGGTGGAGCTGGGGGGGGCTGCAGCCCCCCCCCCCCCAATCTTTGAGAATTTATCTATTCGGGCAAACAGTATCTTGTCATTCATGCAACGACGTTACAACGGTCTGTTGATTAGACGAATACATAGATCCATAAAGTGCAACAAAAGTATTATTTCAACAAGTTCAAATGTACAGTTCAATCATGCATTGTAAATCTGTGATCAGTGTAATGGCAACATTTGTGTATATTTACTAATACTATAGATCGCCTTGCTGGAATCATTGTAATCAAGCGTGTTGCGTCAGGTTAACCTTTATTAAAGGTCACGTGCTGTAACTTAATCGGATTTGTTTCTGATTTTTACGCACATACCACAGACATAAATCCCCACTAAAACGGCTAGAACGAAGGAACAATTGTTATGGCTACTAATAAAATGTCACTACTGCATGCATGCCTACATTCAGCAGTTTACCTTGCATATTGTAGGTTATACAAGTAATACAACTATTAAACTATAAATTAGGTATGTAGTATATAAACTAAGATAACCAGATGCAGCATGGCAGTAATCGATAGGAATACACGAGCAGTAGGACCATCAACTGCCTGAAACGATAAAGTATTTTTTTATCGTTTCAGGCAGTTGATGATCCGACTGTCCGTGTATATAGCTACACATATTGCGAAGGTGTGGTACCATACGTGTGTGTGGTAACAATCGGATCAGTAATGTTTGTCTCCTTTGGTTGCATTGGTTGCGTAAATACAGTCTCTGGCCTTGCACGGCACCGCGGCTATGACACAGCAGTCACTAAAAATTAAATACTACAATATAACTGACGTAACCATACAAATAATGTACAGTGACCTAATGTGACTAATTTTAGACTTTTAGATAGACATAAAAGTGCACGATATTGTAACAATCATTGAAAAAGCGATCAACTAGAAGATTACAACACTCAATAAAGCCAAGCTCTAATAAAGCGTATGGCATCTCGTAAAAGACAGTACCAACATCGCGTTCGGTGCAAGGAATGTAATAAGGAAATCGACAGTGATTATAAAGAAGTGCTTTCTCGATTGGTTCACAATAGTAAAATAGTAAAATGTCATCCAGTGATGGGACCATCGGATTCATCCCAGTCGAAAATCAGTACTTTCTTTGTAAAAAGTAACATGACAACCTAGGACAATGATCTGCAGGATGACCTAACCCTACTAGGAACTGAATGAGTGGTAGTAAAGATTCTGGAGCCACAGTGTCTTTTGACGAAGATCTATCTGGAAAAAATGTGAAGGAACCCATGAGTGAAGACCAAACAGAACCCATGACAATGTTCATTGACATTGACGAACTACATGCACTGTCACAGCTCAGAGAAAATACTGAACAGAATATGGTGATGGACAGTGAAAATGTTACACCAGAATCAATGACGACATCTAACATTCTAGCACCTTCGCAAATGGATGATAAGAGTTCACCAACACCTATTCTAGACAAAATGTCTGAAAAGGTTTCTGTTTCCAGTGGGAATACAGAAACGATTCCACCTCCCACGCACCAAAACAGCCTATATTAGATGAATATCCTGCAAGAAAATTTGGCAATGAGACGTTTGTGCGAAGATTTCAATCCGAATGGTACAAAAAGTATCTGTGGATTAGTTATGAAGTGGATAAGTATGCATGCGTGTGTTTTGCCTGCGTAGAATTTGGAAAGGATGCTTCATTTGTGTTTAGTAATTGTAAGAAGTCAGCAAAGCTAGCAAAACATGGCAAGAGCGACAACCATGTCAGATCCATGACAAGATGGCTCCAGTTCAAAGCAATGCAGAGGAACAAAACTTCCATACTACAGCAGCTGAATACTGCACACCAGGACCAGGTTGCTAGTAACAGACAATTCCTAAAAGTAATCATACAATCCTTGATGCATACTGCTCAATAGAATGTTGCGATTAGAGGTCATGAAGAGAACCGGAATAATATATAGGAGGTATCTGATATAAATCGAGGGAACTTTCTCGAGTTGCTTTGCATACGATGCAATGATTTGCCTTGGTTGAGGTCTAAACTGCAAAGCCAGCTCCAGTTGCATGGTCAGTGGACATCCCCTGTTATTCAAAATGAACTACTGGAAATAGTAACAAACGTCATGCTTGACAGGATAGCAGCAGAAGCGAGAGGTAGCAACTATTACAAAATAGTTTTCAAGGAAACGGCAGATATCAGTCGAGCAGGGCAGGTATCTCTCTTCCTTAGATATGTTTTCAACGGCGAAACCAAAGAGACATTTACTGGTTTCTATTCAACCAAATCCACAGAAGCGGAAGTATTATATGAGCTAGTAAAGACAGCCATTAGCAACCTCAAGTTGAGGTTGGAAGACATAGTTGCAGAATGCTTTGATGGCGCTGCAAATATGAGTGGAGCTCGTAAAGGGCTTCCCGCACGTATGAAGGAGTGTTCACCTCTCAGTATCTACCCGCAATTCGCTACTTAATTCAATTTGTGACTTTCGATTCGTTTTTTTGATGGTATTAAAGGTTATTTTGTCCAACACCGATGGTTTGAGCAGATACCTACAAGGGAAGCAGATGGATGTCGTCACGGCAAAGAAGAGTGTTGATGGTGTGATCAAAACACTTAGTGAATGTCGTACCCAAGAAAATTTTGATATATTGTGGTCGCGCGCTGTAATAATGGCAGACGAAATTAAGGAACTAATTGACAGTACAGATTTCAATTTCAAAGATGCAAAGCTACCAAGACTCCAACAGCCATCGCGCCGGCTGCAAGCACTCATCGGCAAAATGCCTGAAGTGAATGCAGAAGTGGAGTACTGGGCAGCAGAAGATCACTATCGTATCACATGCTACTACCTAAGCATTGACAAGATTGTCGCGGAGCTGAAATATAGATTTGAAGGAAATGATCAAGAGCTGCTACTGGCACTTGCAGACATTGTCTTCAACAGCTCTCCAACCAGGGCGAATATTGAGTTGGTATCAGACTTCTATGGTATCGACAGTGAGCTTCTTCACAGCGAGAAAAACGTCTTTGAGAATATTGATGCTGATTACCCTGATCCTGAGAGAAAAAACGCCGCCAAAATTGTGAGGAGAATGTTCAAAGATGGTGTTCATGAAGTTCTTCCTGTTGTTTACCAAGTATTTTCGATTCTGGCCATGATCCCTGCAACATCCTGCTCTGCTGAGAGATCAGCGATTAGAGAGAGCGCTCTTTGCCGCTTGAAAGCCTATCTTCGAAGTACAATGGGCCAGAAACGGTTAAACAGCATTGCTCTTATCAATGTTGAGAGAGCTTACGCAAATAGTAGTTTAAAGAACGATATGGAAAAGATAATTGACATCTGTTTCTTGATCT
Organism: Muricea muricata; assembly: GCA_963855995.1. Taxonomy (NCBI): domain Eukaryota; kingdom Metazoa; phylum Cnidaria; class Anthozoa; order Malacalcyonacea; family Plexauridae; genus Muricea; species Muricea muricata. Next base: position 81,731,287 of record OY979716.1, read on the forward strand.
CTTGGATTCAAATAATTTGATACAGCATGTTAAAAGCCCCACTCACAACTGTGGTCACCTTCTCAATCTTGTGATCTCTCGAAACTCCGATGTTGTTATATCAAATATAAGTTCATCAATACAGCTTCCCTCAGATTATGCTGTGATAACTGGCCGAGTCTCCGTTCCACGACCTAAACCTACAAAAATCTTTGTAAATCACCGAAAACTTTGGAATATTGACTTGTGTGCTTTTGCTGAATCTATTTGCGCATCGTCCATCATTACTGATCCTTGCTCAGACCTGGACTCGTTAGTCCATCAATATAATACTGATCTGGCGAATGTTCTGGATATACATGCTCCTGCGCGCCCAAGGTTCGTTACCCTTCGACCGCATGCCCCATGGTTCGATGATTCTCTTCGAGAGGCTAAGGCAAAGAAAAGGAGGTATGAAAGGAAATATAGATCTTCTGGTCTTGAAATCGATAAACAGATTTTTAAAGACTATTGTAATGCATATTACTGTCGATTGAACGACATAAAAACCTCATATCATCGAAATCGCTTCAGTAATGCTGATCAGCGGTCTCTTTTTCGCAAAGTTGAACTAATGACTAGAGGAAAAAGGGCAAATACTTTCCCGTCCTCTCTACATGACCCAGCCAACCAATTTCTTACTTATTTCAATGATAAGATTCACAGACTTCATAGCGGATTATGCGAACTTCCTGTTTTAGAACCGAATATTTTTCTCCCTCCATGTACCTACAATTCAAGGTTTTCATCTTTCGTGACTGTAGCAGAAGACTACATCAAACAGATTGTTCTGATGTCTCCTACGAAGTTTTGTGAATTAGATCCAGTTCAAACTGTGATCTTGAAAAAGTGTCTTCATGTGTTGTTAACACCTATTACGAAGATTGTCAACTTATCCTTGGGTGGTGGATATATGCCAGATTCCTTGAAAGTTTCTCAACTTGCACCTGTTTTAAAGAAAGTATCGATGGATCCTGAAGATATGAGTAGTTTTCGTCCAATTTCAAATTTGCAGTTTATATCGAAAATAATTGAACGCGTTGTATCTCCTCAACTTGTGGATTATCTAATGGAAAATAAAATATATCCAAATCTTCAATCAGCGTTTAGAAAGGGATATAGTACTGAAACAGCTCTCTTACGTGTTCATAATGATCTTCTAGAGGCACTTGATTCTGGCCATCAAGCTTTTTTAGTAATGCTTGATTTTTCTGCAGCCTTCGATACAATTGACCATCAAATCCTACTTGACCGCTTGGAATCTTGCTTTGGAATTTGTGATACAGCCTTATCATGGTTTCGGTCATATCTCACCTCTCGAATTCAGTACGTAAAAATTAACGGTAAAGCTTCGGTGTCAACTCCGTTATTACAAGGTGTCCCTCAGGGATCGGTTCTTGGGCCATTGCTTTTTTCGCTCTATGTGTCTCCTCTAGAAGATATCTTTGCTGCCCATGGCATTGATGCTATGATTTATGCTGATGACACTCAACTCTATATTATCCTAAAGAAACACGATTCTGACACGGCTATTCAGCGTCTTGAACATTGTCTTCATGACATTCAGGCTTGGTGCCTTCAAAACAAGTTGGTTTTAAATGATGGGAAAACTGAAGCTATCTATGTACATTCTGCTTATGCTAAATCATGTCCAGCTCCTCCCAATGTTTATTTTGGTGATAGCTTAATTCGTATTAAGACCAAAGCCCGAGACCTTGGTGCTATTGTGGACAAAAATCTCTCTTTAAAGAGTCATGTTAATTCAATCTGTAAAACAGCTTATATTGCTTTGAGGAACATTGGCATGATACGGAAATACCTTGACCAATCGACTGCGGAGCGTTTGGTTCATGCTTTTGTCACAACGCGTCTTGATCATTGCAACAGTCTCCTCTATGGGCTTCCACAACGTGAAATTGAGAAACTACAACATGTACAAAATTCAGCCGCTAGAATTGTGACCAGGTCAAACAAAAGAAAGCATATTACCCCCATTTTGAAAGAACTTCATTGGCTTCCTATACAAAGCCGTATCAAATTTAAACTTGGGCTAATAACATTTAAAGCTGTAAACAATCTTGCTCCATCTTATATTCGGGACCTTCTGAAAATTCATAAGCCTTCGCGGTGCCTAAGATCTGCTTCTAAAAATTTACTGGAAGAACCTAGGACGATAACGAAAACGTACGGAGATAGAACATTTAGGAAGGCTGGTTCGGTGGTTCGGAATAGTCTTCCTGATGAATTGAGACTTGAGACATCAATTAATATTTTTAAAAATAAACTTAAGACTTTCCTTTTTAATCAAGTTTATAGTTAGTTTTTAAGTTTTCTATATCAGGTTTTTATTACATAATTTTATCTGTACATATTATTAATAATTTAGTTATACTATTGTAATGAGCATTGAGAATTTTTATAAATGCGCATTTAAGAAATAAATTATTATTATTATTATTATTATCTTTGGACAGTGACGTAATCGTAAATCTTATTTCTTCTAGTCTAGATCGTAGCAATTTCATCATTTTGCTGAACTAAATTCCTTGCACATCTAGTGCAAAACATGAGAAAATTTCATATATCAAATAAAATGTTCTTACGCTAACGCTATTTGCTTCTTTTTCTTTCTAAATCGTAACCAATATATTTAGCTTATAATGGCTAAGAACGATATATTTCTTTTTACACCATGTTTGTCAATCTTGAAAAGAAAACCTTTCATTTGTAGTCGTCTCAGATTATATATTTTTATGATGACATCATGAAATCTATGATGTCATATCCTTCAGGCAAATTCACCCCAGCCCCCCCCCAAAAAAAAAGTGCCCGTATGCCTATGGAAAATCTTGTCAAAATCAGGTCCCATATTTGCCCATTTACCACAGCCAGAAATGGATCCTTCTTCCTTTAAAAATATATGGATGGATGCTGGTGCTTCAAATCTATATGGTTGCATCAATGATGCTATATGTTCTGATTCAATGTCCACTGAACGCAAACAACTTTGTAAATTTTATTTATATCATGGTGTATGCACAATCACAAAGATCCTACTCATTCCAAGTGGCTTTGTCAAGAACCCTCTAACAATTCAGTATCACTGAACATGGACTTCAGTATCTCAGAAATCTTGGTATAGCTGCTCATACCCACACACACTTAAAGCCCAAGCAAAATTTTCCTTATTATCCCATTCAAGTAACGTAGTTAGTTTTGTTAAATCAGCAACAGAAAAGAACCAGTTTCTCATATTCTGCATTGATGAGTACCACAATATCCACACAAAGCAGCGGCCACAGTCTAAAAAAAACCCAGCTGCAATACACATGTCCGTTTTGCTTTTGAAAGTGTTCCCTAATATAAAGGCAGTGCCCCAGGAAAGGATTAACTTGTTACCAAATGTCACAGTTGAAATTGATGGCATGAAAGTCTTCATCTCAAACAGCATGCACAAAGTTACAAAGACATTTGCCGAAAGGATGCCTGACTGGGTGGTGGCAAAATATTTTGATTCAGATATGAGCGTCAGCTACTACTGGTTCATGATTACCAACAAACTGAACTAGAACAAATGAGACATATGGACAACACCAAACTTGTTGACAGAATTGAGTTGCCACTAAAGTCATGTGAAAATGTTATCACAGCACTCAACAAAATGCTCTCTAGTGGTCTGCAAATATACCTTAATCATTTCATTGCTCCATTCGTTGCTGATTGGCCAATGCAGTTCTTTATTCAAAGATTAGTGTCCTCTGATTCACCAAGTTTACCTACAGCTCTTGAAAGTATTGTTACTCTCATTGGTCCATTGCACATTTCCTTGAATGCAAGAGAATGTATTTTGCTTATATATCACAAAATATTTGCAGATTTGTATTCATTCCTATTCGGGGAAAAAGCAAAGCTGGCAAAGAAACCTAAACTTTGGTGAATATCTTTGTTGCTTCAAGTTGTCTACGGGGGATGTACACTAATTGGAGACATGATTCTTTCTGTGTTTGGAAAGTATAAAGATACTGAGTACCTGACTTTAGTTAGTCTCCTGGACAACTATGTTCCACTCGTATTAAGCGTTTACTCAATTATATTCAAATGTAACTGCTATGAACTTTACTGTGAATCCTTGTTGCATTGCTGGATCATATTTGTTGTGTTTCAAAGACGACACTACAAGAAAGCCTTGTTTATAACACTCTTACGGGACAAAAATTTAATTTGTGCATTTGCAGATTTTAAAGCAAATCATGGGCAAATTCCAGATTTGCATGCCTGTAAACTACTAAGTTGCATATAGGTGCAAACCCCTGAAACATCTCGTATTGGCTGCAAAGCCTTAGGAAGCAAACTAAAGGCAAATATGAACTGTTTGCGACCAGTTTACCTCGCATGTAAACTTAATGCAAACATAAAATTTGCAACAGGTTTGCTCCTGGGCAAACCTACAATGCCAATTTGAAATTTGGCATGGGCTTGTCACACACACACCCAATGCAAACTTCAAATTTGGCAAAGGTTTTGATCTCGCATAACACCAAAGGAAACGGACAATTTGCAAGAGTCTTGCATTGTATGTAAATGTGTAGAAAACACAAGTTTGGACATGACTTTGCCTATGTAGCAGGCAAATATTTATTAACATAAGATTAAAGTTTTTAATCAAACACAATAAAAACACTCACTTGTTATATTTACAAAATAAATAAACAGTGCACATAAAATTAGTTAAAATTCAAACATTTTAACATGTCAACATTACTGCGGATTCAGGTTGAGTGTTTAATGACGTCACGCGCGCGTGGTCGTTGTAACAGATAAACAGGCTTGTTGTCAAGCGCCAAATTACTTGTTGGCAAGGGCGGTATTGTAAGGCTTGGTGTGAATTTTCTTTTCTTTGTTCGCGCAGTGATGGATAACATTATTGAAATTAATTTTGATTACCTTTATTACTCGAAGCGAAGAGTCACACCGGTATTTATTAGTATGGACGAGTTATTGGCTCTTACTTACGATGGATTTTATACAAAAATGTTGCAAGAAGTTCCTCAAATCGCAAAAATGGCGATACCAGCCGAATCTTTGCGAATGATTTTGACGGAAGAAAATCGTCCAGAAATTGATTTATCTCAAAAGTACTTTAACTCGCAGATAACACGACTGGTAAACAAGGGACTTCAAACAATAGTCATTCGTATTGCGGCAAACGAGTCGCCGCTACCTGCAGCACAGTCACATAAAATCCCCCATTCAGTTGAAGAACCTAAAAGCAAGCGCTGCCTAGACGTCGATATTGATCAACATCAAGGTCAAGGAAACTTAAACTTTAATACGGTAATAAATACACAGACTAATTCAATTTCTCATGAATGTCAAAAAGTAATCCTGCCATTAGAACGACACGTCAAACGATATGACGAAGTAGTCCGAAATATTGATGGGGATTTACAGCGGAAAAAATCGGAGCTCGAAGAACTTGATGGCAAATTAAGTACGGCGAGTATGCAAAATAATGGCCATTTGTCGGCATGTGGAAACTGCCATTTAAAGCTAGGGCACACCAGAAAAGCTTGCAAATTTAGCCCATGCAAGTCGGCATTTTCGTGCGGTATCATTTCGAAGCACGCTAATGAAAAATCGTGTCGCGCAAATATTACCAGAGATGTAAACAAGCTCGAAAGCCAGTTAAGAAAAGCTACAAGTGATCTTGAAAGTGCAAGAACGGCAGCAGAAAGAGTAAACAATTCGTCGGACAAGCGAATAGCAGATATTCTCATGAATCAAGAGCCACAGAGATATACGACTTCGTGTGGTCGCAGAAATTGGCTAATGTTAAATAAAGACGTTGCCCTTTTGCAAAACAATTTGAAAGGAACCCTTCCAACTCGAGCAAACATCATGAATCTTCTGCATACGGTTGTTCGGAAAGAAGAGTCGCGGTGTGCATCATCAAGTACGCTTACTCGGCGAGATACTGATCATAGGATGGCTCCTCAAAAGAGAGTTCTTGAGGAAGACTATTCAATCAAATTTCCAACGAAACGGCTAGTAAGGAGTGAAACCAGCAACGAGGTAAGCGACAGTCCTAGTTGTAGCATGTTTTTACACGGTCAGGACAAAAATGATTTCCACTTAGCCCTAAAACTCCAGCAACAAGAAATCGAATCAAGTAATAGTACAGGCTTTGACTTGTACAAAGAAGCTCCTGCAAGCGAGCAACAAGACGAGGTTGAAGATCCCGTACGTGAAACTATAGATGCAACTATCAAAACAGATGATGTGCTCGAGCAATTTGAAGCAGACGCTGCTGCTGCTTTATTATATTTGAAGAGGAAGAAATGACTATTGACAGAATAACGAAAATTAATTTTATTTCAGAAATTCTGACTTTAATTTGTATGTTGTGCTTACTGTTGACTCTTATATAGCTATAGGCTTGTGTTGATATTAATAAGTTCCTGTTTGTCAGTTTAACTTATAATACAGTTAATGGTTTTGAACACAAAAATATGAACTTAATATACGTATTACAAATACTTACAGGTATATTTACAGGTATATAATACGCTTAGAAACTATAATTGCCACACATTTATATTAATTTCAGCTAACTTTTCCGACTGAAAGATCCGCATTTCGTTGCAAATTAGTTAAACTGTCAGAGCATTTGATTGGCTTCCTTGAATTCAGGGTTAAGTTTGTTTACAAACCGGCATACAAGTACAGTTAATGACCTTTTGAAAACCGCAACAAATTTGATAATGTCCCGCAAGAAAGTTTGTATTCTTACAGTAAAAAGTTTGCTAAAATATTTTGATCCCTCATTTTTGCTGCATTTGTAATAGGGTGCATAAAAAAGCACCAATAAGTTTTATTAATACAGTGTGTCCCAGAAAAAAGGCTACCTTTGAAATCAAGCATTTGCGCCGCACGTTCGAATTTGAATGTTTTAATTCCCTAAGGAGCCCGTCTCTGCTTTCTGTATTATTTTGACAGAACAAATTCAATTAATTTGCAACGTAAGCATAAAAAATCTCGGGTTAGCAGAGAATTAATTGCGCATTATTGGGCTCATTTAAACAATCAAATTCGGACGTTTGACAATGGCGCTTGAATACAAAGAGTAGCCTTTTTTTGGGACACACTGTATGACAGCTCGGAATGCTTCGATTTGTCACTAATAACGTCTTCCTGAAATATCTTGTGCTACATTAGTTAAAAGCATTCCCAGCTAGCTGTCAAATTATCAATACAAATGCAGATTATGGCTAATTTGAGTTGCGGCTACTCAATTAAAAGGGTCTGTCTCATTACCTTTTTTATTTACCCTGGCCTGTATGTACACATAGCATATTTGAAATTATACTTCTAAATAACCAGTAACTTCAAAATATCCCTTCATGTCACCTGGAGAAATAAATTCTAGCGATGTGTACATATTTTGAATGCACTCAGCCAAAGTTATGCTTGTGTTGTTGCCAAATCTGTATTTCATCAAGGTACGCATTTTGCCAAACACATACTCCGCTGGATTAAAGTCCGGAGAGTATGCAGGCATGTACACTAGTTCGATTTCCAGATCGTTGAGGAATTCTTGTAGAATTTGACCGCCTTGGTTGTGATGTGTTGCACAATTGTCCATCACGATAACCGAACCAGGCTCCAAAACAGGTCGTGCAGTTCTTATGTTTATTGACATGTGAGCTTCTTCAAAGAACCTTAGAAAATCTACAGTATCCGCACTGCCAGGCACTGTGTTGGCGTAGTCGACCCCCGTCAATGAACACATAAGATTGACTGTTGTATTGGGTGTCTCAGCGTATCTTTGGATTTCAATTGCCCTTTCCCCAACAGGAGCGTGTCCGTGAGTACGCGAGGCGTGTTGAGGAAGTTTCAAACCGCATTCATCGAAGAATTTTAGTGTATACGGGTCCTTGCTACTTAAGTAATCGATAAAAACTTGTGTGTAGGCCATATTTTGTAGTGTAAACCTTTCTTGTGCGACAATATTAATTTTTTTTAAGCTGTACTCTTTGCCACTAGGCAGTCGGTGTCGAACTGCCTCGGACAACGCAGTTTTCGAAGTTGTGCCGTATGGCAAGTCACCAAACTCATACAATTGTTGAATTATTTCATCGTATGTGATAGAAGGTTTCTGTTGTTTGAGAAATTCAACATATTGCAGGTCCCCTTGAGAGAGGTGGCTAGGGTTTCCACCTGTATTTTTCTTAGGGCTAATACTTCCTTCTTGACAGTAACGTTTCCAAATGTTTGACACAACTGTTGAAGATAACTCTAACGACCGTGCTATATCGGTGTATTTTCCAGGGAAAATACCTGTTGCTTGATTACCACCATCATTAATAATTTTGTTGATAATCAGCAGTCTCAAATCGTGAGATAAAGGTTTTCCCTGTGCAAATAATCGGCCGTGTTCGTTTACGCGCCACATTTCTTGCCGTTTAGTTTTTAAACCGTTTAATTAATACAGCCTGAATACAGCAAATATAGATCGTTATACAGCAAATGAACCTCTGTGTTACTGCGTAGTTCTTATTACTATAACGTATGATAGGATGCAAAGACTTACTGTAAACTATTTGTGTTGTGGTTAATAAAATTCAAAATAATGTTGGTTCTTGCCTATAGCAACGCATGATTTCTAGCATGGCAACATCCACGTTTACGCGTTGCAACGACAACGCGTGCGTGACGTCATTAAACACTCAACCTGAATCCGCAGTATTATCTAATTGTTCATTTGATCTATAATACTATATTGTTCTACATTCCACTGAACAAAGAATAAAGTTGTTCATTATTCCTCTCCCAAATGCTGACTGGTGTCCATGTATAGAGATATTTTGGAACACTCATTATCTGAATACTTTCCTTTAAATTGAAAAAGATAGAAATTAGATATATCTGAGTAAATTGTTAGCAACAAAAAACAGATCAAGAATTACAGGTCAGTAAACACGTGTACAAACTACAAAACAACTAACATAGATTGGCTCGCCATCTGATATCTATGATTTCAAACATGAGAGAATCATATGTTATGTCAACAACATGTAGGCTGTACACTACACGTAATGCATTTAAATTTGCAGTTATACTCAAGCTAAACACATTAAAACTGATATTTGATAGTTGTAAAATTGTGCATTGAAATTTTAACATGGAACAGGTACAAGATGTATAAGAAATAAAATCCTGTTTATAAGATCCTAAGGTTGGTAACCTTTTGAAGGATTTTATTATTTGACCAGCAACACAAGTAGTCAGCCTTGATGAAAAAATATTTCCCTTGATGATCTGGAAATAAAAAAAGGAATAGATTGTAATTCTCCCATTTTACTGGATGTGGCTTAAGTGCATATTAGATTTCTGCATTATGGTTCAACAGAGAAACTCATTCTCAAACTATCACATCAATAATTGCACACATAAGTAGGGCATGAAAACTAATGCACATATCATCGGCTTCCCCCGGGGGTTGACCCCCGGGCTGACCAGAGGACATATTTAGTAAATTTAGGAAGATTGTTGTAAATCTTCCCCGTGGGGCAGGGGGAAATATGCCACTTTGTTTTATAATGTTAAAAATTGGGGAGGGAGATTTCGCGAGATTGTATTCCGAATTTAAAGCGTGAATTATATAGCGGTCAGGGGCGATTTCGACCGGCGGACGGGCGGACGTCACGAAAGAATCCTCGCAAACAGTCTCTCTCGCAAACAACATGGCAGAGATGACAGAATCGAAAAAGGTAAGTATTAACTAATCCATTTTTTTAGAAGCAAAAATTACCATCAGCTAAATTTAACCTATGCTTTATTGCAAGCATTCTTTAACAAATGTGCCCATGTACATATTTTTGCATGTAAATGTGTGCATTTAAATTCAAGACTGTATAAATTTTCTACTTCATAACTTGCCATAATTAAAAATTTGTTAAGGAGTAGACCTACTTAATTATATTTTATTTTTCTTCAAATACAGATCATAGTGCAACTTGGGGAACGACGCAAAGTATTCAGTGTAGATACTGACTTCAAGACACTTCAGGAAGTAAACGAATTTGTGAAAGGCGAATTTGACTTGCCAAATAATAAACAAATATGTTTACAAAGATTTGACAACGACTGGAATGAATACATTGATATAAATCACATCCAAGATATTGAACACAAGGATAAGTTACTTGTGGTTGTGTTAAAAGATGAAAGGGAAGCAAAGCAGGAAACTATGAAGGTATTTCGAGTTTTTTACATTAAATTATATACGGTAATATACCGGTATGGTTTTTAACTTAAAATATATATAGGCTTTAGTAACGTAACCACTAGATGAGATATATAGTAGAGGTCAGTAGAGTCCATTTTATTGTCTTTGCACACCTGTGCACAGCCTTGCACACCTTTCAAAAATAGCATATATACAAGGTATGTATAATTATGATTTTTTTTAAGGGTAATAACATTTGCTATGGGACAGATGGCAAAAGACAGACAAAACAGACAACTTTGATTCAACTTGGTGGGTCACTGGCCCTTGGGGAAGCTGTTGGTGTGAGTTTGTCGAGTTTACTTTGTGATTTAAAATTTTATACATTTGTTACATTTTAATAGATTGAGAATGTTTAAAGAAAACAAAAACATAATCTGAATATTACAATTATAAATCCCAATATACATATAAGTTGAAACAAGACTTGCGAGAGACAAAAATGTGTTTGAGATATTTTGATTTTATTGCAAACTTATCATAAAGACAACAAAATATCAAAAACTCATTTTGTCTTGTAGTTTGTATTCAAGTTCAATTGACCTTACCATTTATTGCATTTTTACCTAACAGTCTCATCTTCATGTTGGCTATATTTTGCCCAGCAGTCTTTCCTAAATGTTATATTCCGAAATTTTCCTGCACAAAAATGTTTTTCTCTGAGTTTGGGCTCTATATTACCAATCTGCTCATAGCATTATATGGAAAATAACCACATGAAAACGAGGCCATTGGGTAAAATGCAATAAACAGTCTTTTTCAGGTACTTATTATTCAGTGTATGTTTTCAAAGTATCTTAAATGCAATTTGTTTCTGACAACACCATCAGCAAATTTATCTATCTCAGTGACTCTGATCTTAGTGCAAATTGCCTATTGATGTTAATTTTGAGCAATGGAGAATGGTTATAAATACATACGGTTGATGCGTGGAGTTATGCTCTTTTTAGGAAGAATCACAATGTGCGTTAAAAAAAAGTGTCCAAGTTGATCTTACAAACCTTGAAGAAGATAGCAAAATCTTTGGAAAAGATGCTGATGACACAAAGTTAACTGAATACCAAAAAGCAATTAACAAAGCTAGTAGAGAATTAGTTGAAGAAAATTATGCGCTGACGAAGAATCGTGGTGAGTTATTTACTCTGGCAAGAAAGAAGGTGAATGATGAAGGCTACCCTTATGCAAAAAAGATATCACGTTCCATTGCATTTGGTGCAGGTGGTACTGCATCCAAGCCAAAACGAAAGTACATGCAAAGCAGTTTGAGAGAAGAGCATATCAAAAGTGTATCAAATGCTATTCAGTCACATGATGAAACAATTTCCCTTCTGCAAAAACAAAAGCAGAAGTATTCAAGTGTAGAGAAATATCTAGAGGCTGCCGAGATCAATAAATCAATCTTAGAAATGATGGAGCAGAAGCGGTTGAAAGCTAAAGAGCTAGAAATGTTGAATAAAGCCGAAACCAGATCAAAGAAAATAAAGAAAAAGAAGGAAAGGAAGGAAAGGAAGGAAACAAGCAGCGATTTGCCAAGCACTATCGACGGTTGGTTGACAAAGGAAAGCAGCTCTAACAGTGGAGATGAAACAGAAATTCGTGAAACCGATGAGTCAGAAAATGAAGTGCAGGTATTAAGTCAGGCAGAAAAACAATCTAGGAAAGAAAACTTCTACAGTTTTTATCCAAGTGATTCAGAATGTCAGCAGAACGAACCAACATCTACTCAAGTGCAACCCTCAGCTAACAAAGTAAGTGAGGAATCTCCTGAGATTAATTTTTTCTAAGTGAACCTGCCTCTACTGAGTTGAACAGTGACCAGTCGTTGAGTTTTGACATTTTCCAGAGATACTTGAAGTACATCGGACAAAATTTGACTGATGGTGTTAAAGTAAACGACATTTATACATCTCATTTACGAGATATTTCAATTGTTGAGTTTCAAGTTGCAAGAAGCATATACTGTCAAAAAAAGCATGGATGTATGTCACTCTGCAAAACATGCTTACCTTTGGTTGAAGCTGCCAAACTTGTTGAAAGTAATGGTGTTATACCTCTGAAACATTTATTTTGTTCTCAGTTTCAATCTAAAGGGTATAACTCCGACAAAGCGATCCGTCGTTTTATGCAGTTACCTATTGTAATATTGAAAGTCAAAGGTACATTGCACATTTTGGAGTATAGTTCTAACATAGAGTATGAAAGGCTTCAGGAACTTATTGACAAATTAATTCCAGAACAGAAATTGACATTGGGCTTGAATAGAGAAGCACTACAGGCATTATGCAACCTTGCAAGCACAGAGGCGGACAGAAAACTAATAAGGGTAGCGACGACTGCGGGAATGTCAGCATCTCAAGCAGAAACAAGTTATGGTATTAGTAATTTACATAAAGAAAGGGGAAAAGTTGCACAAGCAATTAAAGAGTATACTGCAATAAGAAGTGCCGTAGACGAATTAGTAAGGGCGAAAGAAAAGGCTGTCCTAGAGTCGTTTGGAGTTACTGAAGCTAGCGATTCTGAGGAGGAGATAATAGATAGTGATAGTGATGATGCGTTCATTGACAACGAAAAGAAAACTGCTGGTACAGACAGAAGCGGAATTGAAAGTATAGAGGCTGACACTTGTGAATGTGATGGTTTCATTGAAATAGATGGAGATGTTGTTCAAGAGAATGCCAATATAAATCTCCTGCTATCGCAAGAACATTTGTTAATGATTTTGCGTGGAAATATGTATAACTGGTTTTCATTTATAGCAGAACTCGAAATCAATTACCCTAACTTAACCAAAGAAGGTCTGGAACAGATGTTACATGCTTTTGTTCACTACTTGTCAGACACTGACCTCAATTCAGAAGAAACCAAACTTTGGCAACAGTCTCGTCAGGCATATTTAACAACTAGATCTCAAGCAATTTCAGAGGAACAGCATAGGGTTGGTGGGGTGTGGACTGATTCTGAGAGCGATGACCCAGAAGACTGGGTTGAACTAACAACACATGACAGGTTAAAGAGTCCGGCATTTCAGGAAAAGATAAAGAAAAAGAAAGCTGCTTTTGCTAGGCTAAAGAAAAGGATGATGGCTAAGGAAGTTACAAGAAAAGCTTTGCTGAAGCGAAAGGTCCCTAAATCCGTAAATAAGACACTGCGAAAGTTCCCAAATATCGGTAAGGACATCGAGGCTTTTGCAAAAGAAAATCGGATTGGAGCTGATGCCTGGCATCGTACAGGAGTACTGACCTTCAGTGGGAATTTGAAACGGGGACCAAAGATTACCTATAACCGTATTAAGCAGCATCTGGAAAAAAAGTATGGCGCGAAAATAGGGTATGGTACTATTGTACAGTTGTGCCTTGTTCACAACAAGAGGAGGCTGTCAGCACGCAGGTACTGGGGTATTGCAGGGCTTAAGTCGCGTCGAGCAAGAAAGGGCTTTAATGTGCGTTTGAACATTGATTCACATTGGAGTTGTGCCTTCTATAAATGTCTTGATTATATCCAACGGAAGGACGGGGAAGACAAAGTTATATTGAATAGGGACGATGCTGCCGGCTTCAGACTAGACACAACTTATACCCACAAACAGCACAAGATCCTGGCAGAAGCAAGTAATCCTGAATTGACCGCCAGAACAGATTATGTGAATAAATACGCATCAGTTCTCCAGACAACGTCATATTTATTTATAGGGACGGAGAACACAGCAGAGACATGTGTTGGCGTTGTCAAAGCACACCAGGTGTTCCCTAAAAACCCAGCCCAACATGCTGCAGATTTTGAACTTTTGTACGACCATCCAGATATACAGCCTCTTTTGCAAAACAAGGATGTAGATTGCATTAGGGTCGACGGTGCCAGTGATGAGGGACCTTCCCATTTTGAAGTGCAGTTCATGTGGACAGAATGGCACTTCAAAATGGCGAAGGTTTGCACAATTGTAACGTCGAGGTTTAGTGGAGGAAGCTACTTAAACCGAGTAGAACTGTTAAATGGATGTCTTGCTGTTGGTCATTCCAACGTGTTCATACCATCAACCATTCTTGGGTCGAATCGTAACACTGGTGGAATTGACTATGGAAAATTGCAAGCAAATCTGGACGCTGCTTCTGATGTGTACATTAATACAATGGCTGGCACTAAATGTGCTGGTAACCCTATTGTTTTCGTCAAGGGTGCTAAAAATGAAGTATTCAAAAGATATTTGGAAAGAAGAGATCATCTACTTACATTTCTTCAAGGTTCAGCCAAAAAGCAGTCAGCACTGAAAAAGGAATTTCCAGATGAATATGCTTACTTGTTCAAGGTGTGGAACATTCGCAACAATCACATAATTAAGAATCTCCCAGAAAATTACGTATTTATGTTATACCCTTGCTACAAGAAAGATTGTCCACATCCTGTTTGCAAAAAAGGAAAGCCAGATGCACAACCTGTTTGGTTTAAAGGTGGACCGCCATTGACATATGTCCCCCTCCCCATACCAGATCCCAAAAGGAAATGGGGGTCTAAATGCGATACATGTGTTGGTACTTGCTCAGGTCATTACCTAAGCCCAGAGGATAACATAAAATGGATAAAGGAGAACGGCAGTGACAGCTGTGTGCAACCTCCCCGGAAAGTGATAGGTGAATATTTCAAGAAACGAAATTTAGTTGTCACGGACAATAAGGTAAAACATCTGGCAGAAAAGACCTTGCTCAGTGAAGCAGACATTAAAATGTGGATTGAACATCTCGAAACAATAAAAATTAGAAGAAAGGAAGGTGCGAGAAAAGCGGTCGAAACGAAAAGAAAGAAAATGGCTGAAAAGAAGAAAGGTATACATGTCTTTCTTCTTTGCCAAATACAGCTAGTGTAGGGACTCATGATTCTAAATTAGTTACTGTAGCATCAGCCTTCAGTATACCTCCTTTCAAGTCTTTACATTAAATGAATCCTCTCCTTCTAGGAACAGCAGTTGAAAATACTAAAGTTTTCGAATTGCACTGTGTTTGCAAGCAGCCAGACGATGGAAGGTAACGATTGCATTTACATCATATTTTGTTAAGATTTGTTACTATAAGCATGTAGATGTTAACAAGTAGATATGTGTATGCTTGCTAATTTTCCAACTAATTGGTACGGTTAACTTTTTTGTATTGTTGCAGATTTATGATTTGTTGTGACGGATGTGAAACATGGTATCACGGGGATTGCATCAATCTAACTCAAGAAGAGGGGGAACTGCTTGAAGATTTTTATTGCGATGCTTGTCTGGTGGCTTTATAACTATCTTTATTATCAACTCTCTGATCCTTCTCTGTAGTCCAGCATATAAAGGAACAAGGCAGAATTCCATTTTGCCTTTCACTTATACCTTCAGGCCTAAAAATGCATTTCGGGATGTTAGCGCATTCAAATTTCTTGTGGGCTCCTGCCAACAAGTTTTTATTCAATATTCCCATAAAATTCCTATACTATAAAAAAGGTGATATTTCAGGTTAATTTGCACAGAAAATATTTTACATAATCAGAAAGTTTATAAAAACTGCATATAAGACAACTAAACAATTTTTTTTCAAAAAATGAACATGAAATTTCACCTTTTTTACAACATAAGAGTCCTGTAGGGATATTAAAGAAAAACATGTTGGAAGGAGCACACAAGATATTTGAGCACGACCAACATCCAGAAATGCACACCAAAAAAGCCTAATTTCAAAATACCATAACTTTTTTACTCCTATTCGCCCGGCTACGGATACGGGTTTCTTTTAACACTTAGCTTTTTTAACTTGATATGAGAACGAGGCCGATAGGTCAAAGGCCAATAGGCTAGGGTCGTTTCAAAGCATGTACTTAAAAATAATTTTGATGCTTTTGATTATATATATTGCCTTTGATACAAACACAGTATTAAAACAAGCTTAAAGATAACCTACTGCTTCTTTTTGAAGCGACACATTTCTGGTCACAAATCAGACAGGGCATTGTGCGTAGCGTGTATGTGTCAGGCGTCTCTATCTAGTATTGTGTTTAAAAAAAGTTTACAGGAAAGTTATTTACTTTGTAAAGTTATTTTGAGTTCAGAAATTAAATTTTGTTTGTGATAATATAGCGGTTGAAATAGCTACAAACTTTTGACGTTTTAAAGACATTTTTTACTTTAGACCAGGGGGATTGTATGCGTAAAAAAAACTGACCCAGGGACTTTGCCTGTACATCTGCCCCACCCCCACGGAGAAATTTTCATGTTTGCTCTGGTTTTTTTACAATCCCCCTGGTCAGCCCGGGGGTCAACCCCCCGGGGAAGCCGATGATATGTGCAAACTAAGTTTTCAATAGCATCTTGAACAGAATAATAAAAGTTGCTTTTATTGCATGCTGTACTTGCACAATACATTGAAAATATTTATCAATCACCTTGCAGCAATAGAACTATATATACTTGTAACACATACCAAAAGTACATGAGACTCCAACAAAATTCTTTAATTGCATGAAACTGAGAGTCTGTACATACAATGCTATGGCGTGCCGATCCGGACAATAATACTTCTTTGATAAATTATACGACTACTGTAAAATATACACGAGTTCTTTAAAATTATATATGACCAAGTCAGAATTAATAAGACTTCTTTGAAATATTAGCCTGCTCCCAGCCTGAAATTTTGAGGGAAAATTACAGTCTGTTGAACTGCGAGCTTAATCGAGTTCAGTGACGTCATGACTTACGCGAAAATAAGTAGTTGTTTTTTATTGGTTTATAAAGTTTTTAAAGGGAACCCGCCATAAAAGAATCCGTATGATTGGCTGGTCAACTAAAAATTAATTAATTATGTATCTCGGATGGATATATTAATTCAGATTGATATTTGTCAAAGTCTACAAGATGGCTGCCAAAAGTGCAAGTGCAACTTTTCTAACTAACCGTTGGGACGAAGCTTTAAAAACAGCTGCTTCTGCGTTTAATATTACGAATTTTATCCGGAGCAAGTAGAGGCGTTGTACAAGTATTTTTCAGGTCAAGACGCATACGTAATAAAGCTGGTTGCATTACTCCATTAGGTACAATGGGCTTTCAAAGTTATAAAAATAGTTATTACTGCAGTATTTACACAACTATTATTTGTACATCTTATTTTAAAGACGACTCTCAAATAGTGGAGATTTACAACCTTGAAGTAAAATAGTTATAAATGAGAATAATATAAGAAAATATAAGAACATTTTTGCCTCCACAAAAATTTTTCTTATATAGTATAAGAACATATAAGAACAACTAATATAAGAACAACTAATATAAGAACATTTGCCAACCCTGATTCTACAAGATATAGTGTCATTGTGTGCTCATAAAATATTGTATTTAAATTTTGCAGGGGCTTTTCAAATGGCTCTGGGGCTAAACACAGCATTCCTTTTCGAAGATGGTATGGCAACTTAGGAGAACTGAGATCTCTAGTGCCATCTAATACAATGTTTATGGTCCTGACTGCTACAGCAACAACAGAATGTATTTTTGACTGCTTGCATCTTAGTATGAAAAGCACCCATGCTATTCAAAGAAGTCCCAATCGTAGTAATTTACGATACAGCGTCCAGTTTGTTGATATTCATATGCCCCTTGAGATTATTTTTTCAAAGCTTATTGATCTGGTGGGAAAAGAAGGCATTAAGACAAAGCACACTTTAATATATTGCCAAACATGCAGGCAATGTGGAGTTCTATACAGAATGTTTGAACTAACATTAAAAGACAAGTTCTATCATGGTATTCAAAAACCACATAATAGATTAATAGAGATGTATCACGCAGGCACACCAGAATCTGTAAAAGGACATGTAATCAACGACTTCGGGAATGTGAAAGGACATATTTGTATTTTGATATCCACTATTGCCTTTGGCATGGGGGTTAATGGTAAATCTGTGCGGCAAGTGATTCATTTTGGACCATCAAAAAGTCTACAATCATATGTTCAGGAAAGTGGACGTGCTGGCAGAGATGGAGACCCCAGTCAATGCATAATTTTATACAATGTTTTTCTTTCCAGCCACTGCACGCAAGACATGAAAAGATTTCTAAAAAATGAACATCATACCTGTTTACGTGTACTTATCATGCCGGTATTTGGTAGCAGTTCCATTCCACCTGTTGGACAGTTTCATGACTGTTGTGACATTTGTGCAGAAAAGTGTCAATGTGGAGAATAAGAATGTGATGCAAAACCATTTATTGTAAGTAATAATGACAATCTGTTGCTCAAAAAAGAAAAACTAAATCATACTCTGCGATGTGTAACTCCAAGCAACAAGGCAGAACTAAAGAGACTACTCTTGTCATACAAGAAGGACTTAATACTAAATGAGGCATCCGATATGACATCAACTGTTGGTGTACCCAATGTGTTCTTAGAATTTGGCTGGCTACAAATTGTGCAGGTTTTACAAACATGAAGACATATTAGAGAATGTAGAAATTTGGAGAAGGCACCATGCGATTGCTATACTAAATGCAATTGCCAAAGTTTTTGATGACATTGAAATTGTTCCTGAGCAGTCAATGATGGCTGAAGACACCAACTGTGTTGAAATGGATTGGGAAAATTTGAAAGATGATTCAAGTTATCTAGAAATGATTGACAGTAGAGAAATTGAAGTAGATGAAACTGATACATCAATAGATTCTAGTCAAACTGGAAATGACAGCTTCCTTGAGCATTTTACAGCAATCAATCAACACTGAAGTATGACTTACTTTACATATGTACATATCATCTTCTACTTGTACAAAGCAGGGCTCGAAATAGCGGGCTGCCAATGGCCAAAATCAGGCCGTATTTTAGAGATGGCAGGCGAAAATAAAACTGGACTGCCAAATTGAAAACAAAAAATATGGCAAGCAAATTTCAATACATGAGTTTGATGTCAATCTCACTTGATTACAATAACTCATAAGAAACAATGACTACTGAGAAACGTTGAAATTTAGCTCATAACTCAAATGGTCAGTAGAAATCTAGGTCATTTTGCTGTCTAAATATGTTAGTGCAGCACATTTGCACTTAAATCCAAGATCACTACAGTCAAATATGCCTATTTAGTATAGGGAAATAAAGCTAAAATTAAATCCCTATCATGAAAACATTTATTTCTACAGCATACGAGACCTCATTTTTGGCAGGTAGGAAAATTAAATCACAAGCTAAATGGTATTTGTTTGGCAGGTCATATTTTTTTTCTATTTGAGCCCTGGTACAAATACAAAGATGCTTTTATAAAAAAGCTTGTACAGGCAAGCACAGATTGTCTATCTAGCTTTCCTGTGCATCATCATGTACTTCTTGTGGTCAGTTATCCAACCGTAAAATTTTTGCATATTAAACCCAGACAAAAAAGAGGGCTTGATTCCAGAATAATAACTATATGACCGACCTGGTGTTTTGATTAGTGCATTTTGAAATAAGAGTTCATTAACAAGTTTTTTAAGATCACCATTCTGGGATCTGTTCACATGTTTCCCAGACCTTTTGTACAGAGCCATTGAGCTGTCAAACTTTTCAGTTAATTTTCTAGTAACACCCATGGCACGACAAATTCTGTTGATCAATCTTTGATTAGCATTGGGACCAAGTTTTTTCACTGCGCCTTTGAAGACCTTGTTGAGAAATTCTAATGCAAGGTCTAATGGAATATTCCCGCCTCGAGACTGATTTCTCTTAGAGAATCTGTTCCATATGATTTGGTGTGATGCTTTTAGACTTAATAGTGCATATACCTGGAACATTAGGTAAAGAGCTTCTAAAGCATATTTTGGAAATAAAGAAGAAGGAACTTCCAACTTCTTATCACCCTTTCACTGTCACCCTCTGAAATAGCATCTAAAAAATTCATCACAACCATGCCATAATCAAGAAATGCCATCTGGTAGTTGTACATGTCATCAGATACATCATTGCTACTGTATACTATAGCAAGCTTAGGCTGCTCTTCAATATACACGAGTGGATCATGAGATTGTTCATGCATTTGTCGCCATATCCCATCAGACTTAAAAGTCTTTTCACACCCAGGGAACCTGCACTTATACCTTCCATCAACTGTCCTGTCCTTCAGCTTTTGTGACTGTCTTTCCTCGAGTTGGTCAAGAGCTGAAACAATTCCCTTGTGCTTTTCACTATCCAAAATGTACTTATCAACCACAGTTGATGACAATTTATACAGAAATTCCTTCTTCTCTTTTGTGGTGTGAATCTTTGGAGCTGATTTATTTTCAGGATTTGCATCATCAAACTCATCCATGTCCAATTTGATCATGGCTGCTGCCACTATTCTTGCTTTTATTTCAAGCAGGAAAAACTGCCTTGCTGCATTGACAGCTGCATCAACATCGCTTTTGACATTGCAGCGATTAATCAAGTTACCGTCACTATAAAGGGTGCACTTATCACGCAATGAAGCTGGACTGTACAAATTAGAAAATGCAACCTACAAATGTATAAAAATACACTATACTTACTAACTATTAAAGGGTGAACCAAATTATTAGAGCTCAGAGCCATTTTCATTAAATCATGCTTTGCCTGCATGCAAAAACTAGGGTTTTCTTAATTTTCAAAAAAATCCAGATTTCTTGAGCAAAACTTTAAGTACCAGCATCTTTCTCTCATAAAATAACTGTTTTTGAGAAAGGAGTGTTTATTGTTCTTATGCATGTTTAAATATCGGTTAGCAGTTCCTTATTGGTTTCTAGATTGTAAAATGAAATGCCAGTTATTGCAAAATGGGTGAAGAGATAACTATGCTACAGTAAATCCATGCAATATATTTTTGTCAGGCCAGTTGTACCAAACGCATTTACAAACATTGGGATAGTCGAAAATGTAAAACAAGTGTGTACATTGCATGGGAAAACTAAATTGTTGAAGAGTACTTATACATAAAACTAAATATACCATAAAATATACATTCTGTTACATGCAAGATGTTAGAATGTTTTTTAAATTTGACTTACCCAGTGTTTGAGCCAAACACCTGTGATAAAACTGGCTAGCAGCTAGTACACACAAAAACATACCCCTATTGCTTTGTTTCCTGCATGCCAATCAGCTGTTTCAAATTGCAATCCTGGTAATTGCTCTGCAGGTGTGAATTACATGTAATGTGTGCATTGACAGCGCGTTCTACAGTGAGCTGGTCCCCCACAACTGCTTGATGATAATATTCTCGCTCTTCTCCATCGCCAACAAATGCAACAAATTCGTGAAGCTGTTTTAAGATTTTGTTCATCCCATTTAGTTCATTTTCATTTTCGTATATTGCTCCAATGAAAGTCTGCATAAAACAAACATGTTTTCAGGACATAAAGGCTATTACAATTACTGTACAGTTTAACAATATATATATGAGCCATAGGATAGTTGAAAATTAGGGTAAAATGCTGAACTGTCAAGATATAGCACAGTAATGGTACTTTTGCATTTTTTATTTTTCCTCACGTCCCACATGCAAACTTGAAACAAAACATGCAATTTTATCTCCATACCCTTTCAAAAAGATTTATTGCTAAAAAATACCACAAAATACCAATGATTTTAACCTTGCCAAATCATCAAGGCACATTACTCTACTAAGTGATTAATTAATCCTAGTATTAAAATATAATCTTGTCCGTGTCTTCTTGAATTATTGCTTTTCCAACGTTTAAAATATCAAATAAGGCATTCAATGTTTTGAAATACGAGTAATATCAAGTCATAGGATACTTGAATGAAGTATTTCGAATTTCAGATGAAACCACTGACCGTTCCTATCGTGGGCCAAGTCTTATATTTCAAAGAAGTCTTATATTTCAAAGAAGTTTTATTTATTCTGAGTTGGTCATATATAATTTTAAAGAACTCGTGTACATTTTACAGTAGTCGTATAATTTATCAAAGAAGTATTATTGTCCGGATCGGCGCGCCATACAATGCAGTGGCAACATCTTTTATAAGAATTGAAAATTTATATTAACAATGATTAAGTATACATATTGGGCAAAAATGGATGGGCTATTAGAAAAACATCCTCACCACCTACAGGAGAAAGATACAGCTGAGAAAAAATCTTTAAAATGGTATTGCATGTATGAATAAAACCACCTTGAAATTTCTGTATTTTTCCTGTGGCAATATATATAAAACTGGCTGGTGATAGCATTGTAGAATCTAGACCCGGATTCGAGGACAGTTAAGAGCCGCCGTGTGCAGGCTAAGAACAGTTATGTGATGTAGGTTTTTACTGTGGACAGGTTTATAATTCCGTTGTTTTAAAATTAAAATATTTGAATATTCATTTGTGGTTGCGAAGGAAAACAGTCAGGTATAGTGTTTGTCCGTTGCTTGTATGCTTATTGTTTTTGTTCTCGATGTTTACATATGTAAATTTATCTTTTAGAAACCACACGTTATTAAATATTATTGTTATATAAAGTGTGTTCCACTGTTTCCTATGAAATCGTATACCAGAGAATAAGGTCAGATCGAGGCCTACAAGCATGGCTTATAACGTCCCTGTACTAAAAACAGAAATGACTAATATTATCTTTAGAAAAGGAAACACCTTACTATAAAAGCTCCAAAATTACTTTTCCTGCAAATCACAAAAATGCTGGCATGAATTCTGTTTACAAACAATTACAAATATACACAAATTCTTGCATCTAAAATGTTTATTAAAAACGATAGGAAATAAAACACTAGTCGTCATACCATGTGGTGTTTTGCCTATAGACCAATCAATTTATCGTCCTTTTGGTACACCAAAGTCAGCCGAGTTTAACTTTGCAAAATGTCAGTATGAAATAATATATCAGCTCCTGATTTCTTCGAATATAGTCCAAATTTGCATTCAAATAATCATTAAAACGATTAATACATTGGAAAATAACATTAGCCAATTATTTAAGTATCCTTCTTCTGCCTTTGAAAGCGTTTCAAACAAAAATACGACCAGAAAAACTGTAAAATCGTCGAAAAACAACTGTCTTGAGAAGACTAAAATGTTCTTTTCTTTTGGCGGGAGAAGCCTGTGCATCCACAAAGGTAATTAAATTTCCTTATGCTTCCATGGAGTATACCTTGCATTTTCAAGTGAGGAGGAAAGTTGAAGTCTGCACATTTGCAAATTCCTTGCAAATTTGTAACTGTCAAGTTGTCAATACACAAGTCACCATGTTTGCAACAAATTTATTCAACACAAGCACGTTATTATGACATCTCCCTTTCTTTAACAAGTTTCACTGTTTTGAGGCCTTGCTTAGATTATTTCGTATATGATGACTCGTGACATTATCATTATAATTATGCATGCATATTGCATGGCTGAACAAGCGGCCAGTATATAACCGCCTAAAACTTAGTAATCATAACCTTTTAATTTGTTCACATTCATCTGGAGTACAGGGGAAATATTTAATTGGGGAATAGGAGTATCACTAGCTTGTTATAAATCTGCAGTTTCCTTAATCGGAGCACAAACTTTATTATGAGCACCAATTAGTATTAAATCATACTTCATACCTGTCTGGTTGAGACTTCGTCCCCAATTACACTCGGGGCATGACAGTGAAAAAGTTTGGTATTTGATTTTGCAACGCCCTGACAACTGTCTATGAGTTATGGACTAGTGAACAACAAGACATATAAGCAATAAAATGTTGGAAATCTCGGATGATAATACCACCGAAACCGCTGCAGTCGAACCTGCTGTTAAACGTCAATGAATTCTAACCCAGAAAGGGTTTCAAAATACACTGTAACAGAAGACATCAGACTTCAATAAAGAAACAAAGGCATTACAAAGCGCAATCTTCTCTGTTCACACGGCATTGAGTGAGTCGGAAACATCAAAGTTGAAGAGCGCAACAGCCCTTTTGGAGAAACGTAAACAAATATTTGAAATCAGTCTTGGGAATCTTAAACACCTGTTCGAACAAGATAGATGGAAAGAAACTGTTGATGTGTAGCCTGTTGTAGAGTGGACAAGTTACACCCATATCCAACAAGCAGAAGCCACATTATTGGAGCCGGTAAAAAGCTTTGTGGCGAGACTAAAGAAACGTCTTCGAAAAGATCTGGACGTTCAGCTTGGGGGCACTCAGGTAGATCTATGCGATCTCGCGTATCGTTAACTTCTGCCCGGACACAAGCCCTGGCAGATGCAGCGGCAGCAAGACGTCAAGCCAAATATGATTAATTGATGGCTGGGAAAGAAAACGCGAGAAAATAAATGGATGCACATGATGAAAGAGAGAGAAAGCAGTCGCAAAAGCACAACACGACCAAGATATGGCAGTCTTAGCCGCTAGAAAACTTACAGCCATGGCAGAAGCGAAACTAAATGCCATCAAAACAAACTATATTAAACGAAATACCCTCTCCAAGTAAACTTGACGAAGACACAAGTGCCACTTTGAGACAATGTACCAAAACATGGGTGCAAGACCAGCAACAAAATGTGGTTCCAGACACTAATCTAACCAATGTCACCAGTAGAAGAAAGCTCGGCGTTCGATTTGATGATCAGCCTCGTCAGATGGATCCAATTGCGACTGATCCTGGTTCATAGCAGTTACCACAACAAATTTCCACCGGTACCCACTATCCACAACATACCCTCGAGTACACCCACTATCCCTATCATCCACAACACAACCCTGTTCAACCTTACCCACTGTATACAACCGTGGAACACGACCCAGCTACAGTGGTAAATGAATGCTTGGGGACCGTCGCAGCAACCAACGATAAATTGATTGCCTGTTTAGCAAGAATAAGTCTTCCTAAATGTCACCCTGATATATTCTTCGGCAATGCGACTATGTTTCATCCTTGGAAAAGCTCTTTCAAGGGTATGATTAGTGACGCGGAGATAACCGCAGAACAAGAGATGAACTATTCGCACATGTACACTAGGAGAGCACCACAAAAATTGGTGAACAGTTTTCGCAAAAGACAATATGGCGACTCGAACACCTTGTTGAAAGAACTCTGTGTGGAGCTAGAAAATAGTTTTGGCAATGTAGCGATCATAACCAATACAACTATTGACGCGATTGAAAGAGGCTGCAAAATTCACTGACAGGGATAAGATACGTCTGCAGGCGTGTTCAGATCTGTGTATCGATTTGTCTTTCCAGATTAAGCAACTTCCTGGACTTGCCTGTCTGCACCATGGGTAATCTGTCTTCCTTGGTGATGCACTTCACTATGGTAATGGTGATTGCTAGTCTTGCCAAATGACATCCTTTGGGTAATACAGCCGAATGTTTCTCTAGGAACATTTGGTGTGCTTGCTTTAGTCGACCGCCAATGCTAAGGTCACCGTCGCCGTCGGCGAATGGGTCTAGACGATATATACTGGACTTCGGAGAAAGGCTTTTCTGGGACAGGTGGTTTAGCTTAAGGGTTTCGATTTCTTCCGCATATGCTTCGCTCTATGCGGTTTTGATCATCACCACTTCGCTCTGTCTTAGTTCTGCAGCAGATGGATTTCTTAGCAGCTTTTGGACTGGTAGTAGCCAAACGAATGATCTTAAAAATTATCAACCAGTGTATCACGTGTCGAAAACTCAGAGGGAACATTACACCAGACAGACTAGAAATGCCACCACCATTCACAAATGTGGGGTTTGATGTATTTGGCCCTTGGCAGATACATACTCGAAGACTAAGAGGAGGAGTTGTAGTCGGCCGGCCACGATATCAAAAAGTGCTTCTAAAATAGCTTGATGGCAACTTCATGTTAGAAGCCGGTAACAAGTGGAAAGATATAGGTTATAGTCTAGTTAGCAAGGTTTGGGTTGTTACCAAGGCTGATTCGGGATTTTTGTGGGGGAAATCAAGAGATTGTGACTATCTACTATTAGGTTGTGTTACAGTAAAAAATATGAAATTTCGTGCTCAACGATAAGAAAAAACGACTGGCATCATCAGAAAGAGCACAAAAACCTGCTGTAAGACTCTTAAACAGTTTTCGTGTTATTTGTGTTTTAAAGGGGGAAATTGACCCGAAATCGCGCAATAAAAACTGGGAACTAGCTTAAAAATGAAGGTTTGAGAACAAATAACTTGAGAACTATTTGGAGAATAAAAAAACGGTTTAAGAGTCTTATATGCAGTTTTCTCTGATCGTTCTGATGCTAGCAGTCGTTTTTACTATTGCTAAATATAAAATTTTACATTTTTTACTGTAATACAATTTAATAGTAGATAGCCACAGTCTCTCGATTTTTCCCATAAAAATCCCGAATTAGACTTGGTAACACCCCAAACCTATATCACACAAGCAATACAAAGACAAATATCGCGAATGTACTTTTCTAACACAAAGTTGCCATCAAACGATGTATTTCAAAACTTGGCCGGCCGACTATTGCAAATGCTAAGAGATGGGGTTTAGTCTTTACTTGCCTGAACTGCAGAGTGATCCACATTGAGGTCTTGGAAACAATGGACTCACGTTCCTTTATTTGCCCCTTAAGATGCTTCTTTTCCATTTGTGGGCCACCATCGCTATTGAGGCATGATCAAGGGACAAATTTCGTCGGGGCAAAGTCAGAATTAGACAAAGCATTGAAAGAGATGGATCATAAAGCAATAACAAAATATGTCGTCGAACGGAACTGTGAGTGGGTTTTTAACCCTCCCCACGCATCCCACTTTGGTGGAGTCTGGGAGCGCCAAATTGCCACCATTCGGCCAGTCCTCAATGGAATGTTTTCTTATCTCGGTCCTTGCCAAGTTACGCACGAGCTTTTGGTAACACTCATGGCTGAGGTGTTGGAAATTGTAAACTCACGTCCTATTTCTACAATACAATCCGATGCAGACCAGCCTCAACCCCATACTCCTAACACGTTGCTGACAATGAAGACAAAACCACTCGTTTCACCACCAGGAATCTTTACCTCTCCTGACCTATATTCTCACAGACATTGGAGGCGAGCGCAGTATTTCTAGTGCTACAGTAACGTAACGTAACATAACAATATGAAGTTTGAAATTAGTGTCACAGTTAGTGTGTAGTTTATTCCATAACATAGTCATTTCTGTATCGCTCTGATAATCTCACTGTGCGATTGCTGGTGCGTCTTACTGGAACTGGTTGTTCTCCAACAACATTTTCTGGTCTTGGTGGCAACTCACTAGTCAGTAACTAATGTCTACAATTGCGACCATACACATCACCCTGTGGAGTAGTTACTATCAAGAACCGAGGTGCTTCATGTATACCTGTTATGACTGCTGGCTCCCAAACCTTATGTCTTCGAATTCAGGCAGAAAAATGCATCTTCACAGGTGAAAGGGCTTTGCATTCTGGTCGAAGTACTCTTTTTGCTTTGCGGCACGTTGCTGAAGCTTTTCGCGAACCTTTTGTTATACTCTGGGGCAAAGAAGGGCCATGGTTGTAGGCAGCTTCGACTTTAGCATGCGACCCATTAATAACTGAGCTGGTGATTCCTGCATTCCAGTGATTGGAGTATTCCGGTTCTCCAGGAGGGCAAGGTAGGGATCATTTCCTGTGTCATCAGCTTTACAAAGAAGATTTTTGATGGCTTGAATGGTATGCTCACTTATTCTGTTCGACTGGGGGTGATGAGGGCTGAACGTCAAAATCTTGAAACCCCATTCTTGTGCAAACCGTGAACATTCTTTACTAAAGAAAGGCATGTTATCTGCAACAACTTCATTTGGGATGCCATGTCAGGCAAATACTCATTTCATACTGGTAATGACAGCTTGACTTGATTTGACATATTATCCTTCTACTAAAACAGTCCACACAACTGTGTATTCAAAAGCCAAAAGGTTTTAGTTTGTTGTAGCCGTCTATGTGCCAACAATGATTAGGACCTTGCAAAATATACATTCTCCGTTTCAAACACCTACGCTTTCTTCTTTCCACACCTTGAGGGGATCCACTTCCTTTAAAGTTCTTTGTACCAGGTTCCTTGGAACATTAATGCCGTGTTTACGTCAAAGAATATGCCACATGGTACGGTTGCCATTAAGACTATCTGGCCCATTTCCAATTTCTAACAAGATAAGATCCCTTACCCGTCTTCCTAAATCGTCGTCAACGTGAGAGCGTCTTGCACAACCATAGTCGTTCAGCCTACATTTCAAAGTTCTTTCGGACATCACAATATTATGATTTTCTCTAACATAAGAGTAATGTGTCTGTATGTTAAACCTCTGTTGAAGTAGTATTCAATCAAATCTCGTTCTGGCCCCTGCAGTAATTCGGTATGCGTATTTCTATCATGGTTTTCATCCCATGCTTCAATTTCATTGTCGCTCAACTCATCAGACGCCATATTGGTTTTTAAATCTCATGCGTGTGCACGCTCTTGAGCTTTTTATTTGGAGCGTGCAAAAGTTTTTACTTGCAGTGTGCAAAAGTTTTTACTTGCAGTGTGCACTTGTTATTTGTCGATACAGGAATACAGGATTATTATTACTTGTTTGGTGATATATTGATTGTTTGTAAATCTCACATAATAAACAGCATTTTTATCTTATGAAGGTGCTGTCCCTTCTGAGGTACCGTAGCATAGACCTTGTTATGTTTGTTATTTTTCCAAAATTTCATTGACAAACCTTGAACAGCTTTGGAGCTAGGGCTTCTGGAATAATGGTCTCCTGCAGGGGTTTCGAGCTGTTATGTTGGTAACCATGGCAATGACATATGTCTATCTGACATAGATGTAATTACTTTCCAATGGGGTTTCATAATATACCACCATTTCAACTTTGTGTCAGCATCAAATGATTAAAAAAAATTTGAGGGGCATTCCACCTTAAGTCATGAGGATCTAAACACAGCCGAAGAGACCCATCACATTTCTCCACTATGACAAGACTGTTATAACCCATGGAGAGTAGGTTTGTCTAATTTCATCACAACACCACAAACTTCAAGCTGGGAAAGTTTCTCTTTTAATTTTCCTTGTATTCTGTAAGGAACTTTGCGAGGTGGGTGAATGACAGGCTTGATAGTCTCATCAAGAACAACATGGTATTCTCTGTCCTCCGTCCGTCCTAGGTAATCACTAATGATGCTTTCCTTAGCAGGGAACAGATGGAGCTACTTCATCTACTTTCTTAACTAAATTAAATTTGTCACATGTCTGCAGACCCAGTATTGGGGTAGGGGGTACAGTGACAACAAAAAATGGTATTATTTGAGATTGACCATTAATGGCACATAGCTAATCAACTTTTCCCTCAGGCTGGACTTTAAAATTCTCAGGAGGTTAAAACTACATTTCACGCCCGGCTAGCATGCCTGCGATTTCGATCGTTTCACTTTTGCATGCGCCTGCAAATTGTCAGTTGTCTCTGCCAATTAAAGTAACAATTCCAGATGGCATCTCTAATAGTGAAACTGCACAATACTGTGACAGACTATATTAAAGACGCAAAGGACAAGGACTTGGCAGGGAAAATAGTGGAAGATACATTAGAAGAAGTGAAGAATGTAGTACAGATGCATATGTTTGATCCTGAAAATGATTTGAAGTTTGTTTCAGCAAAGCCAATGATGATATTATCAAGGCAAATTCAACGAATTAAGCAAAATCTTATTCGTCGAATAAAGCCCTCTTCTTCATGTAGAAGCCCTTGGAAAATATGCTTTTACTGCTCTATTTCAATCGAAGTTTTTGACATTTTCGATAAATACATCCAAGCTTTGACACTGCAAAGTTTACAGAAACAAACATCATTTACCAGGACAATATGTATTGACGAATAAAACAAGGTAATCATTTTGTTCCTAAATCTTGCTAATATGTACGACACGGCGTTGAAAGAGGACGAGACTTGTCACTATCACTACAACACGACCTGAAATGCAAGGCAGTTGTAAGTGATGAAACACCTATGAATATTTATTATTCAAACCGACAAGAAATCCTTTGTATTACGATGTATTATGGTTGCTGGAACAGACACAAAATACCACAGCACTTGTAACCCATCAACACATGTGTGCCAAGAAAAAACACTTGCATTGTAAATAAAAATGGTGTTTATGGATTGTTGACTAAAAATACTATAATATTGAATGATGAAAAGTAAGGTTTTGGTTTTGTTTAATAACATTGACTTTATATTCTAATATATGGTGAACACAAATATTGTATTTTTTATGTAACTCATTTAATAGCTAGCAATGTTTAAATCCAAAAGATGTTTGTAATAACTCGGTTACTGTTATATGTGAAAGTGAGGCAGAAACATTAAGCAACTAGAAAATATGTAGTATTCATACATCACCCCTTTTCATATCTTGGCCACATTGCTGTGCAGAAGTGATAAAATAATATGAGGAACACTCAAACATGCAGTATGCTTGCTATCTCTGTTCTGTGGGCAATTTTTAACCGGTAGTCAGTGATGCTCATAGTAGTCAAAATAAGTTATTGCAAATTAATGTGAATATAGTTACAACTTATTGTCTGAACTTATTGTCCAACTCTCACCTTTCAAAATCATGTACATGTTGTAGATATGTTCAGTTAAATTGTTTACAGGGTTTTGTACATATAATAATAAACAATTAACCTTGTGTATGCTTTTCTTGTAGGAGATATAAATAGCTAATTTGAGTGATAAACCTAGTTGAATCTCGCTGTTTATCAGCTGAAAGTGACTTTTCTGTCTTAACCCATTAAGTAGCAGTGCTACCCTGTTGATCAGTAAAGTTGTCTGGCATTAGACTAGAAAAAATATTAAGTTGGGCACACTGGGGAAAATTGCCACTAAATGGGTTAACAATGTTTCTTGCAAGAGACAATAATATTTTGATATGTGGATGGACTTCAACTTTGCCAATGTCTTAATAATATTAACAATAGTTTAGAAAACCATCAATTTATAAACCCTGTTATCCCTTTAATTAGGCTACACAGGTCTTCTTTTTATGAAAAAATTCCTTCCTCTTTTGACTACAGAGTACAATCACAATTTCAACTGTACCGGGGTGTAGTGTACTTTACAGGGTTAGGCTGCAATGTCTCTCAATTTTACCAATGAATCATTTCTTTCTCGAGAATATTTTTCTCAAGAAGGTGCTTTAAAAATTGAATCTAAAAAGACATTTTGCTAATGTGCAGAACAACAAAGAAAATTACCACAATCTTGAAAGTAAATATAAGCTTTAATCTACTGTGTTTTTTAAATACACAAACTGTGCACTTTAACTAGCACTTTTAACTGTATATAGCATTTCTAACTGTCTATATTTTAAAACATTCTAACAATTATCCCATACACTAAAAACTAGAAAAACAACTCTAACTTAACTCCTTCTAAAAATAATTTAACATAACCTTTCTAAACATAGCAATCCAGCTTCGCTAACTTCAAACAACAACACTGCCCAACAATGGTACTGCCCAATAACCGTACTGCCAAACAACACCGCCCACCAGGAAGCACCAGAATTTCAGTCACAAGTGTTTAATTTTGGACTGAGCATACTGTTTCAAACACACATGCTTAGCTTTGCATCCTTGCACGCTGTTTATACCTAAGCCCATGCCAAACTGTTCAAATAACAACTCAGTGTCGCAGAACAGCATTCCCAATGGTCCAAACAGTAGGAGTCACATTGCCCAGCAACAATGAAACAGCATTAAAAAAATGCTGGCAACTGCATTTCAGCTCAACTAATACACCTCTCTCTACATTCACATGGGAAAACATAGATAGAACAGAACATAGCTTAAGACAACAATATGCAAGTGAAAGTAACATAAGATTACTTTGATGTGAATCAGTTGTAGTTTTAAGTGAATGAATCAAATACATGAAATTATGTGACAACAGCCTCGCATCCTTGCCTGTGAAACGATAGTAAAATTGTTTTGTACATTCACTTCTAAACCAATTTAGAACTTTTTTTCTCAGTCTAGAAGCCTTCACCTCATTTGCAAGAGATTCAACAAATTTTCTTATTGATGAGGTAATCGAAAGCAGATAAATATCAATTCAAGATGGTCTTATATTGGACTTTGCAATTACTCGTTTTAAAATTTTCCTATGCAAGAATTGCCAGGCATTATTAGAATTATGCAAAGGCTCAGCATAGACCTTATCAACAAGATTTCCCAAAAGTGGTGGGAAGCTCTTGCCTTGAAGCTTGTGCTTTCATAAATTCAAGAATTTACTTTGTCAAGTAGCATCAGAAAGTTTTTTCTGATTCATCAGCTCATCTTTCTTACTAGATACTTTCTTAGCTACTTCCAGCCTGTATGCATATACCCATGGTTTCCAGGTGGTATTAGAATCTGGACCTAGTGTGCCATTGATAATGTGTTTGTTGTCAGTATTTACATTTCCAAAACTGAAAAAATAATAAACCAAGTTGCTTATTTCTCCACTAATAGAAGCTAACCACTTCATGTCAGTGGGGATCATTTCCGATGAAAAGATGACCTTGTACCCACTACCAAGATATTCCTTAGCTTCAATGACCTGAATATCACTTGCAATCTTTTGTGCACATCGTTTCATACAAATCTGGTATTCTACACAGTTTGCACCTGCAAGCAATAAATTTTCGCTTTGGCTAGTAATTCTTTCTTCACTATTAACAAATGAAACCAGCCAAGCTGTTGCTTTGTCATGCTTCCCAAAAGGAGCACCATCTGCAGCAATTGCAACACAGAACATACAATGTTCAGGACCAAATTTTAACAAATACGAATTGGACCCTAACTTTTGATCTATTTCAATGAATAGATCGGCAAAAAATCATCCAGCTCCCTGTAGCCCCATTAACTTTCTCATCATCAATACCAACACCATAACAAAAGCCACTTAAACTCTTCACATTACCAATACAAATGGAGGATATATATTTTATTAGCTTATCATACGTTGGGTAT
Organism: Muricea muricata; assembly: GCA_963855995.1. NCBI lineage: Eukaryota > Metazoa > Cnidaria > Anthozoa > Malacalcyonacea > Plexauridae > Muricea > Muricea muricata. The sequence continues at coordinate 81,764,517 of OY979716.1, forward strand.
TTTTATGTTATCTAAAATTTTATGTGATACCCTTCCTTTTTTCTTATTAGAAACCATGGATAAATTTAGCGTAATATCCTTATATTTTTCTTTGCTGAGAAAGCCTTCGCTATATAGCACTTTGACACTCCTAGCAATATTTTCTTTGCTCTCTTCAAATTGTTTGACCCTTTCCTGAATGACATGGCCAATTACTTTTTTAGTGATCTTTTTTGAGTCATTTAAGTAAGCAGTAAGCCTCTGTGGCATAGCTTCGTTTACAAGCGTATACCACATACCATCAAAAGTTGGCACATTATTTTCATCAGTGCCACCATGTATAACTTGACATTCTTTAACAGTGTTTTTTCGTCTACAGCTTGCTCCGAGATGCAATCCAGCAGTTTCAGCAATATTTATGCATTAGGTACGATTGCTAGCTAATCATACCTAATGTTTATGCTAAGTGCCATTTCAGCTATAGTTAAATCCCCTAAAAGCGTTCATATTGTCTCGGTGACAATTAATATTACAAATTAATAACATGGCTTTGCAGTTGCTTAGTGATTAAATATCCCTCAAGCCTTGGAGGTTTAGTGAAAGTCTCTCGGCGCAGCGTGCGTCGGGGCTTTTACTAAACCTTTCTTGGCTTTCGGGTACATTTAATCACTAAGCTACCTCAAAGCCATGTTATTACTTATAATAATATACCCCAAGATAAAGAGCAGTAGAAGGGTGCAATATAGAGATAATTATTTATAGGAAGTTAGGCTTGTCAAAATTTGCTAGAAATGACAAGTGTAGAGCATTTGAAAAAATAACAATTGGAAATTTTATCTTAGGAGAATGAGGCATACACTGTCAAAAATGTTTTTAATTTTCCTACCTTAGCTGTAGTTTTTCGGAACTTAGTTGCTTCGACTTGCAACACTTTACACTTTTGCAAGTACTCCTCACGGATTTCCTTTCGCCCGGTTGCCAATTTCCCAATAGGAAAATGGTCTTTTGATACTGCTTTTGTCGATCGTTTGCACTTGGCATCTTGACCATTAATTTGCAGCTAGAAAAAACAAAAAATCTGCGTGGTTATTAGTCGTGGTAGAGTTTCCACAAGCTAGAAATAAACGCCTCGGCAGTACAAAGATTTCTGCCATTTTAAAACAATACATATAACTCCTTTTGCCACAAGATTTACTAAAAAACTACTATGTCAAAAAGTTACAAACTCATTGACAAAATACAAGTGGCTCAAACAGGGCTGCATAATATGGTGGACTGTGGGACCATTGGTCCCAGAAAATTTTTGAGGTTGACAGAAAAAAATGGTAGCTAAAAGCCCAACACTATAAAAGGTTAAAAAACTCACAGGCACATAGGTGTAAAGATTACTAAAGAAAGAGGGCAGACAAAGAAAGGAAAATCACATGAAAATGAACAATAAAATTTAACTGGTAGTGATCTAGTTGTCAATATACTGGCATTCCTGCAGCCCTGGGCTCAAACAAACACTTCACCTACCTCAAGATTAACACAAAATATGTCCCTTTGAAACTAATAACAACATGGCATCTGAAAATTATCAAGGAAACTCCCACAATGCACCTACTTGTACCGTAGTTCAGGTTTAAACATGTCTCAGGAGGTCACTCACAGTCCACCATTTTGAATTTCAGCCTCATCAATATGTGCACGCTTGAAGAAATCAAAATTGCAGGCATGCCAGCCAGGTGTGTTTGTTTTCTCCAAGGGTTTATTGATCTTTAGTTTTGATAATACACTGGATGGCAGCATAGTTAATAGAGTAGATGGTTTGGAAACTCATTAGAACTATGTGGCTCGTTATCTATGTTGGTCAACGTTTATTCAAAAATATGGTTCTTCGTCGTCACGTGTGTATCGTGTTTTCGCCAAATCCACCATAGGAACTCTTAGATTACCCTATTGTTCAAGTCGTGCATGGCTAAATTTCCTAAAACGCTGTTATTGGTTAGTTAGGTAAAAATACAATGCGCATGTGACGACGAAGGACCTCATTCCTGCATAAACCAGAACAAAAACATAGATGACTTATATTGTAGTTTAATGAGTTTCCAAACCATCTAGCTCTATTAACCATGATGGCAGCACATTGGCTTTAGCTCCAGTATCAATTTTAAAACAAACTTGTGTTCCATTTATGCTTGCATTCACAAACCATGCAGATGTTGTATTAGGGCTAGTTATAGTCCCTATAAATAAACTATTTAACTCCAGGACTGGGTCAGTACTACAATCTTCACTTGTGTCTTCCACAAGCTCATTAACAGACTAATTTCCTGGCATTTAGCACATTGGGGCAATGTGGTTTTTCTTTTTGCATCTGTGACAAGATTTCCCAAATGAAGGCCAAGATCTTACTGTGTGTCTAGTTCCACACTTGGTACAATCAACTGGGACCTCACCTCTTGATGACGATTTTACTACATGAACTTCCAGTTCATGTGGGTCAGCATTTTGCTTGCAAAGCTCTTTCAGCTGTTTGGCACTTATCTCTGCTGCTCGATATAGACTTGCTGCTTTTTCAAGGGTGAGTTCAGATGATTCACGAAGCAAGCATTCTTTCAACCGAATATCAGTCACTCTAAATACTATGTGATCACGAATCATGCTATCCGTTTGATGCCCAAATTGGCATGATCTGGAACGCATTTTTAACTCAGTTATAAATTGGTCGATGGTTTTTCCTTCCTGTTGTTTGCATTCCCAGAATTTGTGCTGTTCAAATACAATATTCTTACGAGGATTTACATAATCTTCAAATGTCTTCTTCAATGCGGTCAGTTTATCATTATCCTCATCCTCGCTAAACGTAAATGTTACAAATTTCAAGGGCTTCATCACCAATGAGATGCAGCAATAATGCACACTGAACTTTTTTCGTTTCTTTGACTTTCTCTGAAGCAGTCAAAAACAACTCAAATCGCTGAACCCATCTCCTCCAGTTTTTGCTTAGATTTCCATTCAAATTCAATGCACCCGGTGGTTTAAATGCTTCCACTTTAGGTTTTTACTCCTGACGCCATGTCACGTTGTCAATACACAAGTCGCCATGTTTGCAACAACTTCATTCAACACATGCACATGATTATAATAATTTAACATAATTATGACAGTAACTAAATTTGCAAGGTGCAAACTATTCACAAATTTATAGGCAAACTAAATTGCCTCTTGCAAATACTTTTAACCTTGAAAGAGCATAATATGAAAATCACAAAATGTACACATTTAGAAATGAGGAACATGACAAAGGCTGACTATATACAAAGACTGATTGAAAATTCTGTTCCTTGATATATTTCAGCAAAGAACATGCATGCAGAGGAAGCAGGAAAAAAGGATTTGCACTATCTTTTTGAATTGCGATCGTTTGTTTTGCTCTGACTGGGATGTATGACTTTTGAAAATGTTGCTGTGATACAAATGTAATTAAATGCTTTGATCTTTCTATGAGTGCTGCTCAATGGTTTTAAGGATGGTTTAAAACGGCACTGTACGGTTTCGCTTTTCAAAAAAGCTGGTAGATCAATTGTGAAAGGCTCACACATTCATGGACTGATTACAGTTGTACTGTGTAAACATTAATCCTGACAAATTTTTTGCAAACCTGATTACAAATTTACACGATTTCACGCGCGCAAACCGCTTGGCAAATTATTTGCAAATCGGGTAATGGCAAACCACAAAAACACATGCATGCAAACTTAGTGCAAATTTGGTTGTTTGCTTGCTTGCAAATTTCTGCCAAATCTAATTTTTCACGGCATGTCTTCCTGTTTCAGTACTGACAGTAAAATGCCCACTTCATGTTTGACACCTTGCATACTTATCTTTTGGCATTTGATTAATACCCTGTGGAGAAGTTTCACTCTGTTCTAAGATCAAGAAGAGAGGAGACAGACACACCTGAGCGAATTGCATTTAAAGCTAAGGAGATTGATGCATATAAACATGAATTGCATTATTTTAAGTCAAGAAAATAAATACTTTGAAGGCAAAAGCAGCAGAATTTTTAACAAACAAGTTTGAAGCCAATAACTAAGCAACCGAATGTGGCAACCCAGCCGCTCCCTGTTCGACGGCAACCTAAACATCTCACAAAATGAAAGTTACCAAATCTATTTGGAGACAAACTTGTAACCAATGGAGTCCTGCCACTGGGATACACCTCTGTTGAACAAGCTCTAAATCCAAACAGGTAAATGCAAAATTATAAAATAGTGACTGGAGGGCAGGTAAGTAGTGACCAAGTTGCTATATGCACATTGGTGATAAAATAAAAATAATATTGAGATATAATTTGGATATAACCAACCTAGAGATGCTATTTTAAAAATTGCCATATTCCTTAGGAACTAAACGAGTTTAATTTGATCCAAACCTAAGAAAAAAATATAGTATGGATCTATTTCTGCTACAGTTAAGGGATACTTTATAATAATTTTGAAATGCCCAAGACTGAACGTTGTACAGTGCAGTTTTGAAGTACTATATTACTTTGTGTGTGTAACGTATCATCCTGTAATATATTTAATAAACAAAACTTACGTTAAGGCTTAACTTTCCATCAGAAAATGCAACTTGCTTGAATGCAATAAGGAAAGTTCACTGTGGAAGGTATTTCGTGGGCATTCCTTCCATATCAAATGCATTTTGCCTGACTTAAGTTTTTGTAAGATTTGCCAGTCCTTGTTGGTGACAAAAGCTTGAGGCTCTTGGCAAGACGGCGAACAAGGCTGTTTTGAGTGATCCAAAAGATACCTTCAACGAGAATGAAGACGAGATATCAAGAAACTGACACGGATGATGAGCACCACGAAGAGCAGATCCATGCCGATGGCCAGGATAACGAAGGTACAATTGATACGTTGCTGCAACACATTTGTCAGTGCAGACAAGCACTTATCCCACGTTAAACATTGTTCTGGGGTAATTTTAGCAACTTTCTCCGTTAATTATTAATTATATTTCGAAGTCCAATTTACCGGATATGACATATGTATGGTGGCCTAACGTTGTCATTCAAAAAAATCTAGTGAAATTTCTGGAATTTTTTTAAAAAACTATGGAAATAAAAAATAGAGACTCAATTTAACTTACGCCCAATAAAAGTAAAATATTTTAAAATCGAAACACATTTGAATCTAAAAACAATATCAAAATATGCATCAGCCTATTGTTGTCACAGTATACCCTCATGCATTGCGTTAAGCACATGCCATTGGCCACTGATTTGTATAATACTGGAACATCCAGTGACCTGAAGTGCAGCCAGAAAAATGACGTAATTTGAGTATCAACATAGAGAGGATAACTCATTGACACAAATACATCTGTATTACATGCTCGGGTTTGAAAAGCGTTATCAAAAATGTAATTTATGTCAATGGGATAACTTTAAAATTTAATATTGGATGCGTGATCCAGTATTATTGAGATCACTGCATGTGAGCACTTTCTATGACTATGATTCTTCTTTGCTTCAAATATGGGTGATCACGCATGGAAGAAATTTAAGACTCAAATGAGAAATAAAAGGACATCGAAAGGGAAAGAAATGCCAAACAAAAGTTTTTATCAACTGGAGAATCGATAGTTCAACGTTTTGAGCTCTTGTGTTGCTGAAAAGTGTAAAAATATGCAAGAGTGGGTCCACGAGAATTTGTCGCGTATCCACATGAAAATTTGACAATAGCAAACATTAAATTTGCTTGTTTTAAACATTTTGCCAGTAAGATTAGTGCCAGGATGGTTTGTGATGTCCTTGTGGGAGATCAGGACCCCTCCTGTCGAACAATGGAACAGTTGCCGAGCACAAAGGTAATCCATATTCGATTTGTTGAAGGCGAAGATGTTGAAGTCAAAGAGGAATTAACGGATGATGCCGAAGATGTGGCACCCAAGAAGCCACGTGTTGTTTATTCGCCTATTAAGTCTCTTCCCACTGGTTCAACCACACATTTCAAGCGACCACAAAAGGTTTACCCGAAAAGTTTATTAGTGTCTACAATGCTGAATCTCGGGAAAACAATCAATGACACATCAACACTGATCGAAATTTTATCATTTGACTTGGAAGAGATGTCCTGGCCGAAGTGCGGCGAGCACACCGAGTTCTGTAGAGAAAAGAACTGTTTGCTTTCAGTGGTTTCCGCCAAGCTTAGAAAAAAGCTTTAAAAATCAGGCACGTTTAAAGGAAAGGAATGGGTTCTGAAGAAGTACCTACCAGCTACATTGTCAGTAATTGAACAGATGAGTGAAACAACGGAGACACATACCAAGAAAGTTGTGCAGATGCACAGACTAGCACGCAATATGTACAATCCAGAAATCGCTTCAGCAGACTTGCTCGAGCATGGGAAAGTATTATTCTGTGCTGGGAATTTATCAAGCACTGCAATCAATTCTTTTAAGAATGAGCACATATGTAACAAGTACTGCCAATTGCTAAATGTGCCAGGACTTTAATCATGGAAAATGAACATGTTAAATATCAAGTCTGATAAGATTGTCTTTCACATTGAAGGTTACTATTTGCTCTATTGAGCTGCTCTTGCCTATTTCAACAGGAAAAAATATTAACACTTCCCCCTGACACTCTATTTACCTACTGTCATATAAGTACATATCATTAACAAATCATAATATAATTGTTTGACATAGATTTTATGTGATGCTTGCAAAACAAATTGATTTAATTAGGACCCCCTCAAACAGAGTTGGGAAAAGTGTCAGAACCTGGGAACCTAACTTTTATCTACTGACTACAGGGTGTATAAGGAAAAACGAAGCCCATCTTTTGTGTCTAATTATTTCTAAATGACTGAAGCTTATAGCACAATTTTGGACTTGTTTTAAACCAGGCTCTTTTCTCTTTCGAACAAGCCGTAATTCGTATTTTTACTCCCAGTAACGTATGTGCTATGACAAATTTAGTAAAAGCTATCGATTTGAGATGCCCTCCAATTATGCAAATTCACTATGTCTTTCATGGTCGCCAGTTAAATTTTTAACTTTTTCGCTTATTACGTAATGGTATTTCTGTTAAACTTAATAAAACTTGTTATAAAGCTTTACAGAAAATAACGGACCGTTAACGTGCACTACGAACGGATAGTTCAAGCTTGTATCGACATGAATATTAACATTATGCAATTTCGACAACATTGTGCACGCGCGGATAAACGAAACGCTAATTTCGATCATTATTTTGGCATAAATCTAAGGTTTTTGTTAAAGTAAACAGTCTGTTATCTTCTGTTTATAACAAGTTTTATTAAGTTTAACAGAAATACCATTTATGTAATAAGCGAAAAAAATAAAAATTTAACTGGCGACTATGAAAGACATAGTGAATTTGCATAATTGGAGGGCATCTCAAATCAATAGCTTTTACTAAATTTGTCATAGCACATACGTTAGTGGGAGTAAAATTATGAATTACAGCTTGTTCGAAACAGAAAAGAACGTGGTTTAAAACAAGTCCAAAATTGTACTATAAGCTTCAGTAATTTAGAAATAATTAGACACAAAAGATGGGCTCCGTTTTTTTTATACACCCTGTAGTCCCACTCCATGTGTTCAGTAACTGTAGCACAAGTTAGTCACTTATCAGGCGGTGTGCGCTTGGGATCGCAAAGCACTATGGGTGAAAAATAAAAAATGCTCATTTGCATTCTGACCACACTCAAGTACACATCAGTTGACTGTCATCAGAGATTTGAATAATTCATTGCAAAGTTTACTTTTGTGTTTTTGAAATTTGAATGATATGGGAATCAGCGGTTTGCTACTGTTCATTAAAGGATTCGGTAAACAATACAATCTGTGTGCGTTTTTGGGTCAAAAAATGGCAATAGATGCATCATGTTGGATTCACAAAGGAGTAAAATAGAGTAAAATTATGATATTTTATATAAGAAATTTGCAGAACACCATGTAATTAAATTGATTTTATTGAAAATATCTAAGCTTTCGGCCCATTTGACTCAGGCCATCATCAGAGATAAATTACAACGGTTAAAACACACGCAAGATATATATACACGTCAATTAATTACAATGTTCAAATGCGCACGCTCGCTCTTGATAAAAGCAACTTATATTGCTACTAAAATGTAATTACTTAATTACCAAACAGACAGGTCTAAGTGTCGTGAAGAGGCTTTCCTTCTTGCAGGATTGTTTTGTTTTTAAAGATTTCAACTGATTCACGGATTTGCCTTGAAAAATAATTTCTTACTGGCACCAAAAGTAAGAATGCACATGCGGAAAGGTGTATATTGGCGAGACAGGCCGTAACTTGAAAGTTAGACAGAAAGAGCATAAAGATTGTCGCCTCAAATGCCAACCCGATAAATCTGCATAGGCGAAACATACGTGGGAAAATGACCATCCGATTAAATGGGATGATTCTGAACTTTTGGTGCCAGTAAGAAATTATTTTTCAAGGCAAATATGTGAATCAGTTGAAATCTTTAAAAACAAAACAATCCTGCAAGAAGGAAAGCCTCTTCACGACACTTGCACCTGTCTGTTTAGTAATTAAGTAATTACATTTTAGTAGCAATATAAGTTGCTTTTATCAAGAGCGCGCACGCGCGCATTTAAACATTGTAATTAATTGACATGTACATATATCTTGCGTGTGTTTTAACCGTTGTAATTTATCTCTGATGATGGCCTGAGTCAAATTGTCCAAAAGCTTAGATATTTTCAATAAAATCAATTTAATTACATGGTGTTCCACAAATTTCTTATATAAAATAATATAATTCACCATGCAGTCTCAAATTACATAAAATTATGATATCCTGCATTATTTAATTTTGAATCTGAAATTATCAAGAGTACGAGTTGCTGTTTACTAATGTATTTACAACTTATTTTAGTACAGACATATTTCAGTATTTAATAGATCATACGCTACATGCTATAGCCTTGTTCATTTATGCAAATAACATACACTTGTGCCGATAAGTTTTGGCCAACTGTGTTTTTATGAAAGAAATGTGTTATTAGGGTTTGTGGCTTACAAAATCGACTTATCCTTGTGCAGCATTAGAATGACGATTGTGGGATATCCAAATAAATGTGCGAATGTTGATGACATTGCTGCCCCACAAGTATCATGTGCTGTCATTAGTATATAAATACATGAGTCTGTGTAGCTTCAGTCATGCAAACATTAAAGATCTTACAATGGGACATCATAAGAAAACTAAGAAGATTGGTGGAACACGTTTGAACAAAGAAGCCAAATGGCGTGCGATTTTACTCAAGAAGGAAGGAAAATTGAGCAACCTTGTGGTTGAAAGTGATATGGTCTGACGAAAGTCCAATTAGTCTTTCTCTAAGTGCGGTAACGTGTATGTTTGGTGGATACCTGGTGAGGTGTTTTAATGCCAATGCCTTAAACCTACTGTCAAACATGGAGGAGGAAGTATCATGGTCAGGGGCTGTGTCATTACATCATGAAATGGAGCCCGCTATGAAACTCCAAAGTTGCCAGCAGTCTTTCATTTTATGCAAGACGATGCATAGACAGTCATACAGAGGCTGTTAGCCAAACCAAAGGGTGGTATACAAAGTACTCATTTGGTTTGAGATGGGTTGCTGTGTGATGTGCTATTGACAATTACTGCAAACAGTGCATGCGTGGAGAGTTTGCCAGAGAAAGTGACAGGAAGGGAGTGTTACACTGTTGAAGAGAGCGAGAAGTCAGATCATTACATAAATTGTATAACTTAAGGTGGTCATCCCCCTTTTTGAAGTCATTTTACAAAATATTTTTGAAAATTTAAATTAGTGTATTTTAGATATTTTGAATATTGTAGTTTTTTGAAATTCTAGTTAAAATTACAAAATATCTAATCTTAATGTGTGAAAACTCAGTTTAAAATGGCAGTACTAAAAAATCTTCTCCCTCGCAATGCCTTAACAACGCATTATTGCTCAAAAATGGCATGAAATATTCAAAAGAAACGAGCATTATTAATTTATACTTTTGATGGATGTATTTTAAAGCCTTCACACTCAGTTTCTTTGTGATTGGTCCATTTTCGAAGCCATGGCAACGCGCTTCTTTCCTCAACGTGTGGTCTGCTCACAAAGTGTTGTCTTAAAAGTTGTCTTTGGGTTTTTACGCTTATTGGTCATAAAGTTGCTTCCTTTGTTATAGTATTTCTTCTATTTGCTATTTTGTTTGTGTGTCAGAATAGATAAAGGGAAAATTCTCAAAATAGAACGAGAAAAAAGTCGAGACCTAAGCTGTCAGGGTAGGGAAAAAATATCCAAGATGGCGTACCTAGTTACAAAGACCCTGGGCCTTCTGCCAAGAAAATTGACAAAAATGTCGCGAGATTTGCAGGAATTTCAACTGGTGTGAGCACTAATTTAAAAGAAGGAACAATATTTATGGACTTGTCAGTACTATTCAGTGTTTTTGAAGACGTTATGAAGTGCCCAGAGTGTACTAGTGAGATCAGTTCACATGTTGACATAAAGGAAAAGAATGGCTATTCCCATTACATTGTGTTAGAGTGTAAAAGTACAGAATGTGACTGGAAATACTGCTTTAATACTTCCAAGAAGCAGGGACATTCCCATGAGGTTAATGTAAGAGCAGTCCTGGCTTTCAGAGAGATTGGTCGAGGACACAATACCATGACAACCTTTAGCAAGATTATGAATATGCCAGCTCCACCAAAGCGCTCAAACTTCACGAAGATCCAAAATAAAAAGATTCTACCTGTGGTAAAGCAGTTGGCTAGCGATAGTATGGTGAGTAATGCCATGGATGTGAGGGAGCAGAATGCCAATGACACTGGACAATGTGGGGTATCGATCGACGGCACCTGGCAGAAGTGGGGGCATGCATTGCACAATGGTGTTGTGACAGTGATTTCGCTGGATTCCAAGAGGTGTCTAGACATTGAAGTGATGTCCGACAAATGTTCACAATGCCTCAAATGGTCAAAGAAAACAAATGACCCACGATATGAAGAATGGAAAGCATCTCACAATTGCAAAATAAACCATGAAGAAACTGCAAATAGCCATGGAAACAGCTGGTGCTGTACGTATCTTTGAACGTTTGGTTTCCACTAGGGGACTCAAGTATAGGGATGTGCTTGGTGATGGGGATTCCTCAACTTACAATAATATTGTTGCAAGACAGCCATATGGAGAAGAGTGCATAAAATGGAGTGCATTGGGCATGTGCAAAAGAGAGTAGGTAGCCGGTTAAGAAGATTGAAGAATCAAAACAAAGGAGTAAAATTGGCAAATGGGAAAGGCTTGGCAGGCAAAGGTAGGCTTACTGATGGCAAAATTGATGTTCTTCAGAACTATTATGGCCTAGCAGTGAGAGAAAACCTCAATGATGTTTATAAAATGGCCAAGGCCATTGAAGCATCATTATACCATGTAGCTTCGACAGATGGGGATCCGCAACATGGAATCAACCTGATACAAGATTTGTCATTCTACTGAAGAACATGCTTCACGGCCGAGATGTTCTGAGACAACTACATTTTCATACGAAATAGCGTCTCTTCAACCTGCCACGAAGTATTTTGTGAGTGTCAGCTGGTCCAAATGATGGTTTTGGACGAAAGGATGAGATGATGATGAAGGTTTTTGATCGTTGATTGACAAAGACCATGCCCAAAGAGTGTTTGGACACTTTGGCATTTTTTATAGCCTTCATGTTTGATCGGGATTACGCTCCCGCAACTGTCAGCACTTACGTTTCCGCCATTGGTTATTCACACAAACTATTGCACTTGGTTGACCTTACTAAGGTATTTTATATTATACAAATGCAGAGAAAGGCTATGGAAAACTGGGGTTTCGCTTAGATAGTCGGTTACCTATCACTCTCCAAACCTTAACTTGATTATTATTGGCTGCTCCACATTGTATTGGCACTTCATATGACCAATGCCACTTTCAAGCTATGTGTGGTCTCACATTTTTTGCCTTTCTACACAATGGCGAGATAACAGCGACATCAAAGCAGTCTCCTATTCCTCTTTGTTTGAACCAGCTCACCAAACTTAAGAGGCGGTGAAGTAATTGTTTTAAATTAACCTTTTACCGACAAACATAATTACAATCAGCGGCTATTTTCCATGGTCATTTACTGTCAACCAAGTCATAGGCCCTGCCAAGTGAAACTTTTATGTCGCTATATAGCTTGTCGTGGCAATTCCGCTGGACCTATTTTCATTACTCCTGCGGGGCGGCAGTGTCGAGAAACATGTTTGCAGATACATATTCTGGGTCGTTGGAAATCGAATGCCTTCCACAAGTACATTCGCGTTCAAACGCTAACAACAACATAAACTAACTATTACTTTGGCACCCTCTTCTAAACAGCATTGCGGGGGCTGTCTAGAAGAGGGTTCTAATTGTGGCTAATGGTGTTATTCAGCAGGGGTGGATAACACCATTTCTGCCCTTATACATATTATAGCTTACATCTATAACTCTATCTTAACAGTTAGCAGGGGCAACTGTTACTATCCTACCTACTTGTAAATAATAGCAAGTTGGGCACTGTGAGCAGGGGCCACTGTCAACAGAAACATTTTTTGCTAACAAACACTCTATACTTAATCAGCTTGCTGGGGCATTCGTTTCAACGCTTATCGAAACAGTCATCCTGAATTATGTATTTTTAATGTTTCAACTCAAATGAATTTCAACAGTGTGCAGGGGCGTCTGAATCTGCATCCAGTATTTTTGTATATGATGCATTGTGTATTATTATAGTTCTTAGGGTTGCATTTTCCTTGGGTGGGGAGACTTTGCTTCTTATACTCATTCCTTTCATTTGGGTACTAGGAAATGAATTGCAAAGTCTTTGGCATGTAGTCGTGCCACCTTTACTGCAATGAACAGCAATATATAATCAACATGGACTCTAGTGTATTATTCTGATGATTAAAATATGTTATTATTGATTTTTATATAATCATTTTCAATAAAGCGGCTATGAATTGTTAATAGCCAAAATTTACCCATAAAACGTTTCCCATTTTATTTGTTTGCCAGTAAACATAGCTCGGTAATGCAATGCTAATTGGATATCCGCAGTTTATTAATAAGGAAGGCGGGACATAAATGGTCAACGAAAGGGTTTCGAAACTAAAGCCTATTTTCCACTTTAATCATTTTGTAACGTAACGTGGCATTTTTTTTGTGCCGAAGCCATTAGTTTCACTCCACTGCTCAGGAAACAAAGAAATACGCTACGTTATTTGGTATGATATGGTTGAAGTGGAAAACAGCCTTAAGATTCTGTAAAGCGCTAATGTTCCCGACGCGATGTCCGTAATGTGTTTTATTTAACTTCATTTTTAATGACTTTGTAGAAAATGTTTACAATAAATTGTAGATGTTTGTTACATAATATTGTTCGTGTGTATAAAATTTTGTGTGCATAGTATCCCTGTATCAAAGTGAATGTATACATATATTTGTAAGATAGGCTATCTTCAGATAGGCATATTCGTATGATACATGTATTTGTATGATATGTGTATTCGTATGATACATGAGCGGTACTCTATAGTAGAAAGCTATAGTAGAAAGCACAAAAATGTTGCAACAGTGCATGATCTATTAAATACTGGAATATGTCATTTGAAATTCTCTACTAAAATAAGTTGTTATCACTTAAACCCTCATCAGATGACAAATTCATGAAAAGCTAGGTGTCCAATAACTTATGAGCGAACATGTGGGAACTTCACTTTCTTTTTTTTTTGTCTTTTCAACTGTCTTCTTTTTAAGATTTGGTTTGAACCTAGACGTTCTTTCCATCTTTTTTTGTTTCTGAAAATCTTCAAAACGTTGTTTTAATGTTGTTTTCCAATGTTCTTGTGACAGGGAAGAACTTGCAGGATGTACCAGTGAATTTCCACACCTCAAACAGTATTTAGCATTTTCATTTACAGACGTTTGGCTACACTGGCAACAAAACATCTTTTACACTTTACACGAGTGAACCTTATTTCGCACCAAAACAACTGAAAGCCTCGTACCCAGGTGCTTAGTATTTCCAGAGAACCAGCTGAGTATTTCACTTTTGTTTTTTTTTACTTCTGTTTTGCCCTTTTTTTTCTATTTGCGTTTTCATCTTCATTTGCATTTTGGTTTTTTTATTTGCGTCTTTCATTGTTGATCATTCTTGTTTCCCTTATAGTTATTTGTAATCTTCCCCTATTTTTACTTTCCTTGGACATTGAAAGGTAACAATTTGATTTGTCATTGTCGTTACCCGTTTAAACCTTGAAATGATAGACTTAGAATGTTTTTTCGAAAATTATCATTTTAAAGGGGATGGGCTCGTTTATAGGTCTTATTAAAGAGAATGTTACTGAATATCTACTTCTATTGCCCAGTTTAAGTCTCTTTATGCAAAATTTATTATAATAAATGAATGTTTCAAGAACCACTGAGTATCTTAATAAAATAACTCCAAATAGGCTGTCGTCTAATACCCAAAAAGTGTTCGTTCCCTAGCACACCTCACTAAACTAAAAACAAATTGTGGTTTGCAATAGATTAAAATACACTGAATTCAATTCCGAAAAGTTCTCACTGTTTAATCCTGCAGTTTTGCAATTGTGATTTACATATTACTGCGAAGCGATTCTACTGCAGGTTCTATATACAGCTGCAGTGTTGTGGATGTAACATGAATAATTTATTATTCAAACAATAATGAATGACATAATTCTTATACACTATGCACGCGGCTTTATTAAAGTTAACTACAAGAAGAGTGAAGTTATTCACATGGCACAATGCTCTGTTAGTAATATATTGCTTTCTATGCGTAAGTTGGAAGCATCAGGAAACTCTATATTGCTCGGCATCTCTTGTCATGGTAGGAGACAATTCCTTGGTTAACGAACTTTGAGTAATGACTTCTATTGAGCTTTTTGTTAATGTGAAATATTATAGTGAACATCCAATTTTATCACAACAGTTTGAAAGTTCTTTAAATAATATTTTACCTTTGTATTTGTCACTTGAAAGTACTGACTCTGTTACCGCTCCTAATTCCTCAGAACTAGTTAAAACTTGAGGCATTAAAATTGTAAAGATATGAAATTCTCTAGTTTTGTTTGTATGTTGGCTTTGGCAACAGTTACGAAAAGAGAATTAATTTCACACTAACCTGATTGTGGAACTGAGAAATTTAGGCTACTTTTTAACTGTATTATTGAACCTCAACATCCTGTAAGACCTGTGTATGATGACCTCAACATTTTATTTTGTTATTATGGTAAAGTTAAGGCTGGTGAAACATTAACACCAAACCACTTTGTCCCTTTTACATTAATTAATAACAAGAGAAAATTTCCTCAAGCTAGCACTAGTAGCAAAATATTCATGGTTATGTTACTCTTCTAGCGAAGATGGAGCTTATTGTTTATCTTCTGCTCTATTTGGGGATAGATTTCCCAACAAGAGCAGTGCCATGCTGGCAGGAGGGGGGGGGGGCAGCCAGTGATTGTTGGAGGGGTGCAAACATGACAAAAGGGTGCCAAGGGAAATGTTGTTGCTCCACACATGAAAGGTTTGTTAATTTATTGCGTTACACTACCAACATATTCCAAGAAAATAGAGGGTGTGGGCAGAAAGCGAAAGGTGAGATACAGTTTTGTGACTGTAAAATTTAGACTTGAGTAATTTCATAAGCAATATCATATTACCCTGCATGTAACATGTAAAATGAGTCACGGATACAGGCACCCATTTTGTATAACAGTGGAAATACGCAATTTATTTAGTTATGACAATTTACATGCACTTAGGAAGCCTTGCACACATTTTAGTGCATGCTTGTGCCAAAAATATTAGTAAGGCATGCCTACGAGAGAAAAAAGAGCGAATAAAGCCACTAAAACATTCCATAGTGGTCGCTTGAGGACAGCGTATGTTTTGTGAAGCAACATTGCAAAGGGAATGGCTAAAACTCAACAGCTAACCACTGGTGTTTGTGCAGCATGTTTAAGCCTCAAAGATTTGAAGGATGTGTTTTAGAGGAGATGTCCACTATCACCGAGCAACTGGTGGCAAATGATGTAAAATCAAAATCTTTTATATTCTGTCCAGTAATACCCTAATGTATGCTTAGAAACGTGGTGGGGTTTGTTTTCAGCAAACTTGTTTCGGGCGCTGAAAAATAAACAAACCTTATCCGTACCTGAGATTCGGAAAATTGTCCAAAATAATTGCGTACCATAATCTATCGAAAAGTTAATCTCATAGGAAACCACAATCTGGGTTTCTAAACATGTTTATGAGATGTTTGTCAACAATGCAAGTATAGTTTGCAGTCATTGTGATGACAGTTCAAAATCATGGCGGGAGGGGATATGATTGCTTTATTTTTCGATCAAAAAAATCTAATTTGGGGCACTTTTAGAAAATGAAATATACCTGCCCGGTAAAACGTCAATTTCCTTCAAATTTTGAGAAATGAATGAACAAATGTTGCACTAAAGCCAGATTTAAAAATTATTTTTGGGCTTTTTGTTGTAGCGAAATTACAATGACCTAAATATCGGGAAAATCACAACAAGAACCTGTCAACATTTCCGGACATTAAGGCAACCCATTCCGATCATAGGTCTATAAGTTAAAGATCTATGTACTTGTTTTTCTTGTTATATTTGAATGTGAAATGTACAATATCGCTAATCTAGAATCAAACTGGTTGTTTTTTTTGAGAGCAATATTTCCGTATTAGCAAGGTTGCAATTTTAATGTGCAAGTCTGGGAGGAATTTGCAATCACAATAATGTAACAAGCTCGCGTACCATTCGGTGCACATGCGAGAGTCGCGAGATAGCATTTAGAATTGTTTTAAAATACTTAAATTAGTGAACTATACATATATATCAGGTTTTTGTAACATTTATTCAAATAAATATTGAAAGCTATTTCGGTCAGCAAATTGTCAAACGAGTGCCAATTCCTCGATCAGAGCAACATACATATCAATATTGCAGCAATATTTGCAAAAGAACATCTGCTTTCGCTCAAAGCCTCAACCTATTTTGTAAAAATTACAGACCGACAGAGAGAAAATGCTTATAGTTTTCTCAATATTTTCTTCAACAAACTTGTCTCATGTTTTATTTATATACTATATATACAGACGGCAATTAATACGGCATACATATGTAGAAAAAAAATTTATTTACAAAATCTTACAAAGTCATCCAGATGACCAAAAGTGCATGCAAAACAATTGCGTGGAAAGAAAATAGAGTTTGCCAACGAAGAATAATGGATGGAGACATTGCTGAAGATGAGCCTGCAGAGAACGCCAAAGATGAATGGAAGCGTGAAACGTTTCATGTAGCCACGGATACGGTGATCAACTCAATAAGAAATCACTTTGAGAAAAACCGATCATTGTTGCAATCACTAGCATTTTTTGCCCCAAATAGTTTTCACGACCTTATTAAAAACATGGTAAGCGTCCATGACCTGGAAGTCAAACTAAGGAGCTTCTGTATGATGTTCCATATCGATTCAAACTGCTGTGCAGATGAACAGTTCAGCTTTGCACAGAACTTCAACAAATTAAATCGGTCCCTGTTTTGGGATGAAAATGAAGATGAAATGGTGACAAAATTTGTGGTGGAGTACCCGATGAGAAGGAGAAATCATCATTTCTTGAAGCCCTGAGACCCCTATTGCACCTGACTACCATCTAGTTGATGCATTCCCCTTTCTTTGTCAAGTGTATGCAATCGCAGTTGCTATTCCAATTAGTTCTGCTACTGCAGAGCGATATTTCTCAGCACTTACAAGAGTAAAAACTTGTACATCTTTGTCCATGTCTGAAGAAAGACTGGAGGCACTGCTAATCATGGCAATTGAAAGAAAGACCTTAAAGTCTCTTGACAATCAGCAGATTATCACCACCTTTGAAGTCTGGCATCAGAACTATCCAAGGCTCTGCTACGAAAAATCAGGAAATGCAGCCACTTGGATGAATTGATGATATGCACATGCAAAATGTACCCTATACTATGTCTTGTATGTTTCATGCTTTTGCAATGCTTTCAAATTTTTATATAACTGTTAAATTACCAAATGTATATGTTCTTTAGAAAAGTTTATAGTTTGGGGACATCAGGTCAATTTAAGTCTAAGATAATTTCAACATTTAAATTTAATATACATTATATAAAACAATAAATACATTGTCTTTTACATTACATGAAGCAGTATTGTATCTAAAGAATGATGCATAATGTAATGTGAGGTGTGTGTCATAAAATTTGTATTGGAATGTAAGCGGATTACAAGCACTACATTCACTTTCCTAGCATCCAGAATTATTTGAAATTGTCACCCAAAATGCACTAAATGACCATTTCATTGACTCTAAATTTCAAAATTTTCTGGGGTAGGGCTAAAGGCCTTGAACTGGACTATTATTTAAATCACTAGAGTGGTAAATTTGTCCCTCGAGATTTCAACTCATGAGGGTAGTTCAGTGTACCACATGATTAAATTTTTCCTCGCTTGCGATCGGAATTTTAGTGGCCACGTGATGAAAATTTATTCTTGTGCGTTTGAGCATTTGCCGTTTGTTGAATTGTTGTTTGACTTGACTCACTTTTGTATGGTTCGAAAATAACAAGAATGGAGTTCAGAAGTACACCAACAAAAACAGCTAAATAACATGAATCTCAGGCACTTGTCTCAAGTATTTGAAAGAAACGATTTTGAAACTGTGGGATCGATTTCAGCAATGGACCCTGGAGACATTGACGTGATTTTCCAACCAAATGGATTGAAACTTGGCGAGCGTAGGTTGCTCGAAAAACAAATAAAAATGCTGCAAACAAAGGTACACTGCATGTTACTGTAGCTTAATATTGCGTTGTGGGGGGTTATCACATCGACAATGGGGTTTTGTATTAACTCGTTTTGTTTTGTACTAGTACAAACAAACGAGTCAAAGCAACTTCTGATCGGGTGATAACGGCTAGATAAGGACTTACTTATCCCGATTCTCAATTATCCGATGATGAAGATTTGTCTGTTAGTCCTCCACAGTCGTATATTTTACATCAAAAAGATGCAATTAAAGATCAAGAAAAAACTCTGCACAGTATTGAGAAAGACCGTGATGATTTCGTTCAAGTACGTAAGCAACGTGTCTCGTCCACTTTGCCAACCTGTAGCAAGTGCCACCTGAAGGAAGGTCACAATCGACTGAACTGGCCTTATCCCAAGCCTTGCTCATCTTCAATTTATTGCAAAAACGTTGACAAACACCGAGAAGATAAGCAAACACTAAAGGACTTAAATAAAAACTCTGTGAGTTCTCAATAGAAATTGATGGCAGATCTATTGAAAACTGGCGGATGATAAAAAAGGACAGCAAAATACTTGAACAGGAATTTAGCAGTAAAATTCCCTCTCCCGAAGAAGCCAGAAAGGCAATAATGTCTGTCGAAAGTCTTGCTCCACATAAAGCAAAAGGGAAAACCTCTGTCCATAAACCGTACTAGGAGTTTCATGGCCCAAACCCCACAAGAAGTCAAAAACTGGCTGTACAGTAACCTATGCAACTTCCAAACAAATCTGCGACACCGCACTTTGCTCTCCACAAAGGAAAAAACCTGCGTTAGCGAGACACAACAGTTCATATATTTACAAAGACGACTATGAACTGGCTTTAGGCATGCAAAACAGTTTTGATACATTGCCTGATTCGTTTGATTTAGATGCATTTGAACACACAAACAATGTTGAAGATGTCGAAAATAAATGTGTTGACGAAGACAAAACACAGCCACCTCTGTTTGATGAAGTAAACTCGATCTTTAAGAAAAAATCAAATGATATCAAACAGTCTTCATCATCAGCAACTAACATGGAAAACTTCAGTGAAGCATTTGAACGTACGTGGACCAATGTTGTGGGCTCCGAAAGTGACCTCGACCAGGAGACGACAGAAGCAGCTACATTCGATCCAAAAAACACAAATGCAGTTATAGATACGGACAGCGAAGCATCCGCATCACAAGTAACAGAGGAGAATCTCGACAAAAATATCTGTGAATCGGAGTCTGAAAGCCTAGGAAGTCAATTTTAAATTTGCACACCCTTGTCAAAGCTGCCGTGGATGTATTTCAAAACGATTTATAGTTTGTTCTTGCAACATTATACTATACGCCATACTAACATTTGTTTTTCATTAATATAAAGTTGAAAAGTTTCACCAATCATGAGTAAAGCCTGTTTACTGCATGGAGCTATAAACAGCTATATACAGTCTCATAAACAATTATAACATTTCGTATTTTCGTGTTACTGTAATACTGCAAAATGTTTTTGCAGTAGCGTTTGTCAGTTGACTGTTTATATATTGATTCCCAGGCGTGTGGAAAAGTTGGTCATAATACTGTAAACATAACGCACTGTCAAACTTCAAAAGTCGGTATTGTTTTCCGTATTTATACGAAACTATAGCTCAGTGGCGGATCTAGCGTAAGCCAAAATAAATTACCACAGCTCATTCTAGGATATATTTACATTTTAAAATACCTTCAAAGCAACTTCATTGGTTAGATTTTATTCTTTTGAAATTCATAACCTATGACATTGTTATAAAGTTATTTTGAATTTAAAATAAGCTGCTATAATTTATTTTGACTTACCCTGGATCTGCCACTGCTATAGTTCATGTATTTTTAGGCATACTACAGTATATCACTATATGCCTTATATTTGACAAACATGTACAGTAAATAAACAGTAGCGAAGCCAGCCCGACCATTTGGTCATGCTATGCAAATTTAAATCATTATTAATTTCTTTAGAAATATATCCGTATACGGTCTATAAATGACCAAATGTTGGGCAGGCTTCGCCACTGTAAATAAATATGGTCAGCTGTTCGGCGATTGGATCTTTAATTATACTAGACTATTTACATTACTAGTGACATTTATAAAGTCAGTTGAGTTTAGTTTTGAAAGAAACTTTTTACGTACAAATCAGATGAATATATAGTTGGTGTGTCTAAAGAATCCTAGCATGTCATTCACTGAGATTTTCCCCCAGAGCGTAATACAAGGCTGCATGTAAATTAGTGGATACTAGTGGTTCAAGTTCTTCCCTTTTTAAGATAATCTTCAACTTTTGAAACACAAGTTCAACTGGGTTCATTTTGGGTGAGTACGTCGGTAAATAGACTACCTCTATTCCCAAAGTGTCAAGCGCTTGTCCCAGTGCAAACCCACCGGCATTGTGATGCATTGCACAGTTGTCCATAACGACTATATCGCCTGCCATTAAAACAGCATTCCCGTTTGGTTGAAAGGCTTCTACTTGCTTCGGCAAAAAAATTCAAAAATTCAATGGTATCTGACACACCGTTAATTGTATTCGCGTACATTACACCATCCAGGCCACCAAGAAAGTTTAACGTGATATGTGCAGATTTTATTAATCGACCAACTTCTACACAAGGCGTGTTCTTTAGGGAATGGCCATAGCGTTTATTGCAGTCGAATAGGCAAACACCCATTTCATCAAAAAATTTCAGCCTGTGCAGATCAATTTGGCTAGTGAAATTTAAGTAGTCTTGAGAGTAATTTACGTTTGGAGCACTGAATTTGTTTTTGACAGTTCGAGACATCCTTTTCCGCGTCCAAAGACCCTCGGTCATACAACTTCGAACAGCTCGTCCAACGGCCGAAATTGAAGTTCCACCAAGTATATTTGCATGCTGCTCCAGATTGTTTTTAACCAGCTTATATTAAATGGAAGGCTTTTGCATTTTAATAACTTCAACGAGTTGCAGCTCACCCACTCCTAACTTACGAGGGTTTCCCGATACTCGTTTTCGTGGACTGACAGAACCACTGTTCACGAATTTCTCCCAGATATCCTTCACTGTTTTTCCATGGACTTTGTATTTACGACCTACCGTTGTCCACTGTCCAGGGAAATATCCTGTCACACTATCACCGCCACCTTTCAAAACATCGTCAATAATATCGCCTCGAACAGACTCTTCGAGAGATTTTCCTCTCGAAAAGAAACGTCCTTTCGAGCTGCATGTCATGTGGTGAAAGCAAAGATTAAGGATACTCCTTAATCTTTGGTGAAAGTGTTTACGGGCCACGGCAATTATCAAATATTCATCACGCCACTAAAATTCCGATCGCGAGCGAGAAAACATTTAATCACGTGGTACACTGAACTACTCTCGCGAGTTTAAATCTTGAGGGACAAATTTACCACTCTAGTGATTTAAATAATAAAGGCCTTGAATTGGGTAGGGGCACATTACTTGTTGGCCACCCCATGTATGGTATAGCCAGCACCCCACTGGTAGGAATACAAGGTTCTATCAGGCCCAGACAAAGACGAGAACCAGAACAGGACTTGTATGTTTTTAATAAGTCTATGCACGTTAGTATCCAATTTATACAAAAAGCAAACTAAGACTAAATAGCAAATTAGACAAACCTTTGCCTATAAAATTTGCCAGTAGGACCTTCATTTTTAGTTTTTATGACTCTGTCATTCTGGTTTTGGCATATGCTAGCTGATAACACCAAATTGTAATTTAGGGCCACTCACTAGGTACTACAGGGTGTATAAAAAAAACGGAGCCCATCTTTTGTGTCTAATTATTTTTAAATTACTGAAGCTTATAGTACAATTTTGGTCTTGTTTTAAACCACGTTCTTTTCTCTTTCGAACAAGCCGTAATTCGTATTTTTACTCCCAGTAACGTATGTGCTATGACAAATTTAGTAAAAGCTATCGATTTGAGATGCCCGAATAATGATCGAAATTAGCGTTTTGTTTATCCGCGCGTGCACAATGTTGTCGAAATTGCATAATGTCAATATTCATGTCAATACAGCTTAACCTTGTAGAGCCCCTTGTGACATATACGTAACATAATCTTTGGCAGAGTATACTATTTCAGTAAGTTTGTGTATAGTTTAATTTTTTGCACCAAAACCCAAGGTTACATATCTGTAACCACAGTTAATCGAAGAGGGATGGTTTGGATAGTGGGCGGGGCTAAAAAATATGTTATTGTTCTCTGTTTTGGAGAGTCACGTGACTGATAGTGTGCATCAAATTACAAATTTGTTATTGTTAAAGTATCGAATTACCTTTAGGAAACGTTTATTTGTAGCGGCAGCGCCTAATTCTAGAAGGTTTCCAAAAGCAATATGTGAGATTAACGATATGCCTGGACGCAACTGTGCTTTTTTTGGCTGTTCGAGCAGCCAAAAGCACAAAATTTCTTTGTTTCAAATCCCAGTCGTGAGCGCAACGCAAAGTGAGTATACGACGTCGTTGAAGAAAAAGTGTAGAGAGGAATGGCTGAGAATTGTTTTAAGAACGAGAGAGATTACGCCGGAATTTAAGAAAAGAATCGAAAAGAACAATATATATATTTGTGAACGGCATTTTAAAGCCGAGTGTATTTTAACAGGTACGAATTCGTGCATAACTTGCGTGTAATATATAATTGTTTACCATAAAATTATGTAAATGAAGCTAGGGACATGTGTTTGAAGTCTTCGAACAATGAGCTCATTGAAAAGTAATATTCAAGTAAAATGCATAAATGCACACGGTTGCGTTTACGTTTGGGATCTTCACGCCAAAATAGATACAAACACTAAATACTTACCACTGAAGTTAAAGCTTTTTTAAGCTAAAAAAATGGAATATCTTTTGTTGGTATTAAATCTTGGATCGTATAAAACGTTCAAAAATTTACCGCATGTGTGCGCAGCCCAGACTATTTGATCATTTTAGGTCATTATTAGGATATAAAGTAATAAAATGTATAGCTTTGATGCTTCTTAATATGCACCACCTAGGTTTATGTATGTGTGATATATCTATAATACACAGTTTGCAATGGTTTTGTTAAATTGTGAATTTTGCGATACTATTACATTTGTTGATACTATTGTTAAGAGTACCAAAAGAGCTGTCCATTTACAATAATGTCGTTTTATTGTTTCATATTCCTGACATCTGCTTAACTAGTTTTAAGTAGAATTATATAATATTGGGATTATGCACCATATATTGATGAAAATTTAAAATATCTAATCTAAATGCATCACATTATTTGTAAACCCAGATAAGCCAAATTCTAGGAAGAGACTTCAAATCGGTAGTGTCCCGACAGAAAATCTGCCTGCTCGACCACATGACAAAACCATAAAGCCACGTAGGACCATTGTAAAAAAGGTAGCAGGTCAAGAACAAGGTGTCCAAGATGAAAGTATGCCATCAACTTCATCTGATTATGTTGAGCCATTTGAGCCACGACCATCATTGAATGAGCTAATGAAACAGGTGAAACATGACTCTATCTTACCCTGGAAAACTGAAGTGTCTGAGGAAACTGTTAAATTTTGTTTGAACGATGACCTCCACTGTCTTCCAAAGTACACTGTAGTTGTAGATGCAAGTTTAGAGTTTATAATCTATGCTTTTAACTGGCCATTACCTGATGATCACAAAATTTACATGGATTATAAGCATTGTATCAAGAATGGTGAGCAAATTAGAAGCATTTTATCAACTATAGAAAGCAGTACGATATGTGATGGTCTTCTTGAAGATGATGATCTTAATTCTGTTGCCATTGATCCAACTTCTAATATGGATGTGCCCATTCCTCGGACAGTCATTCGTCATTCCATTCCCCATGTAGCATCACCAACACAATTTAAAGCAACTGTTTTCTTTCGTTCTGCTGGCTGTGACATGGTCATTAATAAATCTGAAATGTGTGATCCTTGCAAGACTGTTGACAAACAGTTAAGAAAAGTTGCTAAAAAGAGAGCCAAAGCATCACCAGCCAAAAGTAAGGCTCCTTTAGCAGCATGTGGCCCTGGTAAATTGAGAGCAACTGTGGTAGCCACAAGGCTCAAGTGTAAACAGCTTGAGGAGAGACTTGAGGAACTGCAACAAAAGATTAATGAACAAGGTATATCAATTGACAAGTCCTTAGAGGATGACATTCTAAAGATTATGGATGGACAAAACCTTGAGGCTACACCGCATATGAAGTTCTTTTGGCAAGAGCAGATTAAACTCTTGCAATCTTCTAGCAGTGGACGGAGATACCACCCTCAGATCATAAGGTTTGCTTTGTCAGTGCATGGGAAGTCACCATCTGCCTACAGAGAACTGCGAGATAGCGGTGCATTGGTATTACCGAGTGAAAGGGTCTTGCGGGATTATCGAAATTATTTTACTCCAAAAGCTGGAATCAACAAAGAAAATGTTGCAGATCTTCATTCAAAAGTTGCCTCGTTCAGTCCAACTCAGCGGTATGTTGTACTTGTGATGGACGAGATGAAAATCCAGTCAAATCTTGTGTTTGATAAGTCCTCTGGTAACCTGGTTGGATTTACTGATCTTGGAGATCCCATGACCAATTTTGCTTGTCTACCCGAGGACAATGCCATTGCCACTCATGCATTAGCATTTCTGGTAAGGGGGTTATGCACTGACTTAAAGCATGTCATTGCATACTTCTTTACCGGAAATGTTACATCTTACCAGTTAATGCCGCTTTTCTGGAAAGTGGTATCAACGTTGGAGCTGTCGCTGAATCTTTGGGTGATTGGCCTTGTTAATGACGGTGCATCTCCAAACCGGAAGCTGTTTAACCTGCACCTGAATCTGGCTGTTGGCCAGAGTGATGTCATCTACAAAACCTTAAATCTTTTTGCACCATCACGAGTTATCTACTTTTTTGCTGACTCTCCACACTTGATGAAGACAGCTCGGAACTGCTTATACAATTCGGGTTCTGGTACATGTAGCCGTTACATGTGGAATGATGGGAGATATCTATTATTCAGGCATATTGCAGACCTCTTTTACCAAGATCAAGCTGCTGAACTTCATGTTCTCCCAAAATTGACTTTGGAACATGTTGTACTAAATTCCTACAGTAAGATGAAGGTGAAACTGGCCACACAAGTTCTGAGTCGATCAGTTGCAATTGCCTTGGAGGAGACTGGAAATGATGAGGTGATGGGAACTGCTCAGTTTTGCAGAATGATGAACGATTATTTTGATTGTACCAATGTCAGATCACATACTGAGCATATTAGAAAGAGGAATGATCTAATCAAACCATACACGTCCGTGGAGGATACTCGGTTTCAGTGGTTGATGGATGTTTTTCTTCAATATCTTGACATGTGGAAGAAATCCACCCTTGAAAGAGAAGGAAAATATAGTCCTGATGCAAGGGGTAAGATGTTCTTATCATTGCAGACATACGAGGGCCTTGTTATCTCTGTGCATTCCCATGTAGAGGCAATCAAATTTTTGTTGACAAATGGGTTTGAATACGTGCTAAGTGAACGATTCATGCAGGATGTATTAGAGGATTATTTCGGGCACCAGCGTGCGAAGGGGAGGAGAGCAGATAATCCGAATGCGATGGAATTTGGCTACAATGACCTAGCAATAGCAGTGCAACGTGATATTGCTCCTGTTGTAAGAGGAAATGTTGGTGGTCGATATGAAAAAAAGAAATGGTTTGCAGTAAGTGAGGAACCAGTTCACAAAAGAAAAAAATAGTAGGTACAAATTGAACTGTGGCAACAATACATAGGGTAACTAATCATTCAATCACTTTGCAATGAATCTGAGGTACTGCAATAAATCATAGTAATTTAGTCATGCTATGTGCCTCATGAAAAATTGAAATCTATAACTTTTACAGTCAACCAATGGACCTTTAACCTTTTAGATGAAATTTTGAAAAAAATCAAAATAGGAAAAATATTACCACAGCTTGAAAGAGCATCCTAAACTTAGTAAAATTTCAAAGTTTGGTTGTAAAATGTTGTAAATCATAAAAAAATATAGCCTTGCGAAGTTGGCAAATTTCCTGTAGTTTTGTATTATTCGTGAGAAATGAATATCCAAGGGTATCAACTGGATATTATTTTCCACCCATGATACGAGTGTATACAAAATTTGCAAGGCTATATTTTCTATATTTTAGAACATTTCACAAACAAACTTTGCGATTTCCATTTGTTGCTGCTCTATTAGCATAGCATGGCCCAATTTTTCATGGTTATAGTAGCTTTGTATTTAAATGGATGTTTAAATTGTCTGTGATGGACAGCAGGTTACTTATATTTTAAAACTTCTGTGTACATATGTTGCATGAATAGTAAAGGCAAAAAAAAGTCAGATTTGGATCATTCAATTGCCAACAGCTGGACCATAAACTAAATTCTTATTTCACTTTCAGTTGTGAATAAATTTGGATTATGCTAAGTTCTACAGTGTGTCCCAGAAAAAAGGCTACCCTTTGATGTCAGGCATTAGCACTGCACATTTGAATGTTTTGATTCCCTAAGCGGGCTTAAGCACCCCATTCTGTGTTATTTTGGCAGAACAAATTCAATTAACTTGCAACGTAAGCATAAAAAATCTCTGTGTGGCAGAGAATTATGCATTTTTGGGCTCATTAGGGAGTTGAAGCATTCAAATTCAAATGCTAGACACTGTTGCTTGATTTCAGAGGGTAGTCTTTTTTCTGGGACACACTGTATATAGTTAGGGGTCAGGCAAGGGTTTGAGGCTCATCTGAATTGGTCATCCAATCCAACTTTTATTTTTGTCTAGATGTCTGTATGGTATATACTATTGAAATGCTTTGTATTAGAAACTTGAATACTATTGATAAGAATATGGAAACAAGCACTGTTTGCAAAAAAATCTGGACAATGTTCTTTTTACAGTAAGAGATGAAAGCAGTATGTGCATATTAATATGAATGTGCCAACAAAAGAAGTACACATTTTTTTATTTTTATCATACTTCAAAATCATAGTCAAGTAGAATGCCTAATGGAAATCTTAGCATTGAGAAATAAAATTGTCTGGCAATACACAATAAAAATAATGAGTTGTCCTTGAAGAAACTTTGTAGCCTAATGGGTAAAATTCCTTACACATTTTTCAACTGTTTATGAAAAACATCACTCTCTCGCAATAACAGGAAAACATAGTTATTACACATTTTACCATAACATGAATAACAATATATATTTACAATTTTTCCAATACTGAAAACACACCAAACATGCTGCAATTCACTAAATTCCAAATCAGAAAGGAATGAAGCTGTCTATCATGCAATAAACTACTAGCTTTTTCTGTTAACAGGCAAGTCAGAAGTTTCATTGTATTATTACCACATATTACACAAATAAATCAACCTGGCCCAGCCAAGCATTTTACACAAATAAATCAACCTGCCCCAGCCAAGCATTTATGAATATACCTGTCTCAAGAGAAGCCACATAAAAACACTGCACAACAGTGTGCTGGTTTATTTGTTAGGTACAGGTGATTTAATTGCTTTTCTAAAATATTGATGGCAGTGCTTAAAAGTAGGAAGTGAATATGTTTTAGGTTTTTGAGTCACTGAAAACATTTCAGATTATTTTTGTTGGATTTCTGAATGTTGTCAGAGCAGATCATTGTACTCTTATTCACCTCCTACTTTTTAAAGAATTAACCATCACCTTTTAATATAGTCGACAGCATTAATTTTACTGTAGGCATGTTACCAATGAAAATCAAGGTATAGATGAAAGATCTATTGTTATATCTCATGAACTAAGTTTCAAGTCCTTCCTTAAAGCCTTCTTTTTCCCTTGCTTTTCGTTTATCTTAAATTGCGTAATGTACTTTTTTGCATAGGAGAATGATCTCACCTTCAAATACAGTTTAACAATGTTCTCAAGACACAATTTTTGTGTATCACCAGATTTTGAAACTCCTGAAGACAAAACAATGTTCTCCCATAATGATTTTACAATTGGTGAGCTGATGGTTGAAAAGCAGATAGAATCTACATTAATATTCCTGAGCACTTGCTTCTCCTGAACCGCAACACGGAAATGTAACTCTGCCTGATGCAAAATTCGGACAAGGTCGTCAGAAGGCATTACAAGACCACCTCGTGTTCTGGACAGTATAAAACTGCTGCTATCTTGCTCCGACTTTAAACATTGTAGCAAGTTTTCAAGTTCGCTGCTATCCTTTTTCGAACTTTTTCTACTAGCTCTGCACAACTTTTGGACGACATATCCAGCAATATATTCCAGAGGACCATGTTCACTAGATTTAATTTTCTGGCTATTTGTTTCCGTTACTGCAGACGAGGATCTCATTCGATTGATATTGACAAATCCAACTAAATGATCTGGTATATGAATCATCACAATATTTGCAACACGAGAGTCCTCACAATTTAACAGCTTTGCTGATTCAGGCATGAGTCCATAGAAAGACTCTAGAAGTTTGTCTTGGTTTCTGCTCTTGCAAAATTTATTGTATAAAGGCACTAATTTATCCAAAAGCTCTTGGGTGACAGACGCCTTATTGATAGCTGATTCTATTTCATCTCCATATAAATGTTCATCAATGACATTCTTTTTTATTGCACTTACAAACGAAATTAACGTTTCTTTACAAAGAGGTGTCGTGTTTGAAACGCAATCCGTGCCGCCATGTTTCGAATTAGTATGCTTTGTCAAGCCACCTTTCGATTTACATATCTTGCTGCATTTTGAACACGGGAATACGTTTTGTCCTTCAATTTCGTTTAGTGCCACTAAAAATTCATTTTCTACTTCTAGATCCTCCGTTTCAACACATGTTTCGATAATATCAACTGCGATATTCATGTGATAAACATCGACATCAGACGAACAGCTTTCGTCTTGTTCACTCCTAGTTGACGGTGAAGGCTCTAAAATTGGCGTTTCTTTCACAACTTCATCAAAATCACTCTCCAAAATTTGTGCAATAGCGGACTCTCCCTGTTTTTGTTCATCACAACTCATCGCGGCAAATTTAAGAGATAAAATCTAATTTAAACAGCGCAAAGGATTATACACGATATTAGCATTTGGCTTGATGCCATGCACACTATCTGTCACGTGATGTTTTTTCCCTTTGATGCACAACATATTTGCCGCCTGCCTCTGAACAGCTTTGAAGTTCGCCGACTATCCAAACCATCCCTCTTCGATTAACTGTGCTGTAACAAAGTGATATAACATTTCCGTTATTATCCTATATATTGAGATCAGTGTTTCAAATTCAAAATGGCGGCCAACATGTGAGGATTAGAGTCCACGAAGCCCTTCAAATATGCTGAAATTTTACCGCTTTAAAAGGTACAATTCAAATTTTTTTTACTGTATTTTTGTTTTTTATATGCTAGTGAACACATAACAGTGAGTAATTGTTAAAGATGTATTACATGTGTATTGTTGTGCAAAGTAAATCTTGTGTGTACGCTGGTGTCACACTGGGCTTACAGCCATATTCTATCATACTGTATTATAGATGTGTACTTTGAAAATGTTTGTTTTCAATATCTCGAGTTTTGTAATATATCATGATACTTGCCTGCTAATACTTGCTTGGAATTGTTATACTTTTACAAACTTCTTAATATTTAAAATTATTCTTTAGATAATGGCAGAAAAACATTTTGATGTTCAAAATGTTTTGGACATGCTTGATTGTAATGATAGTGATGCAGGTGACACTGATAGCAGCAGTGATAATGAAGATTTTTCACCGATGCAGGTAATGAAATGCACTTAGTATTATTGTTTATTTATGGTATATTCTTATTGCACATTGCTGGATTTGCTTGCTCAAATAAATATTATATATATTAGAATTCCTACTCCCTTTAAAAAATTTAATGGTTAAAATATGTTAGTTAGTTTCAAATAATTGAATTCTAATATAATATTTATTTGATTCTAATATACCATTTATTAGCAGCATTAAAAATTTAATAACAACAATAATTGATAATAATAACAATAACAGTAATAATATAAAGAATGGATAGAAATAGTTAAGTCAATAGTGCTTTGCCACTTTTCTTGTGACTTTCATTTGTTATAACTTTACTCATTCTGAAAATTTATTATGAAATTAGGGAGAAGACTCTGAGAGTAGTGATGAAGAAAGTGAAAAAGAGATTGTTGAAGTGGATGAACATAGTGATGATGTTGATGACACACCGCTAGCTGACCGGATTTCTAGAAAGCGAAAGAATGAACCCAAATGGAGAAAAACTACATTTGCCATGCCAGAGTCTGACTCAAGATTTACTGGACCACAAATAGAACCTCCAGCAAGTATGGAGGTACAAACCCCATTTCAGTATTTCAAACAGTTTGTAATGGATGACATGCTTGAAAGTTTAGTTACACATACTAATGAATACAGTGTTCAAAAGTCTGGGAACTCTGTTAACACTAACAAGAAGGAAGTAGAACAAGTAATTGGTATGTTTTTCCATATGGGGCTTGTACGGATGAGTGGAGTTAGACAATACTGGGAATCGGCAACAGCATATAGTCCTGTTTGTAGTGCAATGAGTCGAAACCGATTCCAACTGCTGTTGACAATGCTTCATTTTGTTAATAATTTGTTGGTTTCGTCTGAGGATAAGAAAGATAAATTGTGGAAAATCCGTCCATGGCTTGCCAGAATGAGGGAAAATTGCTTGAAGCTAGTCCCAGAAGAGCACTGTTCCATCGATGAAATGATGTGTCAGTACCGTGGGAAAACAAGCCCAATCCGACAATATATCAAGGGCAAACCCCATCCATGGGGGTTCAAGTCGTGGTGTAGAGCAGGTGTTAGTGGAATTTTATATGATTTTGAAGTATATCAGGGTGGGGATGGAAAAAGAAGTGAGTTAGGTCAAGGAGCTGATGTTGTTTTGAAGTTAGCATCAACATTGGTATCTCATGTCAATTACAAACTTTATGCAGATAATTTGTTTACCAGCCTGAATCTTCTGTTAAAGCTCAAGGAGAGAGGAATCCATTACACTGGCACAGTACGAAAGAATCGACTAGCAGGATGCACAATGAGGGAGGAGAAAACCTTGATGAAATCAGGAAGAGGGTCTTATGATCACCGAGTTGAGCAGAATAATAATATTGTTGCTGTTCGATGGCTTGATAACAAAGTGGTGACACTTTTCTCGACTCTTACTGGAATTGAGCCCCTTGGATCTGCCAAGAGATGGGATAAGAAGAAGAAGGCATATGTTGAAGTACCCATGCCAGCAGTCATCGATCAGTATAACAAGCATATGGGTGGAATTGACTTACTCGATTCTTTTCTTGCGCAATATCGTTTCAAAATGAAATCTCGCCGGTGGTATCTTTACCTATTTTGGCATTTTCTCATGGTGGCACTTGTGAATGCATGGAATGTGTACAGGCAAGAGTACAAATTATTAGGCCTTCCAGTCAAAAATATGATGAATCGTCGTAATTTTCAAGCATCTGTTGCCTCATCATTGGTAAAAGTAAATTCCAAAGGGACTGTTGGCCGACCATCAACATCAAGATCACCATTACAAAGCCCTCAGCCACCCAGGAAAAAACAACGGTTACCTGACGATGATGTGCGTAAAGATGGCTACTGTCATTGGCCTAAGAAAATTGAGAAACGTGGTCGCTGCAAACTTTGCGAAGTAAATAACACTAACACTGTGTGTACGAAATGTGAGGTTCGACTCTGTTTTGTCGAGGACCGTAATTGTTTCTATGATTTCCATCAGTAGGATTACGTCTGTTAAGACTTTTTAGAAAGAAACGTTGAACAGTTGCAATAAAGTTGCTTAGACTTCATTGAAGATAAATTACAAGTCTACCACATTATTTCTACATCTTGCGTATATGTACTTATCATGTACTTAGACAAAGCAATTAAAGCTGCTTGTATGTCACAATGAACCCAATGTTACACATATGTCACATCATCTAAACTCGGCAATTTTAGTCGAAATAAAAAAAAAATTCTTTTTTGTGAAAAATAGGTTCAAAATGTTAAAAAATGCAAAACAGAATAATTTTAGCTGTTGTAAATCACAGTGCGGGTTCTACAGGGTTAAACTATCCGTTCGTAGTGCACGTTAACGGTTTGTTATCTTCTGTAAAGCTTTATAACAAGTTTTATTAAGTTTAACAGAAATACCATTATGTAATAAGCGAAAAAGTTAAAAATTTAACTGGCGACCATGAAAGACATAGTGAATTTGCATAATTGGAGGGGATCTCAAATCGATAGCTTTTACTAAATTTGTCCTAGCACGTACGTTACTGGGAGTAAAAATACGAATTACGGCTTGTTCGAAAGAGAAAAGAACGTCGTTTAAAACAACTCCAAAATTGTGCTATAAGCTTCAGTAATTTAGAAATAATTTGACACAAAAGATGGGCTCCGTTTTTTTTTTTATACACCCTGTATATGCATGAAATACTTAACAACTACAATTTTGTATTATCACCTAATAATTAATACGATGCCTTATAACTTTTGAAAGCTTGTGCACATAGTGACGTGCAGATTATAACATGGCAGATATTAATATCTTGTGACTTTCACAAATATATTTCCTTTTTGAAAGATTATGTCAGTAGATACTTGTTACGTTTTTGATGCAACAATTTATTCTTGCTTATTTAAACTTACTTGGGAAGGACAAAGGATAGATGCAAACAGCAATGACAGCAAATTATATTTGGATGGACTCCTATTTGTGCCCCAGTGAAGACAAAGATATTTTGTGGCAAATGCCGAGTTCCAGATAGAAATGGCAACATTTAGTCGGAACAAATTCCTTGATTCCGTACTGACTGCCTTGAATGTCATACAGCAAAAATACCTAGAAGTATTTTAGAAGAGGAGCTGATTGACAGAGGTACAATGACGTTACTATAATTGAAGTTACTTCGTGACACTAAACCACAAGAGCATTTTCATTTTACCAATCGGTGATGATGCTGGCTGGGACCTATTGCAAGTTTTCACTATCCATATTCAATTCAAATTGCAGGTACATTCAAATTCATTGCAATGCGGCAACAAACTCTTACAACTTTCATTAATAGAGCAAAGATAAAAAAAACAATGAAATGCTAATTAACTCTTTTTAGCAACAGGAAAATAGTTGTGATAAGTGTGATGTCAGTATAATAAATATTAAAAAATCAATTTTTGTAGATGCATGTCCAGCCCCCATACGTATAGGCACACCCAGTTCCGAAAAATCAACCACAATAGAGGTTTTGGCAAAGATGCTTGGGTGCAATATGGAATCACAAGCCACCTGTGAAGTTATCCAGAGCCTGATAACAAAAACAACCATGCCACTGTGTTGGCATGACCCTACCTATCCCAATAGCATCAAACCATTGTTCACAGGGTTATTTGACTCAAAGGGTGAAAGAACAAAAAGCAGAGGCAAATAAGTACCATTAAAAAATGCTGTATTGGCAGCTAATTTTGAATTAGATGATGATATCAGGTAATGCTATACAAGTATGCTTGTTGTTACATGGTTTTTGTACATTACACTAAAGATAGCATTTTATTATTTAAAAGCCTTAAAAAAGCTAAACTACTTCACCAAGCTTATTGTTCTAAACAGATAATCTGAAACGTAAGTGACATATGCTCGCATGATTAAACTTAAACATGTGTGCTAGAAAAAGTTGAACTAGAAGTCGTATTTGTATAACTCTTAGATCAAAAACAAATTTACATGAAAAAGAGCTATTAAAGTGATTTCACAAAATATATAACATATATATTTGCCCTCTTCTAGGTGTTTTGAAAGCATTGTATCGGTTACAATGCCCCATCAGCCCCTGAATATCCTGCCGAGGATAGAAAAGCTAAAAATATGCTTGAAAAACGGACAACACCAGATGCATTTCCTAGATTATAAGGCTTGGTTGGAAAACTTGTCTGCAATAAAAATGTGGTGGATGAGGAAAACCTCTTTGTAAGAAAGGACCCTTGCCTACCACCACATATTCACAAATTATATGGTCCGTACAAAGCCATTGTAAACAAGGTAAATAAATCCCTCTTGGATAACAAAGGTCAGTAGATTAACTGTGCATTATCACCACATGGTACCAGGGTGGAAGAAGCTGGTGCAGTTGTGTTAAGAGTTTCTTTTCATTATGTGCCACAGATATTTACTCTTGCATATCTTCTTATACTTTTTAAGGTAACAATTAATACAACTACAACCATCATGGACCAAATCAACCTTCGATTCCTCATGAAGGAATTGAAAACTATCTGGATGAAAACTATCTGGATGACCTCCCTTTTGTGTGGAAAGTGATTTTACAAAGTTCACGAAACCTGTTGGAAAAATGTTTCAAGCATCAACATTTTCAATGCTTGCTTGAATCCTTGGTAGAGTGCAATGGTCCAACGAGGTTCGTAACACAGATACAGAAGTTTTAGAGGCAGGATATGATGTTAGAAGTTAATTGTATGAAGTTAATTTAATTTAGAGGATCATTATCTAATCAGGTTAGGCATTTTGTGTGTGTGCAAATTTTTCTTGAAGTTGTAAGAAATCTTCAGGATATTTGCAATTGTTAACCAATACGATTTTCAACCAACCATTAAGAAATTGCCATTATAATCACAGGAGCTTTATTAACGCTAAAGTGCCTGGAAACAGTGTTCTGTCTTTGTGGAATTCAATTAACAATTCTTTACATTTTTATTAGGCAACTGGAATTTGTTTAGATTGGTCCACGTAACAAGTTCATCGGCAGCCTATTGAAATTGACTAAATTGATTCTTTGGGACAGTTTCGGAAGTTGTCGTATCATCAGCATATTTCCGATAAATGAACTTAAATTGTTAATCATGAGTATACAAAGCCATGGTCCCAATTTTGTCCCCAGTAGGATTTCACAAGGAACCCTACCCCATTTCCCAATCAGTCAAAAAATCAATAATCTAGTTCATGACAAAAGATGAAATTGGAAGCTGGCAGATTTTCTTTACCAATATACTGTGATCAATTAAATCAAATAATCAAATAGAAAAGCATACTGAGTTTCCGGTCCCATCGGTTCTCTTGGTCCAATAATGTAACATACTAATAAGAGCTAAGGTTGCTGATGACCTACAATCAGTGACATTGAAATTAGGGGCACTTACATCAAAAAGACATTTTTTAATATCGATTTGACAAAGATAGCACCCGAACATGGCCATTTTTGTGACTTTTATGACTTTTTGTGATTCGATTTGGGATCTCAAAGTCTTGGTTTGATTGCAATAATGGAATGGCTGGAGAGGCCAAAGGGCAGGTAGGAAATGGTCTCATGTGGCTGGTAATAGGAATGTAAGTTCATAAACAAGTCCAGAGTGTTCCGAACAGAAGTGGTTACTCGGACAAGTTGCTTTAAATTGATGCTCAATGATTCTCTGTCCTGACAGCTTGATGTTTGACTTGTAGGGTTTGAAGTTGCCGTTTACAATTGGGCGGCTACACATGCCGACAGCGGTTAATTTAAACATTAACTTAAACATCAACTTAAATGTCGAGCGATTACCTGAACCACAGTATAGGGAATAAACATTAGGGCCACACAGTAGGGCATTATATGCAGGATTACATCATACTAACCTTCCTCAATTTATATAGGGAAGAGATTGAAAAGTTAAATGATTCACCCACATCAAAAGTTTGGCATTTGAATAGGAGACAAATTAAAGCGCAAAACAATTTAGGTGGGATTATGCATGATTAGATCATACTAACCTTCCTCAATTTATATAGGGAAGAGATTGAATGATATTGAAAAGTTAAATGATGGTCCAAACAAGGGCCTTGATGAAGGTGTAATTTACTTATCAGTGATACCATAATAGTGTGATCAATATATCTTCTCAATGGTAACTCAATATGAAGTGGTAAATTCATATGCACTAATAATTTGTTGAAATTCTTCACAGAAAATGGAATTTCTTCTGAAAAAGAGCTATTTGAAGTAGCAAAATTAACAAGTGAAAAAATTAAAAGTAAGTACCACAATGTTAAATCACTTTTCTCACTTTAACAGATTACTTGCAAAATAAATGTGCTTAGTAGCTGCCTACAATTAATGCAACAAGTACAGTACAATCTCCATGAAAGACTTAGAACCTGCATACATTCACAGTTTTGGGCAAAGCAAGTGTCTTTTTGTACATATACCTTAGCCTTTATGCATGATCAATTTTTAAAATTGTAGAAAAAAAAGAGAACCAGGAGGCAAAGCTGATGGATAAACTTCATAAGGGATTATATATAACAGGTATATATTTTTTGAAAATTTACTGTTTATGTGGTTACTTGTTCACCAAAATGTGCAAAGTATCTAACTCACGAGTCCACAAAACCTTGTCCCTGTGCTAGTGTTCATAATTATCATGTTTATTTCAGAAGAACAAAGATCTAAAACTAAATGGTCATGATCTACTGCCAGATGGGTATGATGTTTGATTTATGGTTTTTAAATAAAGAACCAGCTACAAGAATTTAATGTAATTTTAGGAAACAATACTACAGTACTAAAGGCTAAACACGGTGTATGATGAAAAATATTCGTAAATTTTCATCAAATCATAACATGTTCTCACAGGTGCATAATCAAGCAAATAGCAATTTGCACATCATTTGGCTTGGGAATGTAGCCCTCTTCTATCTGGCGTCCCTCCAATAGCTGTGGGTTTTCTGATTGCAGAAAATGAAAAGATTTTGTCAGTTTGCTCATTTGCTTGTGAATTTCCCACTGTCTACACTTTTCCTGAATAAAATATTTCCAAAATAGAGATTTGCTTGGAGTGTACATGATAGCAATGGGATAAAAAGACTTTAAAAGGTTATTGGAGAAACGTGTGTCGCTCTGTTTTGTTGCATAGGGCAAATATCCATAGTCAACATCCATCCATTTTTCACAAAGATTTTCAGCACTTTTATTCTTTTCAGAAAAGAGGAAAAATATCCAACATATAATGTCTAAATGATATTTACAAAATTCAAAATAGATTTGAATTTTAAAAAAATTTTTTTCGAACAGTTTGTTATTAATTTTAATCACAAGTGACAACGTGTTGAAGTACTTGAAAGGCGTTAGATTAGATCTGTTGGTCTCAGAGATGTCAAACGAGGAGGCATATTTCAACCATGTGATTCTGAGGTGGCCAGAAAGCTTTCCAAGTATGACTGGGTAAATCAAGCGCATTTACTCCTTCAACCCACCACATTTTTACAAAGGAACCTCAAAAAGTTGGCAACAAAGAGGCTTACATCATGTCTGATGACGAAAGTTTTGTGTTCATGCGTCCTGAAGCACAGGTAGGAAGTAGTGGAACTGTTTGGTCATCAGAAGATTATGAGCTTCGTGCAACAAGACCAGACTTACACGAGGTTCCTGAAGCTAGTTCTCAATTTACTCTTCCTTTTCGTAGCTTTGTAACAAGGGTAAAGGATAAGGTAAAACATTTTGTTGAATCAACAACAGAAGTAGACGTAATGGCCGTTACTTCACATACGGAATGTCCATTTAGAGCATATGAAGGAAAACGGTTAGCTTATACTTCAGACTACCTTGAAAGAGCATTAGACATGGCTAACATTTCAAAAATGACAGCACAAGAAATCAAAGACTATAGCAGGATTATAGGAATGGTTCAGTCAGCGTTAACCTGTATAAACGACTTGGTTACAAGTTCAGACACCGGGATTCATCTCTGGAATGAGTACAAAATTCTACTTCGAAAACTTGAAGAAATTCTGAATTTAATAGCAGAGCTACAACTGCCCATCGGCAAAACACGACTGTTGGAACTTACTGATGCTGGACCTGGGGTAGGGTGCAACAACATCGCGGTGCAGTACAGGATGGCTGAAAAAATACTCATTCATGGCTATGACAAAGTGCTTCTGGTTCACAGAGCAAGGGGAGATAGTGGTCAAAATGAGGCAGAGCACACAAACGCATCCATAGGTGAAGCATTAGTAACCGGCAAAAGACTTGATTGGGAGTACTATAAAAGATTTGAGGGAATGACGAAAGAAGAAATAGAAGCTCTTTCCCTTCAGGAATATGAACAGTTGGAGGAAAACCGATGAAGAAAAATGCTTGGAGAGCTGCAGCAGAATTACAATCTTGGCCATAAATGGTAGAACAATGATTGGGTTTTGCTCAAATCTGATGACTCCCCCCTCTCCCCCAACACAATGTTGATGTGAGGTAGATATTTATGCTGGTCATTGACCACAGACATCAATGAAACATGCAGTAGAGATGTGACACAGCAACATTGAATGGGGGGAGCAGGGAAAGGCGCGATATCGTTTTAACATGCCTTTATATTAGATGTTTGGAAATTTTTCAAGTCGTTCCTCGAACTTTTGGCCAAGATTGTCTGGAAAATGCTGTCTGGTTATTGTATGTAATTTTAACATTTCTTTTTTAATAGTTTGAATATTATTGCAAACAGTATTTGTGTTATAGTAATTGAAAGAAATACTAAATTAAAAGATTTTGCTGTGTATATAATTACGTTCGGGTCCCACAACCAATAGTGCAGATAGGGTTTTGTGTTTGGGGGTTGGCGCCCCTTTGAAACTTTGAAGTCTCTAGATCGTCGGAAATAGCATCTACAGAGTCTAGTTTGGCAATCAGCTGGCTGTAGATCACCCTGAGGAAGTTGATTCAGGTAGTGTACAACGGCAATTACGTATTACTGTCTAAAACACACGTCTCAGGAAATTCGCACTTACTGCAATTACTTTCATATGTAGTGTGAAAAAATTCATTGTGGAAGATTGAGTTTCAAAATTCAATTGAAGATTGAGTATTTACTACCGTATACCGGTAGTAGAAAAGTGCTTGAAAATATCCCTGCAGATGGCTAAATGTTTGGATTTTTAACAACATAAACACCACACAATGTTAAATAAGTGTTATATATGCAAAAGTTTCTAAATTTGACCTTACATATTTTCACAGTCTAACCTTCGA
Source organism: Muricea muricata (assembly GCA_963855995.1). Lineage (NCBI taxonomy): Eukaryota > Metazoa > Cnidaria > Anthozoa > Malacalcyonacea > Plexauridae > Muricea > Muricea muricata. The sequence goes on from OY979716.1 coordinate 81,804,511, forward strand.
CATGTCACTGCTGAAAATATTCAGTTACCTACAAAAGCGTCAATAGCATCAAGATCATGCTCTGTCGCGAAATCAAAGGTAGTGTCTGGCATACTTGGTCATCAGCTGTATCAGCATCTTGATCACTGCTAGTGTCACTAGTATTTTCGATCACAGCTTGATTATCCATCTGATTTAACAATTTTGTTCCTAAGCCGTCTGGAACAAGATCTACTATGGTGCATTTTGCCTGGTGTGAAAAATTACCCATGTTTAGTAAATGTACAATGTGTTTTATCTTTGATGCTGTGATTGCCAAAGGTTGCTCCCTATCTACCTTTATGTCACAATCATGGACTATGAATCCCTCTTTCAGGTCATGTATTCCATCTTCAGTAAGCAGATATGACAAAAGTTGTTCCATATTCTTTTCCAATGTTTGTGCTTTCCTTTTTTCATTTTTTTTTGTCATTTTTTCTTTTGTTGTTAGCAGCACTATTTTTAGAAACTTTTCTTTGTTTACAAACTACATTAAACCTTGTTGAAGCTTCTTCAAGCTCTGTCAGTATTGTGTTGATTTCAAGCTCTATTTATGAAAGTGATGTAATGAAACTCTCATTACAAGTATGGTGAAACCTTTACCATTTCTTTTTAACAGTGAGTCCATTGGATTCAAAAAGTGACTGATCATGAGACTTAATTTCATCAAGAAGCTATTCTACCTTTTTCAACAAAGAATTTAACTTATCAGCTATGGTAGCTAAGACATTTGCATCATTTGGCTTGGGAATGTAGCCCTCTTCTATCTAGCGTCCCTCCAATAGCTGTGGGTTTTCTGATTGCAGAAAATGAAAAGATTTTGTCAGTTTGCTCATTTGCTTGTGAATTTCCCACTGTCTACACTTTTCCTGAATAAAATATTTCCAAAATAGAGACTTGCTTGGAATGTACATGCTAGCAATGGGATAGAAAGACTTTAAAAGGTTATTGGAGAAATGCGTGTCGCTATGTTTTGTGCCATAGGGCAAATATCCATAGTCAACATCCATCCATTTTTCACAAAGATTTTCTGCACTATTATTTTTCTGAAAAGAGGAAGAATATCCAACATCATACATCTAAATGACACCCACACAATTCAAAAAAGATTTGAATTTTAAAATAGATTTGAATTTTAAAAAATATTTTTTTCGAACAGTTCATTATTAATTTTAATCACAAGTGACAACATTTTGAAGTACTTGAAAGGCATTAGATTAGAAGCGAAATAGTTATTGTATATTCAATAATCTCGTTACCTTTAACTCTTGTGTCTTTTAGCTTTGATGCTGAAGTTAAATTTTCTCGAGCGTGCACCAAAACTTTTATTTTGTCTCTGTTTTGCAACTCTGTTCCAAGGTAACATTGATCCACTCGCCCCATGAATCATCAAACTTTTGAAATACAATTACCTCTTCTCTTATTGAAAAATCTTGACGAATCAACTGAACAAAATCATCTAACTTCTCACTTCCAACATCTCTTGCAACTTTTCTTTCTCCATACAAAAACAACACCTCTTTCTATATGCCATTGCATACATGTATATTTTAATATTAAACAAGTTTATAACAAAATAATTTGCATATCAACAATAAAAAAGACAAAGTTTTATTGATAAAAAAGATAAAGTTGCAGCCTTTCTACAGCAAAATCAATAAAAACTGAGCGAAAATATAAAATCAACAACAACACAATTTTTTTAATGGTATGCAGATTTAATTCAGCCATTTGCTTCCTTTCAAATGTTTTAATCTGTGATCAATTGGGTCAGCTTATCGTCCGACAATGCAAAATATGTCATTTTATACAGAGCGAAAATGTATATGACAGGTTTCACAATTACTGTCAGTAATCGATTTTAATATTAAATTAATTTATTTATCTTTTAAATTTTTAATAGTACATTTTTTCCATGAACTTTAATATTTTCTGTTTAAAAATTTAACCCCATGCATTTTTAATGTAGCACACAACTTTACCCCCCCCCCCCTCAAAGTTACTAATGTTGAAAAGCATACCCCTCTATAAAAACCACCCCCCTGTGACGTAATTAACGATCGGTCCCTTATCACTAAAAATTAATCTCTAGAGACAGTATAGCAGTTGTACATAAAATATTAGGTTAAACTGACTGAGGCTTGTCACTCCTGAAGTTTTATAAATGCAATATTTTTATACACAAATTTTCTTCTGCAGCTGGCCAGCTGCTATACTAAAAAAAGTATTTGTTTCCCTGCTTTTATTATACATTATTTGAAACTAAAAATCCTGTGTGTACGAGAGTGTATTTTTGAGAATATTAAAGCTTTTTTATGAACCATACTCCCTGCAAATAGAAGTGAGCCTTTGTTGTCCCTTTTTATGCTAAATGTATCAGAATATTATAAAACTTTACATATAAAAGTGCATTTACATAATTACATTGTTAAAAAATCGACATGCCGGACAGATTAGAAAGGATTCCACATAACAAAATTATCTATTTTTACTTCTTAACATCAACCACTCCCGCAACATGGCCAAGTAAGTCAAAATGAGAACGCAGATCCATTAGGCAGGGGCTTCACCCTACGTACGAACTACGAAACTTGATTTTGACAGCTTAATTTAGCTCAATGTAAATTAAATATTTATCGTTCTGTAAAATTTATAAATCCTTCGTGACAACTTTCGAGAAAAAGAGATTGTAAACAAAAAAAATAGTCCTGAAATAATGCTAATATGCAAAAAGGGCACGGGCGGCGAACCAGAAACTGAAGATTAACTTGTAGTGGCCTAATCTGGAGCGGCATTTCGGCAAACCAAAATACCAAAAGTACTGAGTGAGCGAGTTTGAATCATTTTTGTATTTAAATTGGATTTTAATGCCTTAATGGTTTTGGAAATGTTCATTTGTTCTTTACGATGAAGATTTTTATTGCGAGACCCTCCACAACCACATTGCCAGGCAGAGTTGTGTTGTCGAACGTTATAGCAGTCTTTCAAGAGAAGTTTTTTGTTGAACGATTTTGAGGCAATCGCTATTGAGAATGCTACTGCTGTCCCAAACTTGGACAATATTACAATATGCTCTTGTTGTGGCCACTGTCTTCAGGAGAAAGGGCATTATTGTTGCCCATGCAGAAGCGCGAACAACTTCTGTTCCAGTGCGTGCCATGAAGGGGATTTTGGGCAATGCATGAACAACAGAAGAGTGCATGAAGATACAGACAGCGGTCGTTTTATAGATCTTTACATTACTATGTTTTTGAACTTTTTGGAAGCATGTAAAAGTGTTAACAATTGCATGTTGACAACTTTACCATGTTGCATACATTATTACTAAGAAACTCTCAAGCTCCTGTCCTAGCTGGTCAAACAAATTAAATATATCAAATTTGCAGTCAATGTGCTAGTCACCATTACTTATTTGATATTATTAGTATTTATTTATTATAACCTATAGTAGTGTTACCTTTCTAGGATTCAGATTTTTTTGTGGAGGAAATGTTCAGGAAAGAGCAGGAAGACTTGGGAGAAGATAGTAGATGTGGAGGTCTGCTGTCTATTTGCTTACTGTGGAACATCACCAATAGAAGATGGCTAATTGGGTAGCTGGGCTGATATGTCACTGCCTTCTTCATTGGTTGCAGCCAATGCTTCTTCACCAACAGGACAATGAACAGATCCTATTTAATACATGTGTCACATTACAGTCACAGCAAAATAGAAGCCTGACACAACAACTTCCTGTTAATTGACCAATCAGAATGCTATATCTTATTCATGAGAATTCTGATTGGTCAATAAACAGGAAGTTTTGAACATTGTAACTTTTCTCAAAATTTTGAGGAATTGATCAGAACTGCTAAACTTGAGCAAACGAATCGGTCAAATATTTTTGGAAGGCTTCTATCGCTGCAACTGTAAACTGTGCCATACAAAACTAGTTTACCAAGAATAGTATTTTTTGTATGGGGAACATACCCAAAGTTATGTTGCAAACAAGTTAATTCATAGTTTTCACATATTGTTACTTATCAATTGATACAGCAATGTAGTAGGAATAAAAAAGCACGATTCCTCCTACAACTAGAAATACATGCATGCAACAACCCCTTGCCACTAAGAGCATGCAACTATATTTTCAGAATTACACAAAGTACTTATACAGGTTGTTGTCATAGCAACATGGCAATTGTTATTCTTTCTGTATATTTTTTCAAAATGACAAAATATTGAGTTTTTAATCCTTGTTTATTGACAATTTTTTAAAATGGCACCACATTTGTCATCGGTATGTTATTACGCCTAATGTAAGCTTAGATTTGGTATAAAATACGACCTATTAATTACATATATTAGACGTTTTGAAATATTTATGAAACTAAATTTTTATCTACATAAGCTTTGAGTTTGAAATAAAACCGTTTCAAGCCAATTTTGTATCTTCGCTCATGTTCTTTTACATGTAAAGTCCGTCAATATTTTGAAATACAGTAATAAGAAAGTAATAATAAGGCTTGCATTGTCGAGAATTCGCCTCCGCTTTAACGTAGTTCCCGACAAGTCACAATATCACACCTGTTTTAGAATATAGAAAGATTATATTTAAACCAATATAAACCAATAGTTCAAATTACCAGAATAATAGAATAATAAAATGTTTTCTCTTGTGTCCCAGTTAACGTAATGTTCCCAAATATATATCGCTGTTTGTCTATCGGTTAGACTTTCCCTTACTCGCTCGCAGTCACAGTCACACTTCTCTCTCGAATCTCAAATGTTACCTTTTTAACTCACTCAACTCGCACCCATTCTCCCCCAATCTCTCTCCCCTTCGTGGGTCATACATGTCAACATTATTAATTAGATGTAAAACATCAGTCAGTATCGTACGAACAGGCACAGGAGGAGCTGCTCGAGGGCGAGTTCGAGGAAACAGAGGTGCTTAAAAATTCTCATTGTCTGGAACACAAAGTCACATATCTGATTCTGCGGATGTCGTTCCACCATTGATTGAGATCACCGGAAAGGTAGTTATTTAATGGTATCATTAAAAAAAGTATTTTATCATTTAGAGCACAAGTACACTCACTTGCGTAATAATGGCGTGTGGTCATATGTCGCGGATGGTCTTAATGATTTTGTTATTTCAAGCTATTTTTGCCGTGTTATCAAATTGTAAAGTTGGCATTTCCAACAGTAAAGTTAGATGTGAATGCTTAGTGGTGAAGAAGCGATCTGAGATTGATTTTAAAGTAAAGTTATTCGGATTCAATCAGACAAGGACAACTTCGAAGCTCGAGTTGAACGCTTCAGTGGGCAAGAAGCTTCTTTGTTTTACCAATTTTGCCTTGGGCGCTATTATATTACAATGCTCTGGGTATGTGGCATTATTATTAAACCCTGGTCCTCATTATGAACAGTTGTCGAAGAAACATCTCCATTTTGGTCATATTAATGTCAGTAAAATCGATGAGATAAGAGACGTCTTAGTTAATACAGGACTTCATCTCTTGGTCTTACTGAAACAAAGTTGGATGAATTTGTGTTGGATGGGTCCTTAGTCATTGAAGGTTATCAATTGTTGAAAAGAAATAGAAATGGTCGTGGTGGCGGTGTGGGTTTGTATTATAAGGATTGTTTTGTCGGAAGGGTAAGAGAAGATCTATGTACTTTGGATATTGAAGTATTGTGGGTTGAATTTCATCAACCACATGCCCCAGTTTTACTCGTTGGCATATTTTATTGTCCTCCGAACGTTAATAACTCCTATATGCAAAGTGTATTCAACTCATGGGAGAGAGCAACAAACGAAGGGAGGGATACTTATATTCTTGGCGATTTTAAGAAGGACTGGCCGAATGAGAATGAATCCTCGCAATTATGGGCGTATTCGAGAATTTGTGGTCTAATTCAAACGATACATGAGCCAACTAGAACAGTGTGTACAGCTCGTTCTAATACATCAACCTGCCTTGACCTTGTGTTCACCAATCGGTGCGATAGAGTTTTCAAAGTAAAGTGGTTCAATTGGGTTTTACCAACCATGACCTTACTGTATTGTCTATTAAAACTAAGTTTCCTCGAGGGCCACCTAAAATTGTGTATAAGCGTAGTTATAAACATTTTTCTCCTGAGAATTTCATCAATGATTTAAAGTTTGCCCCATTTTGGATGGTTGGGTCAGTTGATGATCCCAATGAGGCTTTGGATATTTTTATGAGTCTATTTAAAGAGTTTGCTGACATTCATGCTCCACTGAGAAAGTATACGGTCAAAACAAAACCCTCACCCTGGCTTACTGATTATTTGCGTGATTTAACGGAAATGAGGGATATGGCTAAATTGGAAGCGAAAACTTCTGGTTATCCATCAGATTGGGCAGTCTATTGTAAGTTAAGGAATTATGTGGTGAAGATTAATAGAGAGCTTAAGAGAAGTTATTTTCAAAATGCAATTAATGACAGTAAGAATGATGCGAAATCAGTGTGGAATACAATTAATAACTTAATTGGACGTTCACATCATCTGAGTCCAATCGGTGTTGGAAGTAATGGTAGAGCTTTTTCTAAACCAATTGATATCGCCAATCATTTTGCTAAATTTTTCGATGAAAAGATTAAGAATTTCAGAAATGGGATGTCTGATTCGATTGACATGGAATATACGACAGGATTAATACCATAATGGCTGATAAGAATTGTCATTTTGAATTTAGACCTCTCAGTATATTAGAGGTACAAAGTTGCCTTGAGAATCTTCCTGATAGCAAAGTTACAGGAGTGGATAATATTGACAATATTCTACTTAAAACAGCTGCTGAGTTTATAGCAGAACCTGTTACACACATTATTAATTGCTCTTATGGCAGTTCGATCTTTCCTGATCAGTGGAAAAAGGCGAAATTGCATCCAATTCCTAAAGATAAAAAGAAAGCTTTTGAAGATATGAATAGTCGCCCTATTAGTTTATTAAATGTTTTAAGTAAACTACAGGAAAAATTTGCTTACCAACAAATGTCTCACTACCTTTCAGAACATAAAATATTAGTGATTAATCGACATGTTTATAGAGACAATCATAGTACTGAAACAGCATTGATACATTTAACTGATCAATGCCTTGAAAACATGGAACAAGGTTTGCTTACTGGAGCAGTCATGTTGGACTTTAGTGCGGCGTTTGACCTAGTTGATCATAACTTATTACTTGCGAAACTTAAATGTTACAATTTCTCGGACAGAGCTGTTGGTTGGATATGTTCATATTTATCTGGTAGAACTTCTACTGTCTACATTAATGGTTCTTATTCCAATCTAATAGAGATGGAGTGTGGAGTACCCCAAGGTAGCTGTCTTGGCCCACTCCTTTTTAGCTTGTTTATAAATGATTTACCATTTGCCTTAAAGACAGCTGAAATTACTTTGTATGCTGATGATAGTACTCCTTTTGAAGCAGCCGAAACGGCTAATATCGTATCAGTTAACCTGCAGAACGATCTATTCAATGTTGAGATATGGGCTTCGAAAAATCGTTTAGTCCTTAACGCTGAGAAGACCAAAAGTATACTAATTGGTAGCCGGAAAAAGATAAAAGCTGCTCAACCTCTCAACCTATATATGAATAACAAATCTATGAAACAATATTCATGTGTAAGGCTCCTTGGAGTTGATGTTGATACCTTAAGTTGGAGGCCACATTGTGAGTACCTCAAAAAAGCTCTAAATGCCTAGGCCTTTTGCATAGATTTAAGAAATATATACCACAAAAAATTCTAAAGTCGATTGCAGAGGCATTGATATTATCTAGACTGAACTATTGTTGCACTGTTTGGGGTGCTGTATTAAATCAAGATTCTATTGATTATCTGCAAAAGTTTCAAAATAAGGTCGCTAGATTAGTCTTAAATTATAAAGTTACTGAAATCTCTCGGGAAAGACTTGTATGATGAAATAGGCTGGCTGACTGTCAGGCAAAGGATTCATTTCCAAACTGTTATGATCTTACATAAGTCATTGTATACGTATGAGCCTTCCACCATTTATAGGCATCTTCATGCATTTGAAATTTTACACGAACATGGTACAAGACGTTCATTAAAGTATAAGAATGATAAGTTAGTATTAGAGAAACCTAAATGTAAGAAGACATTTTTAGCTCGAGCATTTAGAGTCAGGGGAATAGAAATCTGGAACAATCTTGATCTTGAAATTAGGAGTATAGCTTGCAGATCTCGGTTTAAAGCTACCATTCGTAAGAAACTTGAATGGTTTATTTAATTTTAACTAATTTAATGATTTTGATTAAGTTTGAAAATTTCAAAAATATAAAATAGTTTTGTACATTATTATATATTTATGTATTTACATTTAGTGTAATATTTATATTAGACCTCGTGTAAACTAGCTTAGGCTAACTGAGGATCTTTTTAAATACAAATAAATACAAATACAAGTAGTCATGCATGATCCAGATTACTTGATCTTAAATCGGCTCATCCACCGCCCCAGGTATGCTCGACTAGTTTTAATTGGTCAGAATTTGCTTATTTATATGACAAATATTTCCTATTCCCATTTTTTCAGAAAAGAAAAAGTTCAGAGACTTCAACCAAATCCGTGGTCAGAGACCTTTTCAAAGATAGTCCGCCAGTCCAAAAGGTGTGTTCGACTAGTGATAATCGGTCAAAATTTCTTTATTCCTATGTCACATATTTACTATTCCCATATTTTAGAAAACGAAAAACGTAAAATCAGGGAGACCGTTGATGGCCAGAAACATCTTTGAAGATCAGCCACTGGCCCCAAAGGTATGTTCGTCTAGTGATAATCAGCCAAAATTTCCTTGTTAATATTTCACATATTTCCTTTTCCCATATTTCAGAAAATCAAAAGGCAAACAACAACGAGGACAAAATCTCTCAGAGACATGTTGAAAAATATGTCTCTAGCCTCAAAGGAATGTTCCACTAGTGATAACTGCCAAAATTTCCTCATTCATATGCCATATATCATCTGCTCCAATTTTAGGAACCTGACAGTGACAAAGATGATTCCATGTAATAATCTAGAGGGATCATCGAAAGATTTGTCAAATTCTTCTAAACATTTCTACATGAGTTTTAGTAATATTTGCCATATTTCCCACTCTCATATTTTAGACACCGAAAAGCTCAGGGGATTGCGACGATGGGCCACATCACTCGGAGCAAGATTCACCAGTCCAAAAGGTAGGCTCAACTAGTGATAATTGGTCAAAATTTCCTTATTCATATTCATATATAATGTGCTTATATTTGAGATACCTCAGTATGACAGTGGTGATTCTCCACAAGAATCTTCAGGGCTCATCGAAAAGGTTTGGCAAATTTGACTGGTAAAAATTTAATTATCTGTGTGTCACATATTTCCTATTCTCATATTAGAAACTGGAAAGCTCGGATGATGAGTGCAGTGATGGGTCAATATCTCCCTGACCAGCCTTCACCAGTCCAAAGGGTATGTTTCACTAGTTATAATCAGTTAAAATTTCCTTATTCATTATGACGTATATCATCTGCTCATATTTTAGAAATGAGACAGGCAAGATCAGAGCGACGACGATTCATCTGACGAATTTGCAGCCACCTTAGAAAAAAAGGTTTATCAAATTTTTTTAAATATTTCTTTTTAAGGTTTTCAAAAAAACAAATTAAAAAAAATTAATTAATAATTATTAATTTTTAAAGTTTTTTACAAAGTTAATTAATTATTTGTGTTATTATTATTATAGCGCGATAGAAAAACTCGAACGTGTTCTCTGTGTGGCAAGGTCGTCAGATACTTGACGTCTCATTTGCGACATGTCGATCACAAGTCTGCAGATGAGGCTGTTCAAGTATCCCAAGTGAATCGCCCCGTTAAATCGAAAAACAAGCCAGTAGCCTGTCCCGTTGAAGGGTCCAATACTAATGCAGTCCACATAGACATGCACCTTTCCAATGTCCATAAATTGGACAAACGTGGTGAAGACTACTAGAGGTTAGTTTATTACATATCGTTAAAATAGATTTAAGATTTTTATGCCATGTAAGTGAAAATTTAAAGGAATATGGGTTATGTATCTTACGTATTTTTGTTCTATTATAGATATAATGACCAAATTACACTGCTGCGGTTGATGGGAAGGATGACAAAAGGTAACTCGGTTGATAAACCCAGCACGACTGCTGAAAAACCATCATTGCCATCACATTCGTCGCCATCGCACTCATCACCATCTGACGACGAATTGAGCAATCCCCTGGATAAGTTGTTGGCTTCCCCAAAGAGACCAAGGGCAGACTCACCACTTGCGGTAGTGTAATATTTTGGTTTTTCAGCATACATTTTACTTGTCTTTCCCCAACATACATTGTTCGTTGGATTTTCTCATTACTATATATATCCCAAAAATGTCAATCATCTTAATTAAACTCCACCATTAAAGACTATGTAATAAACTATTTGTATGTTTTTATATACTGCAGGTTGTCAGGGAGATCTCCCGGTTATGCATCCCGGTTAAGATCTCCCGGTTATGCATTTGTTTAGCCACCACCTTCGTACATATGAAGGTGGTATGCGAAAACAGCGCATTTCCACAGACCATGTGAGGACAGTGGAGAAGAGATCAGAGACCTGATGCCATTTGGTGATGACGATCTTCATCAGGTGAGGGTTTGTAACCTTTATCAAATATTATGATCACTAAAGTCTGCTCTTCAAAAATTCTTATTGTTGGTATTTTTGTTTTTGTTCCTGGTCAATTCTGCAATGAACAGACTGGACCTGTGGCCCAAGGATTTTTCAGACGCCTTCAACCTGAGGAAGTCCGAAAATCGCCAGCGGGATGAGGAGGAGAAGCTGACCGCTGAAGACTTTCAGCCTTCGTCGACAGCGACAAGGCGAAGAAGATAAAGTCAGAATATGTGAGGTTGGCGGACAATCCGAATGAGGCGGTGGACATCATGAAGTTTGCAGAACTTCGAGACTACTTGCTGCTGCCGGTCATCACAGCAAGTGGTCAACGATGTGGGGCTGCAGGCAACCTCATAGTCAAGGAGTTCTGCAATGGTGTCCAGCACTCAGAGGATTCAAAACATCTGCTGGTGGCCACGCAAAACTCATGTGGGATGCGCAGTTGAAGAGAATGGCCAGCACCTACCTCAATGTCCTGCGGCCGACGTTTGCAAACGAACGGTCGGTCATTGCTGCGACTGCTGGCATTCCGGCAATGCCGGCCTTCTTCATCAGTGCTGCTGGTCAGCCGATGAACGAATCCATGGTGTCCAAGCGGATCATCGCCATGGGGAAAAAGTTGAAGCCTGACTTGCCCGGAAATCTGTGCGGGTCGCGATTGAGGAAGGGCATAGTCACGCTTTTATGGACGGATAAAGATCCCACCATCTCCCCCTGAACGTTGGCCAAGCAGATGAGCCATTCTGTGGCAACTGTTCAAACGTATTACTACGTGGAAGAAGAGACACAGTCTGATGCCAGAGTGGCATTCTACCTCAAGTCCCTCTTCCAACCTAAACAGGTAGCATAAACAGAGGTCCTTCATTTATAACAGTATCATCATATACTGAAACAAGTTAGCCTGTTGAAATATCATTAAATTAATTGTTATTATTATTTTTATTATCATTATTAGGCTCCTTCTGGTGATGTGTCCACCACCACTGGTCCCCTCCTTTCCACAATGGTCGCGTCAGTCAGTTCTGAGGTCCAACAACGAACAAATGTAAATATTTTTTCTCCAAGTTAACCTGTTGAAATATTATATTAATAATCAATTATTATTATTATTAGGTTCCTCTGAGCGAACAACCCAAAGTGCCACCAGGACCAGCACACGTCACTTTTGTTAGCGATGATGATGTGCAAAAACGGAGTAAAGGAAGCCACGGTCTTTGAAGGTGAGCAGATACGTGGCCTTGCCAAATTCCAGGCCCAACCCTGCTAACGCTCGCACATTGCAATTGATTACTTTATCAATTCCACCTAATATCATCTGTGCTACCTTTCTTGTTCACCTTGAAGAACCTAATTTTTCCTAAGAAGATGTATTGCAAAAACAATCTACGCATCGAGTTGTATCAGATAGGCAAATAAAAATGCACCTTCAAAAATTGACGTTTGTGCAGTCAAATACTCAGGCGATATTTACACTGAAAATTAAGTGCCATGTCTGTATCTATGCACAGGCTTATCTTTTCACTTTGAGGCAAAAGTGTAAGGATTAAAGTTCATCACCACACATTTCTAAGTGAAATTCTGCATTTAATTATTATTATTATTATAAGATTTCTTCAGCTGGGAAGAGTTATAAACTTCTTGTTCCAGTGGTTTGGTTGGTCAAGCATGGGTTTCAACAACAAATGTAAATATTTTTTCTGAAAGTTAACCTGTTGAAAAATAACTACATTAATTATTATTATTATTATTAGGTTCCTTTGACCGATCAACCGTCTGAGAAAACACCAGAAGACATAGAAGAGCCACCTACATCTGTGGAAAAGCCTGTTAAACGGGCATTAACTCCTCAGCAAAAGTGTGTGTCTTGGCTCACCAAAGGGGTCATTGAAGATGTTGAATCAAAGGTATCTTCCTCATTTACGTCGAGGCATTACTGGACAGATCGACAAACAGAAGTGGTAGACAAAGCAACGCAGCACCTGCACCATTGTGCTGGGGTTAAGGAGATTTACCAGGCTGTCCAAAAAGATCTAGAATGCCAGCGCCATAAAATCACAGATGTATTTTCACGGCAACAAATCCATGATAAATTCAAAAACCTTTCCAAAAAGAGGTAGATTATGTAAATATTTTTTTGGTTTCATAAGACAGTGTTTTTATGACAGGTGAAGACCTGTGCCATTCGACTAAAGGCAAAAACCTCTTGAAATGTATTCCATCACAAATTCAAGAACCTTGTCAAAAAGAGGTACATTTTGTACCAATTTTTTAGTTTTATAACTCAGCATTTTGATAACAGGTCAAGATTTGTGCCATTCGACTAAAGGCAAATACCTGTCCAAACGTACATTTTTGCAAATAGTTTTCTACACTTCTATATTTTGATGATTACATTATGATAAGTATATTCTTATACCAATCTTTTTACTATTTTGTACGTAATTTCACTAGGAAAAAACAGTTTTTTCTTCACAAATCTAGGATTACAATCCTAATTCCAATCCAAATCCTAACCCTGATCCTAATCCAAATCCTAACCCTGATCCTAATCCCAACCCAAACCTAATCCTAATCCTAACCCATTCCTAATCCTATCCCATTCCTAACCCTATCCCATTCCTAATCGTAACCCTAATCTTAATGTTATCCTAATCCCAATCCTAACACTAATCCTAATCTTAACCCTGACCCTAATCCTTATCCTATTCCTAGCCCTAACTGATAAACTATATATACTGACAAACAGCAAATTTTTACTTTTTCATATGCGTTTTCACCCAGAAGAACCTATTTTTTCTTCAGAAGATGTATTGCAAAATTTCAGGCCCAACCCTCTTAATGCTTGCACGCTATAAACAATTTTTTCAGAAATTCCACCTAATACCATCTGTGCTACCTTTTTCGTTCGCCATGAAGAACCTATTTTTTCTTAAAAAGATGTATTGCACAAATGTTCTATGCCCTTTTTTACATGCACATATTAATTAAACAAAAGGGCTAGAATAAGATTTTAGCTAAATGACACAGGGTTTGCAACAAAGTCCAGTTAAAGTTATATGGCTACATAAAGATTGATAAGCCAATCAAATGTGTTCAAAAAAATATTCAAATCTTGCCCTACGTCGATGAAACTTTGCACACACACATGCATTTTGGGGCGGTGAGTCATGTGGTAGTGTCAAATTTTGAAAAAAGATCAATCCTGATTTTTCAGGGCCATTTTTTTGAAAAAAATTATTTGCATATATTAAAATTCTTTTGGCATAAATGGTATCACGTGGGGGGCGTGTCCATTGCCAGGAATGTCATTTTTACATTTTCGTTTTGTCGGGTGTTTTTTCATACATTTTGTATTTTAGGTCTTTAAATAGCTGGATTCTTCTCAAAACTACCAACCCTCCTAACGTTCGCACGGTACAAACGATTATATTATAAAATTCCACCTAATAGCATCTGTGCTACCTTTCTCGTTTGCCATGAAGAACCTATTTTTTCTTAAGAAGATGTATTGCAAAAATGTTCTACACCCCCTTTTACATATACATGCGCATATTATATAAGAAAAGGGCTAAAATAAGATTTTAGCTAAATGACACAGGGTTTGCAACAGTCCAGTTAAAGTTATGTGGCTACATAAAGATTGATAAGCCAATCCAATGCGTTAAAAAAATATTCAAATCTTGCCCTACGTCGATGAAACTTGGCACACACATGCATTTTGGGGCGGTGAGTCATGTGGTAGTGTCAAATTTTGAAAAAAGATCAATCCTGATTTTTCAGGGCCATTTTTTTGAAAAAAATTATTTGCATATATTAAAATTCTTTTGGCATAAATGGTATCACGTGGGGGGCGTGTCCATTGCCAGGAATGTCATTTTTACATTTTCGTTTTTTCGGGTGTTTTTTCATACATTTTTTATTTTAGGTTTTTAAATAGCTGGATTCTTCTCAAAACTACCAACCCTCCTAACGTTCGCACGGTACAAACGATTATATTATAAAATTCCACCTAATAGCATCTGTGCTACCTTTCTCGTTTGCCATGAAGAACCTATTTTTTCTTAAGAAGATGTATTGCAAAAATGTTCTACACCCCCTTTTACATATACATGCGCATATTATATAAGAAAAGGGCTAAAATAAGATTTTAGCTAAATGACACAGGGTTTGCAACAGTCCAGTTAAAGTTATGTGGCTACATAAAGATTGATAAGCCAATCCAATGCGTTAAAAAAATATTCAAATCTTGCCCTACGTCGATGAAACTTGGCACACACATGCATTTTGGGACGGTGAGTCATGTGGTAGTGTCAAATGTCGAAAAAAGATCAATCCTGATTTTCAGGGCCATTTTTTTGAAAAATTTTTGCCATAAATGGTATCACGTGGGGGGCGTGTCCATTGCCAGGAATGTCATTTTTACATTTTCATTTTTTCGGGTGTTTTTTCATACATTTTGGATTTTAGGTCTTTAAATAGCTGTATTCTTCTCAAAACTACCTTGGCGCAACAGGGTGAGCAAATACATGGCCCTGCCAAATTTTGGCCCAACCCTCCTAACGCTTGCACGGTACAAACGATTATATTTTAAAATTCCACCTAATAGCATCTGTGCTACCTTTCTCGTTCGCCATGAAGAACCTATTTTTTCTTGAAAAGATGTATTGCAAAAATGTTTTACGCCCTCTCTTACATATATATATATATATGTATATTAAAATTCTTTTGCTATAAATGGTATCACGTGGGGGGGCTTGTCCATCGCCGGGAATGTCATTTTTACATTTTCATTTTTTCGCAGGTGGTGTGCGCTATACGACCGCAAAGCATTGTGGTAGGTAAATTTTGCAATTGTCAGAAAATATGGAGGCAAAGCGTTAAAAGCGGGTAAGTTTGAATACATTGTTTTCATCATAATTTTTTCTACCTCGCCAATAATATTGTCTTTGCTGAAAAGCTAATGTAGTGTTTGCTTTTATTATAAACTTTAGATTGAGATTATGTTGCATTTTCCTGAATCTTGACCTTTGTTAGGGCACCACTTTGTTATTGTTACGCATGTAATATGATTACATCTAAGTTCTTCGTCTTTCAAGGCACATCTTAAATCAAATCGAAACATCTGTCAGCAAAGTTGTATTGTTTAAATTCTGCTCTGTTAGAAAATTCCATCGCTCCCCAAGGCGCCCCTTTCTCATATCGTGTAATTTTGACTTGAAAATACGATTTTTTACAGGGCATGATCGGCAATTATGTTAATAATGTGACAGATGGCAAACAAGAGACCTTTTGACTTTCCAGCTGGTGACAGCCCTGGTAAACCAAAGACTAAGATACCAGTTTGTTGCAACCCTAAATCAAGTAAGAGTCTTTTTTCACACAAAGATTCTACTGTTTTAAGTAAAAAGCCTTCCCCATGGTCTGATGAAGAAACAAGATCTCTTGTCCAATATATATGTTTATATTGGAAGGATGCATGGACTAACAAATGGCCATCGACGACCCAGTGTTCTGGAAAGAGTGTGCAGATGCCGTGAACAAAACATGTGGCTGCAATCGAACAGGTAATAGGTTATGTGTAGGTCTCCTCTGAGAAACATTTCATACTAGTCTGTTCCAAAAATAAACCAATCCTAACCCTTACCATGGTCATTCAGTACATTTGGAAAATTGTCAGGCTGCTGGAGTATCCATTATAATTTTGTATGTGAAACTGCTGATACATTATTTTCCATTATATGGATCTTCATAATGTTCAAATCACTGAACTGAATTCCAATTACATGTATTTGATTACTGCAGGTGCTTCATGTAGAACAAGAATTTCTAAGCATCTGGCAAAGGAATACCCAACACTTACTGAAGCTGAAAAAAGACTATGCATAGACTATGTATTAGAAAGTACACACCTACATGTGGATGAAAACATACCAGTAACTGTTACTCCAAACAAGAACCCTTGTGTTCTCGATGGTCTTTCCCCGATATTTGATGCATCACCATTCAAACAGCCTTCTAACTCTTCAGAAAGTCTCGGTGACATTATCAACAATTTTATTACAACTTTTAAATGCATGTCCTCATCAAGATTAAAGAAGCAATTGGTCAAGTACTTATATAAACTGTTTGTAGTTGAATTTTGTGGGATGCCTTTATTTCAATTTGTGCAACCAGATTTCCTTGAACTCAGTTTGAATGCTATGAGAACATTGTTTGAAGAAGGGAAACAAAACCTAGATCATAGCATTTCAAAGTGCTTTGAAAGGAGAGAAAATGAAGGATGTGATTTGGAAACAAGGATGCCTTTGAATCGAATGCCATTTGGTCTCATTGATTACAATCTAAGGTTCTTTGCTTCTAGTTACACACAAAAACTGGGTGTGGAGGAACATTATGGACAGTGGTTGGAAACTATGTTTGCACATTTTGGACATAAGTGGGTAGCTCTTCACAGAGGACCATGCTGGCAATACGAAGAAAAGAATAACAAAGGCCATCAAATAACTGGCATCGCACCGACAAATATCATCGAAGATGCATTGCAATTGAGTGGGATAAGCCTTGATGAGGAAGAACCGATTGATATGCAACATGGTGATGATGCTATTATCTGCATGTTGTTATTTGGTATACTGTATGTCTTTAACAGATTGCTGCCAATCAATTTACCTGTGTAAGTATTACTGTATTATATTTCATTTTTTATAAACATAGTTACCATTTGCAGATGATGATATGATAACACCAGATGAGAGTGATGATCAGGTTAAACAGTTAACTGACTGTTCACCAGTTGGCCAGGATAGCAGTGTTGGTGTTCCTGAAATAGCAGGCAGTACTGAGCTTCAAAAAACATCCTGTTTATCAACTTTATGGACTTGTGTACGAAGTGCTGATGAACAAGAAATCCTTGAAAGTCGGGTGTCACTTAAGGATATGGAAGCTCATCATGGTGTGCAACCAACCGTTACACAAAGATATAGAAACCCCTCAATGTTTGATCCTTTGAAGGTAATCTAATACATTAACTCAGTAAGGTGCTATGATACTCTTGGCTTTCATATTAAATCAGCAACAATATACCTCTTTTTTATGTCATTTGACTCTGGATTTGACAATGTTTAGAGCAATGTTTATTTTTACATATTTACAGAGCAAGACAAACATCGCCAGTTTGGGAGTACGGCAAATTCAAAGACGAATAGCATCTTCAGGATTCACCAGGTCTGTGCATGTTCAGGTAAGCAGAAAATAAATAATATTTACAGTACTTTAATATTTCATAATTCATGTGTCTAATCTTTGTTAACCACTAATCTTCCAAGAATCAAAAAGCAACATGTCATAACATCTAATGATAGGATTGAAAATAACACACTCTTCTTACATGTAGGTTGAAGCATTGATGAAAGCGAAACAAAGCAACCCAACAGGACGTTGGTGGATCAAGGCTGATGCCTGTGATGTACGCTCTGGTTTAAGAGAGAGCATGCGTCAAGAGTGGTCTGGTGATGAAGACCTTGGTTCTGGTGACCTACAACGTTTATATCAAGAATATAAATCAAGATGCTCTTCAGTACGGAAGCTTGGCACCCAAAGGATTAACTTCACTAGTTTGAACTCTGCTTTAGAATCAGATCTTACCTTCTTGGTAACGGGTGAAAAAACTGCAAATGTGGAATATGAAAATGCACTGAAAGGTAATGGGAAAAGTGGAGCAAAATTGATGGAGTTAGCTTGGAATTGTACCGGTTTTGCAGAGCTCGTGAAACAAGCAAAACAATTCAAACATGAAGTCACCCTTTGCCTTGACTACCTACAGCAAGGGAAGCATCTTAAAGTTAAGAAGATTCTGCCAGATTTGATCCAGAGAATGCTTAGATATCTTCATGGGCTGTTTTCAAAACAAAGAAAGGCAGCCAGTCATCTGCTCATATTCATGATTTCTGATGAGCTCAGAAATCGCAAACCATATGCTGTGCCAGTGCAATTCCTTCCCTACAAGTCTTTAACTGATAAAGTGCTGAGGGATCTACAGGTGGAAGTTGAGAGCAAAATGAATGGCATAGACATGAATGTTGTTGGTAAGTATTATGGAATACATTAAAGTTGTTTTGTATTATTGTTCTCGCTATGATTGTCAAGTAAAATCATCTGGCATTTTGCACAGTGAAGAGCATATGGGCCGCATTGCCACTTTCCTTTGACGGGTGTATGTGAATTCATACTGTACTTTTTTAAAGGTTTTACAACAGATGGGGAATTCAATTCTCTACGGACCAACGGAAGAAAAAGACCCATTTCAATTATTGAAATTATTAAGGAAGCGAGGAAAACGGCAAAGAGTATGAAGGCTGCAGTTGTTTCAAAGTGTTTTCAATTAGACACTCAAGGTATTTCTTACTCTTGAACATGAATAACCTACATTCGTTAATCCGAGCGATCAATCAATCATATCGTGTTAGAGAAAGAACAACTGCTTCAAGTGTTTCATAGGCGTTCATGAACGTGATTTGAAGTTTAAACAGATTCAGTTGAAAGATCTTTAATTTGAATCCACGCAGTAAATCTGATTAGTCCAAATGACCAAAAAATGCATCTATGGAAACCAATTAACAATTGGTCATTTCAACCAATATGAATGATCATTTAATAAATGGTTAATTTTATTGGTTAATACGACCAATTTTAATGGATCGATTGGTTATCACACAGCTCATGTTTGGATTATTCTGCATCTTTAGGAAATCTTTTGCTTCCGCACGAGGCAGTGCCAGTTGAAGACATACAATGGTTGCAGGAGAGAGTTAAAGATCATGGCATTCCACTTAATGACGCTTTGCATATATTGAGGAGAACACTCTTCCCGTTCTTTTACGATCCACACCCGTGGGTAAAAGGCAGAGAGGAAACATCTGTTGAAATAATGAAGTCAATAATGTCCATTTACATTTTTCGAATGCAAGTTAGAAAATTGAAGCACCTCTCTCTCACGACCCGGCAGATTTTTCAAAGTATCTCTACCAACCAGAATTGGGTGAAGGTATGTGATTTGTCCACATTTGGAAATTAGTACTAGCCTGGGCGGTTTTGCAAAATAATCTATAGGAAAAAGGGGCTACAGTAGAGAAATGGGAAAGCACTGAATAGTTCCACCATTACTTACATTGTTTAGTTTTGTTTCTTGACAGAAACAAAGAAAAAATGAATGTACCAAAATTAAGGAATGGGAAATAATTTAAGATGGTGTCCCTACATGTGTATAATTCTTTGGTCTTCACTGCTTTGTTGATACATTTACTATTTTGTAGGTACCCAGGAATACATTCATCACCGTGAGGACCACAATCATCTACTAAAGCGAATCGTTGCATGTCTACGGGAAGGTCACATCCCAGGATTAGATCTTTGTTACATGAGAGAAGCGTTACATGATCCCACAACAGGATTGACATATGAAGCGTTAACAGGCAAGAATAAGCAAAGTGTTCCAGATTGTGAACGACTCATGTCGACAGGAGTTATAAACGCCCTGGCAAAACAAGGTCACGCGAGTGGTGTAGAGGTTCTGACAATCTTCCGAAATTGGCATAGAGCAGTTGATGGCAGGGGACTGACTGGAGGATATACTGAATACTGTCAGGATATGAAAAATTGGCTACTAGACGACTGGGTACCATGGCACCGAGATAACCCAGACTACAGCACGATTGATGTAAATAGGTTAGCTATCTTTCATAGCTGGTGAAAAGTTAGTGTGTAGAAAACATGTACATACATAATGTGTTCACCTGAGCGAACGCAAAGATACGATTTTAGGCATGTTGTGTTTGAATTTAGTGAACATATAATAACTTAGTTACTTTTTATCTCCATCATTTAATATAGATCATTGAAAGGAATACGTGGATTGACACGTGAAGTCATTGTTGGACTGATTGCCAATTTGGAAAGTCGACAATTACGAGAAGTCGAATATAGATGCCGGGCGCTAAAACCAGAGCATCCAAAGTCATCTTCCACTGACGATGTGGAAAGTTTTATTGCTCTTTTACATGAAATGCTCGGACCGATATTTGACATGAAGGAATTCTACAATGCACTCCCAAAATTCCTTAACGAATATAGGAAAAGAATTGACAACGAATTGCCATTCTTCTATTGGACTGGGTCAAAGACAAGGTATAAAGATTTTGAACTGCCATCATTCAATGAACCCTCTGGCCAAGGAGTCATAGAAAGGCTTGATAAAGTACACCTGTCAAGACGAGGAGATCCTGGAGTGTTTGTGGCAAATCGGGCATCATTGCCACAGAAAGGTCAGCTTACTGCTAGAGCTAAGTTCCATCGTGCTCCTGTTGCATTACCGCCCATGGAACACCGTCCCTGAACAGCAAGGCTATAATACCTTGGAAACTGTCCACTGGTAGAAAAAGTAAAGTGAAAAAGTAGGGCACATTTCCTGGACATTGGCTAACAGGAAACACTGGTTCATAGTAAACATGTACAGTAAACTACATAGTAAATGCCAAGAGTAAATTCTAGCATTGCCCCTTCCCCCCCCCCCCCCTCTCCTCTGGGACACACCTGGGCATTTGTACTATTCTTCCAGTACAGATAAGTGCATGTGCAATTTCTAATGCCATGCCTGGAAAAGAACAACAGTTTAATTTATTTATTTACACTTTGCCACTCAGGCTTGGAACCCAGAACAGATAACTTCACTTACTGCATTAACAAGTGCCTCTGTGTCCTGTGATGATGGGCGTCGCTAGATGGGGCACTTATGTAAAATAAGAAATTTAGGAATAAAAGCAATGCCACCACAGGAAAGTTTTGTATTCACTTTTGGTTACAGGGGTATGTACTGTTACTGGCTTACAGATATAAATACACCCACAAAATTATTTTACTAAGTTTCAAACGATGAGTAAGGACATACACTTTTTTGTTCTACCGGACAGTTTTACTTGCTTTCACAACATCCTTGTGCCACAATCGTTTTTTTGTAATTTCTATTGTCAAATAAAATCCCACCATCATGTATATTGTGCGAAAGCGTATACTTTTTACATCCGCATGGAAACCTGGGTCTGTCAAATATGGTCTAACATATTTTGTCAATTCCCTTGCAATGTATCCAACAAGCTCACACTCAATATCTGTTTGCAAGAACACTGCAACTGCATTGTCATCATATGGATTGTCTGGTTCGTGTTGGAGGTCAACATATACTGATCGATTGTTTTCCAGCAATTCAAGCGCTTGCTCTAACACCTTCTGTCTATCTTTCGAGTAGCATGTCCCAAGAACTTTAAATGGCAATGTGTGTGTCGTGTTCATATCAACAGTGCCTTCATTGGCTGGTAATGCCGAATGCAGTGGTACTGACTGTGGTGGTTCTGAGTGTGGTGGTCGTACGTCAGCAGATTGTGGTACACCAGAAGCAAATTCCCAAAGCACTGTAAATACCTCATTTTTTATTGTAATGTTGCAATGAGATGTGCACCTTACATTTCCCACAGAAATTGCTGTGTCATTTCTTACCAGTGCACTTATTGCTCTCCCTTTTACTTCAGCTGCAACTTTAACAAAATCCACAGTCATCACTGGGAAACAGGGGATTGTCCAAGAAAATGAATTTGTTTCAATCCTTGTGATATGTAAGTCCAATATTGGATCAAGATGCAAGGTCTCTTTTTCCGGTAACAATATCTGAAATATGAAATAGTGATCAAAACTCTTCAAACCAATATTTTTAAATCAATAATGTTTACTAACCACTTTCAACAGAGGAAAACTGTTTAGTTTCTTTCCATTCTTAGTGTGTATATTCCCTGCTGCTAGCTGGTTTGCATGATCATTGTCTAGAAATCTGGGATAAGCAGTTAAAGAATTTAAGTGTAATTGGATTTAGTGATACAGAAAGATCATGTAAATAAAATTCATTTCATGTATGCAAATCACTGTTAGAACAATCTCACCAACCAGAAGGTTTGATACACAATAGTCCTATTGTCCAAAGAACTTACTGTTCCAATTTACAACTTACATGATTATGTGTAGAATATACTGTACATGCATAATGCAGTTTGAATTTAAATGAATTGTTAAAACTAAAAGGATACGGTCCACAGTCATCCTGCAGTTCTTCACTAGGATCTTCACTCCATGCTTGGAGTGGTTGAACTTGCTGTTTTGTGGGGTTGAAAACAGTCTGGTGTGTGAAGACTGACACAGCTTTCTTAAACATTTTTTCATAATCATCTGAAGCACCTTTCTTCTTCAGTTCCTGAAAGAGTGTGCCAGCCTTCACAAACATAAGTGCTTTGTTCACTCCAACCCCACGGACATTTTTTAAGTAGTCACAGCCAGCAGCAACACAACCATGAATGAACTGAGTCATTGTGACATTTAATCCATGAAGAATCTCCTGAAGGTTAAAAAACTCTCCATCCCCACTCATTGTTAATTTCACAAGAATCTAACAAATAGAATATATTTCGTGCCTGCTTTAGTACCATACTCTGGTCTGCACTATTAAACAGTTTCACTCAAGGCAATTTTTGCTGCAGCTCACAATGCAACAACCTATGTCCAAATTGCATTTGCAAGTTGCACAAATAATTGCCACTAATAAGTTATTTTTGTACATATATACAACCTATCAGGGTTTGTCATTCCTGATCTAGGGTCAGGTATGTACCAATGTCAATCAACACTAACCTCCTTGCAACCATATACCAGCAAAGCAGAGTCTTCTGTTATGGCAAAGTCTGCATAGCCTTGCTTCACCAAGAAAGCAATTTGTGCACCTGATTCATTCGGGGAAACAATGTATCTCACTCCCTGACTAAGACATATCTGAAGCAAAATATTGCACAGTTGAAAAACTATGTAATTCTATTTATGAAACAGTAATATACTCATGCTTGTCAGTCTGGAATTTTAAAGTCTGCCAATGTTTTGAAGATATTAGGATGTTATCAAAAAGCATAAACTAGTGAGTATTAGGACTAGCTGGATAGGCAGTGATTTCTTCCAGTTGCATGATCCAAGTTCACATTTACGAGGATTAAACAAGAATATAGTACCTTCACACACTCAGCAACATCCTCGTAAATAATTTCGACACTGCGGCTTAAAATTTTGTTCCTCTCTTTGTCACTTGTGTTTGGCTTTTCGATCGCCTTTACCAATTGTTCATTTCTCTCCCTAAGAAATGAAATCGGTATAAATTTTAATAAGTAGAACTGTAGAGTATTGTATAAACGAGTTACTATATTAAATACGTCAAATTTTCACATACCTCTGTCTTCGACAGTTCTCGGTTGCTTTTGCTTTAAGAGGTTTTCCATCGAAAACCATGATCGGATTAATCTCATTGTCAGTTAATAGCCGTAAATAATTCTTGAAGATTTGGGGAAATCTAAAGAAACGGTCAAACATCAGACCGAGAAAACGTTTCAAAGGAAAACAACAAACCATGCGCAATTATAAATTTTTATTTACCTTCCTCGCTCTCCTGTCTGAGACATCGATATTGCCAAACCTTTGTGGATCCAGCACGATGCATCAACTGCGGCTACCTTTCCTTTAAAATCTCCCACGTTCACCCCATTTGAATACGTTTTCAAGTAGGGGAAAAGACAGTTTATGCCCATGAATAATGTATGAAGATCAAACAATTTATCCTAACGGAGTTGTTCATGACACGAGATCTGCATGCTAATGAGTACCGCATACAAATCAACATCGAAATTTCCAGCATGCTTTGCGCTCGTATAGCGCACACCACCTGATTTTTTTGGGTGTTTTTTCCATACATTGTTGATTTTAGGTCTTTAAATAGCTGGATTCTTCTCAAAACTACCCTGGCGCAAGAGAGGGTGAGCAAATGCATGGCCCTGCCAAATTTCGAGCCCAACCCTCCCAAACGCTTTCACGATACAAACGATTATATTTTAGAATTCCACCTAATAGCATCCGTGCTAACTTTCTTGTTTGCCATGAAGAACCTATTTTTTCTTAAGAAAATGTATTGCACAAATGTTCTACGCCCTCTTTTACATATATGTGCGCATATTAATTAAAAAAAAGGGCTAAAATAAGATTTTAGCTAAATGACACAGGTTTTGCAGCAAAGTCCTGTTAAAGTTATGTGGCTACATAAGGATTGATAAGCTAATCCAATGCGTTCAAAAAAATATTCAAATCTTTCCCTACGTTGTTGAAACTTGGCACACACATGCATTTTGGGAGAGCCACGTGGTAGTGTCAAATTTCGAAAA
Organism: Muricea muricata; assembly: GCA_963855995.1. NCBI lineage: Eukaryota > Metazoa > Cnidaria > Anthozoa > Malacalcyonacea > Plexauridae > Muricea > Muricea muricata. Next base: position 81,829,526 of record OY979716.1, read on the forward strand.
AAAGATCAATCCTGATTTTTCAGGGCCGTTCTTTGGAAATAAATTTTTTTGCATATATTAAAATTCTTTTGCCATAAATGGTATCACGTGGGGGGCGTGTCCATCGCCAGGAATGTTTTTTGGGCGTTTTTTCGTACATTTCTGATTTTAGGTCTTTAAATAGTTGGATTCTTCTCAAAGGGTGAGCAAATAGATATGCCTACCAAATTTCGGGCCCAAGCCTCCTAACGTTCGCATGCTACAAATGATTATATTTTAAAATTCCACCTAATAGCATCTGTGCTACCTTTCTCGTTCGCCATGAAGAACCTATTTTTTCTTGAAAGGAAGTATTGCAAAAATGATCTACGTATAGAATTGTATTAGAAAAATTCCTTTATTAGATAACCGTAAATTTGCTTTTACTCCTTTAAATATTACAAATTGGCCAAAACTATTACAAACCTTAATAATAGAACCTATTTTTTCCTATAAAGATGTATTGCAAAAATGTTCTACGCATTATGTTCTATCAGCTAGACTAATAAAAAGATAACACCCAATTCCAACCACGCCCACCTCATAAGCATGCCATTTTAAGTGTAAATCCCTTCTTACTTCTTTGAACATTAACATAGCAAAAAAAATGAAAAATTTTGTTACATTTTTGAATCTGCAGACAAAGATTTCTACCAGTTAGACTTGGCTGATTCTTTTCAAACTTAGCATGTGTATTTAGCAACATAAGGGTTTGTCAAAACTGTAAAACAATAAGAGGTAAGTTGTATAATCTCAGAGAAAATTGGGCCGGAACCGGGCATCTTTTCACAATTTTGTACGTGTTTGAACCAGAAGAACCTATTTTTTCCGAAGAAGATGTATTGCAAAAATGATGTACACAACGAGTTCTATCAGATAAGCAAATAAAAAATTTAACACCTAACTCGGACCACGCCCACATGTCACAAATCATCACCTGAAAAACAGAAAATATTAAACGTATGCGCTTCCCGTATTCTCACTTACAAGAAGGCCTTTTCCAGGTCACCGGTTAGTAGTATCGGATGGGACCGCGATCAACAAGAATGTGCCACAGATGATTTTGAAGTGACGGTCCTGCCTTTAAGCAATCATTCAGGGAGGGTTGAGAGACTGTCTCCTTAGCTGAAGCATCATAAACGACGCGTAACTTCGTCGTCTCGGCAGTTTTTTTCACGGGAAATCGCTAGATAGTATACTTCAAAATAAGGTTTCCGCGCGGTGGTCTGGAAACGAGTTCTTCGGAAATATACGGCGAGCGCTTTACAAACGTGCAGTATACTTCTGGCGGATCTTTTTTATTCTAAACTTTTGCGCGATATTTAAATTTTGCGGGAAACTTACAAAGTTCATAAATACAAAATACACTATTCATTGTTGCTTGTATCTTAACCTTTTTTGTAATACGAAGCATGTCAGAACCCAATCAAAATTCAAACATTACAAACGGTGAAAACGTGGCTGTAGTGCATAATGAGTCCGATGTAAAAGCGCTCATTCAGAAATACGAGATGGAGACCAGCAGCAAGTTCATAGTATATAACAGCGACAAGGGCTTTGGATCAAACGGTAAACTTAAATTGATCTTAAATTAAACTGATTTAAACTGTCGACCATGGAGTGAGTGTACTTTAAATACATATGCGATAACTTGCTCAAGCGTCAGACAACTTGGAGGGGGGAGACATAGTGAGGGGGGGCAGGATGTTAATTGTGATACTAAGAAATAAAGAACATGTAAATTCAGTTTTAAAATCAAACATCGATTAAAATCGCAAAAAATATGAATAAACTAAATATTAAATTTTCAAGTACTGAAAATTTTGTCCGCACAACATTTTGACATTACTGCCCATTACCGTGTATAAACATGTCGTGCGTATTTCATTTCCTAATTTGACATATCATCCGGCATATTATGTGTAGAAATTAGAAAAGACAAACGAAAGGTCTACTGGGAAAGAAAGGATACGAGTCAACAAAGATCAAGTATTCCATACGATGGAATACCATTTGTTTATGTTGGGGAGAAAGTTTTGTGGTGCCACCAGGGAAAAGATAAGAATGAAAAGGCGAAACAAAAAAATAAGCAGAAAGCACAGGAGCACCAGGTAACAAAAGCCTTTCCAACGTTCAATACTAAAAAAAGCTTAAGGTGTGCTTAATCTACGAGGCAGATGTCACGAAAAATAAGTTGTTTTTGGATTTGTTGTCAAACTAAATTTTTGACATACATTCCGCTCTATTCCCAAAAGAAATACATAGTTTTGACCCTATTGCCGACATTTCGAGTTTAGTAAGCATTTGTCACATTCGTATTGTGGATTACTGCACGTATTAAGTTTGCCGTTCGCTGTACACGACACGTATATCGCCCTATGTTTTCAAACTATACTTTGTAATTTTATACATTTACAGAGTACTGACCATTGCTATAATTCAAAAAGAAGATCCTTTGCTCAGATATCAGAAGAGAAGGAATGCCCAGCAGCAATTTTCATCACTCAAGTTGCAAAATTTCCAAATATGAAGGTCTGAATTTGTAATGTTGCTATACGGAATAAAACAAAATATTCTTTCAACATGCAACCACTATCCAAACATAATCTGTTATGTATTTATACTTTAGATTGAAAAAGATAGTTTATTCTTCAAATGCAGAGCTGCAAAGATATTGCATGAAGGATTGAAGGCAAACACAATCGCAAGTGACACTGTCGAAATGCATTACATCGTGAAGTTACCACATGTTTCTGAACATAAATATCACCTAACGGGAAAGGTAAAGATTTACTAAAAAGAAAATTTCAAGTACATTTAACACACTACAAAATATAGTCAGTAACCTTGTTATTGTATCTCACCAAATTTCCTGACCTACCTCTCAATTCTATGCACCTGCACGATGCAAATGCTAAGGCAAAATTTACTAATAATACATACATATACACACATAACGTTGCCTCAATCTTAAAGAAATGAAGAACCAATTAATAGTCATCCTTCTATATTGCAGGTTGCTGGAATAAGAGAGCCTCTCGACCCAATAATTGTGGAAAAGATGTCAGAGCTGTCCCAAGAAGGTGCTCATTCAGTAAGTGAAGCACGTAGGTACCTTGAGCTTTTCATACAATGTGACCTCTTTAAGGGGTGAACACCGCCAGACAAAACTAGCAGACGATTTTATCTTACCAACAAGGACATTTACAACCATTTACACAAAGGAAAGCCAAACCATTTCTCCTCACTTGATCAAAAAAATTTGGAGGAACTTGTTCAAAAATGGAAGAAAGAGCATCCAGAAGACTCCTTTGTTTACCGCCCTCATGCTACCGAGCCAGCATCGGATGACTCTGTTCATTATGACGATGATAGCACCACCCCCGACGAAGAAGAATCGACACAAACATTGTTGTTCTGTCATCAGACTAGCGATCAACGACATCTTCTTGCAAGGTATGGCAACCAAATGTGTCTGCTGGATGCAACCTACAGAACAACAAAATATGACCTTCTGTTATACTTTCTCTGTGTCAGAACTGTTTGTTTTCAAGTGGTGGGGTCATTTGTCATACAGTACGAGAACACTCAGTGCATCACAGAAGCGTTGATGATCTTCAAGGAATGGAATAAAGAAACATGGAGTCCGTCACGTTTTATGGTAGATTTTGCAGAGGAAGAAATTCAAGCTCTCGAGATAGTCTTTCAACGTACGTACACGTACAGGAAAAAAAACAGGTGTATACTGTACATACACACATACATACAGGTATGTATACTCTATACATGCAGTATACTATATAATATACTATGTGTACATAGACAGGTGTATTGTAAAGGTAACGCACATGTAATATACATATCCGACGCCCCCACGCTGTATCTGTGGTGATTTTAACTTCGCTATGTTGTTTACAATAATTAGATGCAGAAGTACTTCTTTGTGACTTTCATCGAGAGAAGTCATGGCAAGAATGGACAGCTAAGGTAGATAATGGTGTTGTTCAAGACAAACTTCATTTGTTAAGTCTGTTACAGACTATTGCACGTGCGGCTACTTCTGAAGAGTGTCGAAAATCAACTACAAACCTTACTGAAAGCGAACTTTGGCAGAAAAATCCAAAGCTGAGGAATTGGTTTGGTAACAAGTGGCTGCCAAACATAAAGGTACTGAACACAATCCAGTTTGGGAATCAGCAATTAGTAATTCATGGTCAGGCATTGTAGCAAGCAATAATGAATGACCGAATTATCACCTGAACTGGAATCACTGATAACACTCATTAAACTTGTTCAAACCTAAAAAAATATATTTGTTAATTTTTAGAGATGGTGCCAAGCGTATCGGGCTGAGGACTTCATTTGTGCAGTGAACACAAATAATGGGGTTGAGAGACAAAATAAGGCATTTAAGTATGAATATCTACTTGGGAATAAAGGATGCTCTTTAACTGACATGCTAAAAGTTCTTGTGGATCAATTTCTTCCAAAAGCCTATAGAAAGTAAGAAGTACCTAATTGTAAAAAATAGTTCTTCAGTAACCCCTAATTTTAGTTTTACCAGGATAATTTTCAAACATACTGTACCAGTAGTCTACTTAATTTGGTACAGTACAGTACAGTATACTTTTAAGCTTTGCTATAAAAAATTCTTTTGAAGAACAGTTGAATTTAAAAACTGAATTGATGACTGAGCATTTACTATGGTATACTGATAGTGGAAAGGTTCTTCAAAATATTATTCATCTGTAATCTAGTTAAAAAAATACAAATGCAGACTTATTAATTCAGCATTTGTTTATTTTTTTATCTCAGGTATGTTGAGCTAAATGTCAAATGTCATGATGGATATCGTGCATACAATAAGGATCTCCCCAAATTTCTGCACAATAGACCAGCAAAAATGGTGTCGCATATAATGAAACGCTGGGAGATCGACATGGCAGATGACATGGTAAAAATGGTGTCCCCAGGGGTCTTTAATGTTGATAGTTCAACCGGAGGATACCAGTATACAGTAATCTTTGGCAATGAAAAAACTTTGCCCAACTGCACATGTTTGGACTGGAGACACAACAAGCTTCTTTGCAAACACTTCTGTGCTTGCATGAAAGCTTTTCCAGAGTGGGGATGGGAAAACCTAAGCGCCAAATATATAGGAAATACACTGTTTTTATTAGATGAGACAATTGTTCCAACAGACCACACTGACAGAAATCCTAAAAATATAAACACAGATACATGTAAACTACAAACCAAACCCATCATCAAAGATCAACCTCCAGCAGAGAAAATAAATGATGACCACATCAATTCACACCACTTCCACCTAAAAGGACAAGCGGCAAGAATGCCCTTCGCCTCAAGTGCCGGAATTTAATGAAAGAAATTTCAGGCCTCACATTCCTAATGGAAGAAAAAGAGCAACTTTCCTCTCTTGCCAATGATTTAGGGGGAATACTAAAAAATGCAAGAAGTTGGGCACCACAAGAAGCAGGTGTAATTATTCAAAATCCTCAGTTGAAGAAAAATTCAAAAACTATAAGCAAGAAAAAACATCAACAAAAAAATGGTAAACAGAAAGCAAACTTGAAAACCTTAAGAACAAGAGCATATGGCCGCCTTAAACACCCATGCACTAGCCGAGTTGGGAAGCATGCAAAAATAATGAAGAAAAACTTCAAAGTACATGTGCCACTTCCTGAAGATATGCCAAAGAAGAGATGCTCCACAAAGCCTGACATAGTTGATCTATGTTCACCAAATAAAAAGCCCTGTAATCATCCACCAAGGAAGCCATGGGTATGTCTGTCTAATTTGACTTTGTATCCAGCTGATAAAAAAGAACTTACTTCTGGAAATCTTCTAAGTGACAACCACATCAATGCAGCCCAATTTCTGCTGAAAAACCAATTCAGCCAAGTAGATGGCTTAATAGATACTTTAATAGTATCAAACAAACTCACCAGGGAGGATGCAACCATTTCAATGAAAAATGCCATTCAGATTCATAATCTTCCGGTACATTGGGTTGTATCACAGTCAAATGGACACTCGGTGATTGTCTATGATTCTCTTTTTCCTGGAATGACACAACCTTTAAGTCAGCAGTTGGTGTATGTATACAAGAGTCTAGCAAAAGGATGTCAGCTGCAAGTGAAACTAAGGTGCTGCCAGAAGCAAGACAATTTTGTTGACTGTGGTCTTTTTGCCATAGCAAATGCAGTAGCTCTTGCTAAAGGAATATATCCAGGAGCAGTCATCTTTAGGCTAAACCAGATGCGTCAACATCTACTGCAGTGCCTGGAACAGAAAGAAATAACTATGTTCCCACATGATATGAAGAATCAACCATGTCATATTCGAGAAAGGTCAATTATGATAAAGTGCTGATAAACCTCTCCCTAATTAAAAATGGCAGTGTTTTCCACATGTAAGATATATTCTTAAGAAACCTGTCAACTCATTAATTAGCAATGTGCTTAGATGTGTCTATTTTTTTATTCTGTGCAGCTATTATGAGCAATTGCTGAAGGGTGGAATTTGTTTACTTATTTGTACATATATTCTAATTAATTGTATAATATTCATTTTAAATGTTAAACTGTATATAAGCAGAATCCACTATTATTCAGTATTGTATATAAATGTATTTTAATACAATAAATTCATGTTGTCTATAGAGCTGACTGAGCTGTAAGCTGTTTGCATAAAGAGCAAAATAATTTTCATATATCTATATTTTCATATATATATATATATCAAATTATACTTCAACACAAAAACGTTTTATGTCAATTAAATAGCTGTGAAGTACGCAGTGGTGTATAAAAACATTACTTACCAAAATGAATTTGATTACATAGCATTCACGCAAAATTATTCAAACTAGCAACTTCCACTCATGCTAACTTTGCATTGGCATTGCCGATCTTTGTCTGTGAATCTTCGTAAAGCGCTCACCGCATATTTCCGAAGATTTTATAAACTCGTTTCCAGACCACCATGCGGAAACCTTATTTTGAAGTATACTATCTAGCGATTTCCTTCTTTCACGACAGGCTTGTGGAGGACATAAAACTCTTTCCCGATTGCTATGAGAGGCGCTGGCTCGACAATCCCCTTCTCTAATTGATCCTGGATGATGCTGTTGTACTCTTCGTAGATTCCTTTATGCTCGAGTCGCTTCACTAAATTCCTTAGTCTTCGTTGGCTGCCTTGCTCGTTCGTTAGGAGCTTTGGATGGTTTGATTTTCACGGCAGGCTGGTCTCGTACCAGCCCTCTTCACTGCAAGTGAGGGTTTTCTTAAACTCGTCATAGACCGGTTTGGGGTCTTGCTCAGAAGTATCTTCGAGTCCGAGAACATCCAGTTGACACAACCGCTCGAAGTCAGCTTGTGAGGTCATGGTTAGTAGCATTGTACTCTGGTCAAATTCGACTCCAGGACTCATTACGACCCACCCAAACTTTGTTTGTTCCGCGATGGGCTCCCCTTCATTCCCCACGAGAGGCTGTACCACGAGAGGTGGTTCTGGTTCTAATTTGTGCATACTCTCCAATCCCTAGTATAAGATGTATTGGAAGGTCGCTCTTCGTGTCATATTCGTCCATCTTGACTGAGTTTAAGTGTTTATACTCTCTTACTATTTTCTCACAGTTTGGATTACTTGTCGTTAATAGTTCGCTTCTATCTACTTTATTTAACTTCGCTTTAATTTCATGCATACCGTCTAACGAACTAATTGTCACATCATAGATTTCGATTTTCTTCATTTGCGACGTCATCAACATGTCTATGCGTTAGTTTTTTATCTCACTGGGTTTTACTTCTAATGCGTTTATAAGCTTCGCAGACGCGTATGAACTCCCGGCGCCGGAGTCAATGAGCGCTCGAGACATTACCCCATTAACTTTGACAAGTACATCTGGAAATATTCCCTCAACACATGCTTCGTCAGTCATCACCTTTTTCCCACCGGAAGAGTTGTATCTCTCGCTTCATCTTGAACAGATTTGTCATCATGTTTGTTATTGTACTGTTCACAAATTGATGTATGATGACGTCTGTTGCAGTGCTTGCAGGTGGTCTTACTATTGCAGTCGGAGGCGCGATGGAATTTTGTGGCGCAGTTAACGCACAGCCCCTTTCTAGCCAGAATTTGTTTGCGCTCATTTGGTTTTACAACTTTCGGACACCTTACAGCCTTATGGTTAGGATCTTTGCAATAAACACAACCCAAAAGTTTTTGTTCGTCTCGTTTTGCATGAAACAATTTCTTTCTATTCTCTTCGTGTTGCAAATAGGCCCTGGTAGTTACAGGGTTACGCTTTACCCACTGGCGCAATGCCTCGGCCAGTTTACTAAAATCCCATGACTCCCATTTCGGATAGGTTCAAACTAAATCACCCCTAATCTCCGCCAATTTGCGTAACGTCATCGAAACATTTCCGTTTATCTGGTCAAGTTTTTTTAGAGTCTCTAGTGCTCTCACGCAATACGTTAATTTCTTGCTGAATTCGGCAATTCTTCGGGCGTTACTATTCGGAATTTGGGGTAAATCAAGGATTTCCTTTACGTGGCATTTCACTATCTCAGATCCCTTCCCATATTTATCTTGAAGGATGGGCTTTGGCTCTGTTATAACCCTCGGGCGAAAAGGGAAGGGATTCTACACATATTTTGACCTTTGGACTCAACAGTTCTAACAAATACGTGAACTTTGTAATAGGCGGAATAGGACTTTTATCGATACCTTCGGTAAACTGCCCCCAGAACTGGGGCCAGTCCATATACGAGCCTTCAAACTTTGAAATTACCAGCTTAGGCAATTTTGCGCTTTGACTATGAAATTCCTGTGCTTCCGGTTTTGTTTTGGTGCTGTTCGCAAGCTCGGATTACATGCGTAATTTTTCTTCATGCAACTTTAACTCATTCTTAAACAGCTCCTCTTGGGCTACAGCCTTAGCTCGGCGTTCATCTTCCACCAACCAATCGCTTAATCATGCAATTTGAGAATCAGCTTCTTCAAATTTCGACTCAATACTGTCATTCCAATTAGCAATTTCATCCATTTTTGTTTTACTGGAAATTTTCTGTTCTTCAACCAAGCGTTTACATTGGTTAGATGAACTGTTCACGGGTTGTAGCGTTTCGAGGTGCCGCTTAATAGTTTCACGCTTACCTGATGCCAAGATTTTTTCTGACCTTTGTACCGCTAGGTTCAGCTGGGTCAATTTCGTCTCTAGTTCTATTTCTTTCGGATTCATCTGCTTCGTTTCCACCGGCTCCGCCTTGGGTGCATTGCAATACATCTTCGCTTATTTTCCACTGTTCACAATCCCGTCACAGAGGTGCCAGTATGTCGAGAATTTGCCTCCGCTTTAACGTAGTTCCCGACAAGTCACAATATCACATGTGTTTAGAATATAGAAAGATTATATTTAAACCAATAGTTCAAATTAAAAGAATAATAAAATGTTCTCTCTTGTGTCATTGTTAACATAATGTTCCCAAATATATATCGCTGTTTCTCTATCGGTTAGACTTTCCCTCGCTCGCAGTCACAGTCACACTTCTCTCGAATCTCGAGTGTTACCTTTTTAACTCACTCAACTCGCACTCATTTTCCCCCAATCTCTCTCCCTTCATGCGTCATACATGTCAACATTACTAATTCGATATAAAACATCAGTCAATCCCAACAGCATTTACAAAACATAAACTTACTCCGGAATTTAAACCGCGAATAGACTACAGGAGTACGGCTACGCCCAGGGGCGTAACTGTTTGGGGGGGGGGGGTGACACCCCCCAAAGGTTGAAAAACAGTGTTCTTGTAGGGCAGTTTGCAAATTTGCAGGGCAATATTTTAAATGGAAATTTTCACCAAGATTTGCTATCTTTTGAGAAAAATTTATCCAATAACAAATAGAAATTAAAAGGAAACCTTTCAATTTTGGGGCTAAAAGTAGACACTGCAACTATACGATCAGTAAAATGAAGTAAACGAAGGTATAAGTAGAGGTTCCGCTGGTTAGAAAATTTGCAATAAGTTTCGAAACAGAAAGAGCGCTAATGGTAATTTTAAAGGTGTTTAGACAGTTTAGTACATTCGATATTTTATTCAAGTTAGGCTTTGTTTCGGGTATTGGCACGTAGGCAACATATTTAAATGGAAGGTAAGTTATATATATGGAATATGATTTATAATTACTGCATTTATTAATCTTTGCGCCCACATACGAATTTACAATGAAACCTTTGTTAATTTTTACATCTGATTCATATATTTGCATAATTGCATTATTATGAGTTAAAATTCATTTTAAGAGGGAGGTTTAGTTCACAAGGAAGACGTTGAAGGCCCGCCTACAAAAAAACTGTAGTCTCAGCGTAGTCGAACTTATAAACGAAAGGTTATGTGTAAAGATTGTGGTGCTCAAATGAATGCTGATAATTTTTCCAAGCACAATTCAAGTAGGCATAATGGTAGGGCAAAATCTCAGGATGTGGTACAAGCATCACAAACAACGCTTAATTTTGCTACGGTAAGTGTTTCAATGATTCTCACAATTTGTTAAACAAACAGTATACCTGCCTGTTTTACTGCAATAACATGGTGTGCTTTGTTTTTTCATTCTGCTTTGTTGCAACCAGAATATTTTAATTCTGAAAGACAACAGTAAATTCTATTGCATCTCAACAAAATAAAATGTAAATATCTGCCATTTAGCATTATTTTTTCAGATTGTGCAACCTGTATCTATAACTGAAAACTTGAATGAAATCCCTCATGATACAAATCAGGTTTTAACAGAAATTAGACAAAATGACGAGTTAATACAAAGTTACTGCGATGATACTGATGAATCACGAAAGGTACCCAAATCATCTGTGTTATAAACATAAAAAAGTTATTTTATATCAATACACAAAAGATTGTTTTTAGATGCTAGTAATTGTTCTCAGATTTTAGACAAACAATGTGGCGATTCACTGCATATTTGTTGTGACAGCGAAGAACCACAAAAGGTTTGTATAAATATTATATTCCGTAATAAACGAGTAAAAATTAATGAAACGTTTACACAATTATCCAAATTATCACTTTCAAATGTCAGCAATATTAGCTATTTCAAATCTTGCTTTGCAGAAAGATAAAGAGGTAGATTTATGCTTCGACAGTATATACCTAGGAACAATTGAAAGAGACGAAGATGAAAGCGAGAACAGTGTGCATGGAGACGAATCAGATTTAAACACAGAAACGGTTAGTGAATGCGATAATTGAAATATTAAATGAATTAAATTAGGTTTTTCGTTGGTTTCATTCATTAAATATATTGCTGTGTTCCTTCTAGGTTGATGAAGAGGAAATTGCTGATGATCAAGAAGAGGGGGTAAAATGCTGCTCGTCATGGGAGACTTGTGTAGCTGAAATTGGCCGAGTGTGTCAACCACTGCAAAAACACAGTCTTAGAAACGTCATCCTCAGAAATAGTTTTTACCGGAGAGATTACAGCATATGTCCTTGAGACTGCTAAGAAGATTAAAACCATGGCAATAAATTTAGAAAGCAACTGCGAGAATGCTCTTAAAGCTCTTTATCATGAAAAATCGCAAATTGTTGTTGTGCAAGAAGATGCCGATAACCTTCAGCTTTTGCTTGACCCCGCTGATCGTCCAAAACTATTGACTGATCCTCAAAAGAAAAAATTATTCAAAATGGTCCATACCAACCACAGCTTAAACGCTATCCTGAAAACCCTAACATCACCCAAAACAAACAGCATATGTTTTCATCAATGTGGTTTAGAGAATATCCACATTTAGAGTACAGCATAAAAGCAGATTATGCATCCTGTTTTGTTTGCACTCTTTTTCCTAGCGGACCAGGAAGAAAGAAAGCATCAGATGCCTGGGTAGCAGGAGTTCGTTCATGGGATAAGATGAGAAGTGTGGGGAAGAATAAACAAGGGAAGTTGCAACAGCATTTCTCTTCCGATTCCCACAAAGCTGCTCTGAATGATCTGGCCCATTTTGCCAACGATATGAAAAATATCGATGTGATGTTAGAGGAGCAGTTACGAGAAGTGAGAATACTTGAAGAAGAAAACAATCTGCGAAACCAAGAGGCCATAAAGATCCTTTTGGATATTGCTAGAACATTAGCAAGACAGCAGCTGGCTTTCAGAGGACACGATGGAAACTTTGTGTAGATAACAAATCTTGTTGCAAGACATAATAGTCGACTTCAATCATGGCTGTCTGACGATAACATGAAGCCTTATGCAATAAAATACCTTTCACCCAGTTCCCAAAATGAATTCATTAACCTTTTAGCTGAAGATGTTAAAAATCGCATTGTAAAGGATGTCATTTCAGCTGAAATGTATTCGGTCATGGCCGACACGTCTCCAGATACTTCAAATACGGACTGTCTCATTGTGGCAGTTCGTTATGTTGATGAAAACAACGTGCCCAACGGGGGGGTTTTGGAGATGAAAGAGACTACAGACAAAACTGGCGAGGGCCAAGCGAAGGAGATTCTCGACTCTTTTAAAGCACGAATACCTAGTGGTCATGATGCATTGGTGTATCAGACTTATGATTACACGGCATCCATGTCCGGGATTTCCAATGGTGCTCAACAATGTTTGCAGGAGAAGATTGGACGTAGCATTCCGTATATTCCTTGCCAAGGCCACAGGTACATGTCAAGTGCAATTTTAAACATTACAATGCCAATACTTAAGAATTAACTGTCAAAACACGTCTTTACATGGATAATTTAATTAATATGTTGCATGATTTATTTTCAATTATATGTCTTTCTAGATCTAATACATTCAATGAACATTGTTCAAAGGCCTCTACGTTTGCCGAAATGTATAGGTTGCTCGAAGACCTCTAAGTGTTTTTCAGCAGAAGTTGTAAACGAGATACAGTGTTACGAGATCACATGAAGCAGGTTGAAAACGCCCTGAAACTACGAAATCTCTCAAAGACCAGATGGGTGTACAGGAGTGAATCGATTAAAGCTGTATGGAGCTCTTTTGAAGCCGTAAGAAAAGCCTTAAAGGAAGTATCAGAGAAAGACAAGGATGGAAATGCAAGAACCAAAGCAGCTTCTCTCTATAAGAAAATGGCTAAGTTTGAGTTTGTTTTCGCAGTGATGTTCATGAGATTGATTATGAGAAAAACCAAGATCCTGACCGTGCAGATGCAGAATCCAGAGCTTAATATCCTAGATGGTCTTGCACTGATTGATAACACTGTTACATCCTTGGAAAGAATTCGAAGCACGGAATCAGAATTAAATGATCAAATAGACGCCAGTGTTAAGTTTGCGGAAACGTTGGGTTCCAATCCTTCGGATGAGTTTTCTAAAAAGGGTGGTGGAAGAATAAGCAGACAATTAGATGACAACCCTGAGACGTCGGCGGTTATTTCACTGCACGCCAGCTATCGAAAGTGTATGATTGAAGTCCTTGACTCTTTCATTACAGAGTATAGAGATAACATACGGGATTGTTTAGAAAAGATCAAACCTTTAGCTGTTATCCTTCAGCCTCCGATGACCCAACCGATGTTTGAACAAGTAAAACTGGTCGCTGGACTTTTTCCTCCATCGGTCACCGTAGATTCCTCATCACTAGCTGCAGAACTGGAGATTTTTGTGAACTTTGTAACTGAGACTGAAGAAACATGCAAGACGGTCGATGGCGCAGGAAAGATTGCCTTTGAAAATAGAATAATTTTCCCCAACGTTAACAGATGCTACAAACTTCTGTTCACTGCACCAGTAAGTGTGGCAGACATCAAAAGGTCATTCTGCAAAATGAAGACAGTCGAGAATTATTTGTGATCAACGATGAAAGATGAACGACTAGAAGACCTGATTGTCCTCTCAACAGAAAAGGACTTCACAGTACAATTGATCTTGATGCTGTTCTTAAAAGTTGGGCTACCAGAAAAAATCGAAAACTCAAAATTCGGTTCAAGAAATGAATGCTATACCTTAATTGTTTTTACTCAGCGAACTCTGTTAAAATAAGAAGTAATATAAATTGAGATTATTGTTACAGTATGTCATTGAAATTTCAAGGATGATTAAAGGTTACTTTAATAAATCCTCTAACAATGGTAAACGTGAATGTCAATATTTTATCTGTTAGCTACACTCTTTGGTAGGGCATTCGGTGTAGGCCACGCCCTTTTGCAGGGCAAAACAACTCCACACCCCACCCCCCCCCCAGTGCTCAGAGCCAAATTACGCCCCTGGCTACGCCGGCCTTTATAAAGCATTAACACACAAGTATAATACGCATTATCAACAAACTTGCCTCGTGTTTCATGCCGTGGTCAATTCTTGGCGCTTCTTTGTATTTTCCCAGAATTAATCTCTCTTCAAGAGTCTTGTCGCAGTCGTTTTCGTCTCAGTTCTCGCCTTTTTTGATGCCTTAAGTGTTTGCTACTCCTGATATTCCGCCATATTCTTGAGATAATAAATGACCACTCTTTGTTGGTTGTGAAAGTTGCCAAATCTTTTTGCAAAAATACAAAATATTGTAGAGCAAAACACGGTGGTCATTTCTCATGTTAGATTCTCCCATTGCCTATGGTAGTCACGTGACCCCTGGCCGTAAACATGGACGCACTTCAGGAGTTGTTAAAATAAGCAAAAATAAACACATCATAAATATTGCATTTTGCACCTAATATTTGATTTCATTGTATTTTTGGGGATTTTCAGAGATAGTCTTTGCAATTTTATAGAAATAATGGCGAATTATTGAGTTATTAATCGAGAAATAGCTACCAAACTGAGGCATATTTTTGTACTTCCCAGGGTTACTGGAGTGGAGAGATGGGTGCAAACACTTCCATGTTTTTTATTTCCTGTTTCTTTTACAAAGCATAATATTTTCCTTACCCCTCCCCTACTAACACAAATATTACATGCAATATTTGGTAAAAATCATCATTGGACTCCTCCCTGGCGACGTTTTTAGTTGTTTTCTTTATTCGGGCTGAACGAATACATACAGTCAGTAAAATGAAACGAAAATAGAGGATTTATAGTATCTTCTGGTAAATTTCGTGATTTAAAATGAGGTAAACATATGTATTTTAAATCGGTATTTTATTTGCTTGTAATTGTCATTTTCGATCGCCATTAATGGTTATAAACTGGTTTCGTCTTGAACTGTTTATTCAGATGTGGAAGGAGTAAAAAGTGCAGCAAAGATTCCGGTCACGAAGGAAAAAGCGATTCGAAACGAGAGATTAATAAGTTTTGGGAAAAGTCACCAATATATCTTGGGTATAAAATTAGGCAGGACGAACCTGCGATTACTGTGAAGGAACACGAAGTTCTCGCACTGCAAAAGGATACAGAGGATAATGCTAAAAAATCTTGTGAGTTTTTACAATTTTTGTTTGTTAATGAATGGCTTATGTATGTATTTATGCATTCGTTTTCTAAGAAAGAAAAAAATACCTGTATAAACTAGAGCGAAGGTCTTGTGCAATGTTAAATGAAACTTTGCATGAAAATTTATATGTTGACCTTTTCTTTTTATTATTATAATCTGCTATATATTGTGGCTAACCTATGCAATGATACTTTTATCTGCTAGCATGATCAGCCCTGCTGGCCACATTTCCAATGGTTTGATTGACTTGGTTATATACTGTAGTTGTAATATACAAACTTTGTGGGGAAGTTGCTTATAATTGTCTTAGCCCTATCCAGGTTTCCTGCATTTCAGGTTTTTCCTAGCCTCTCTGATGATCCAACTGTTAGGTTAATAATGGCAACACTCAAACAGCAGGTCTTACCACCGTAGACTAAAGCTGTTCTCTATATGATTATAAGAAGTGAAATAGTGGACAAAATATTCGACTCGTCGTCTCGTGTCTCCGTGTCACGACTCAACTAGTCGAGTATCGAATTCGACTAGTCGAATGTCAGTTTCGACTCGTCGTGTCAATGGTCGAGGCGTCGACACATGACTGCCAACACAACGACTCGACCTAACGGGTTGTGGTTCTCTTTGAGTCGTCGTGCTGATTTTGACCGCGAGGTTGAGTCGTCAACTTTTGGCGTATTGCAAAATGTATGGTGACTTTAAATTAAAGTGGAAACACATTTTCCATTGACATTTTCCATTGACATTTTCCCATTTCCCCGCTGAATGATTTTCCCGCATTTATTGTTAAAACCTGAAGGCTCCAACACTGCTGCCGCTTGCTACTGCTAGTTTGGCAGAAATGGATCAGTTAAAAAACATATTAGGTACGGCACTGGACATGGTCGAAGAAATCACAACGAAAACAGGTGAAACACCGCCGAAAACTCGACCAACAACAGCAACCAGCTCAGCCAGCTGCACTGGCAGTACACCGCCTACTGGAAAAACACAGTCAACTCTTATAAGCACTATGCCATCTCCTTCACTAGCTGCTTCGTCGTTTGCTCAGGCTGAGGATAATTTCAGGTATCGTAGGGTATAAGGAAACTTCCAGAACATACCGTAAATCTCCAATTTGTATAACGTATATTTACATATTCGTATTGGATTTTTTAAATAGCAACAGTAAGTCGGAAATAATTAAACACTGGACAAAGTTTATAAAGACTTAATAATAGAACCAAATTTAATGGAAATCTGCTTTTAAAACGACATGACCATTTCTACCTTGTTGAACATGTTTTCTCTACTGCTAAATTAATTTGCAGCTACCCATGTGACCAACTTCTTTTTTCAGCAGTTATTACCAAAGATGGTGGCAAAATTTTAACCAAATAGTAATTAATTTTAACAAAATATGGAGAAAATATTTGATTACATCACTGAAATAATGAAATCTATTGATTGACTATAGAAAGTACAATTTTTTCATCACGAATACATGCTATCATGGTGATTCAAAAGAGGCACATATTGCTGTTAAGCAATGTTTATGGAGCTATAGTTTTACCAATAACTTGTGCCCACAAACGTTTCAATATAAAGGTGCACTTCTGGGTTCTGTTGAGGGCTCAGGACAATGAAATTAAATTCCTGGGTAATTGCACATTGGGGTGAAAGGTCATGCAGACTAAGGAGGTGTACCATGCTTCCTTGATGGCAAGCCAAGGTCAATGTCATCACTTCGCAAATGCTTGCCAATTCCAGCCATTTCAGATGTACAGCTGAGTTTCAATAAAATTTGCAATGACTCTACTGTTATTTAATTCACCCAGCTGTGACAAATTATGATGAGGACACAGGCAATTCATTACAAAATAAGCTTCACAAC
>OY979716.1:81851851-81924351 GCA_963855995.1 Muricea muricata
CTTGTTGCAACTACATTGTGACGAGTCTGATAATATTAACAATTTGTAACAAGCGGTACGAACACAACTTTTTGACGGCTTGTTTGCCGATTTGCCGCGTGTAGTTTATAATTTGTCGATGCCTATTATATTTCATTTGTATAGCCTGGTTCAGGTGATCAAGTGTGAATTTTTGTGGTGTAAGTAAAGTAATTAAAGTTTGCAAACATTTAAAATTTACTACGTAATTATGTGTCAAAGTTTTATTCTTTAATTAATCAAATGCACGCATACTCACCGACACTTAAAAATTTACATGCCACCATCTTTTCTGTAATCGTGCATTTTTAGGGACCTTAAGTTGTAGGACAACAACGCGACGCCAACGGCTAGTGAATACAATGAACTTAAAAGTATTTAAGAAAGGCTATGAATAATCTAAGTCCCCGGAAGGTGAAGACGTCATTTTTGCTCTCGTTACTTAACAACGTGTCTACAACGTGAAGATTCCAAGCCATGACAATGGAGCCATGACAATGGTAGACTAAGCAAATTGGCTAGTAACTAAATCGGAACTTTTGTTAACAAAAAAACACAAATTTTATCATCTCAAGCAGTATTCAGTTCATATCATATATAAACAACAAAAGACAAGCTTTTTATACAATAATTTATTCCAGTAGTTTGCTTTCGTCGTCGTCGCGTATGAATAAAACATGTCAGCTATATAACAGGATTGTTCTATGGCCAAATACTTACAAGTTACAATTAAAGAGATACAACATGGTTAATAAGTATTTTTTTTATTTCCCTATTCAGTATTTATTCATATCATACATATTGCTTACCTCACTAATTTCATGACTTGAGCTACTGGTATGGTGGCTCACAACCATAGCTGTGCTGGAGACATGTTTTGTTCACTTGACAATGGGTGGTTATTCCATCCATTACCAAATTCCAACAGATGAGCATTTATTCGAGGCTCAAATACATATCTCAAAGAAAACAAGTGCACATCATTTGTAATATCAAGAAGACCTTCATGTCCCATGTACGAAAACAGGTTGTAATAAATATAGGTGCATCCTTGAAAGAGGTTTCTCCAGAATCTTTCAACTCTTTGATTGTGACAACTCTTACCAGCGATGAAACTTCCCCAATTAGGGCCTCGGTCTGGATGTGTAAACATAAACCAGGCCACATCAACATTCTCACAACCTTGGTCAGCTCTCACACAAGATGGTAGGCCATATTGGGTGACAGCTTCTTTGAAAAGTGTTAGAACAGTATCTGCTCTATTGTTGCAACTGCATCTCAAATACATGATGTGCCTGGAATAACCATTAATTCCACAATGTATTACAAAACCCCATCTAAAAATACATCAAAATAATATTTTTAGTGAAAAGACAAGGATAGTGTATATACATGATATAAACCACACGTATGTGCACTCAAATCATTTTTTGGGTCGGTTTTCTTTGATGTACCACGGGTTTTGCCTCAGATAAATGCCTTCAATAAATAATTGGGTCAAAGTTGTGAAAAAATCTCCATGAATCTAAAATTAAACTAATTCAAAAGATTCTGCTAGAAAACCTCCTCAAAATAACTTAAGTTGGTTAAATAAATTAAATTAGTTAAATACCTCGAAAGTCGGGATTTATCTCATATAAAGACCTTTCTTTATATGACATAAATCCCTCCTTCTCAGTATTTAACTCTAACACATTGTAATGTACATTGATGGGCCAACTACATGGAGCAAATTGACCTCGCTAAGTGGTATACAATCATATATAATGAAATACTAAACAGACAAGTCTTTGATCCTATGTGCTCCCTAACTGGCTAATAGCCAGGATAACTCACTGTATTTAATTAGGCTCTGATTCTCATTCCACTAGCTATCACATCCTATATCACATCTTTACTGATTACCTTATTAATTTGTGGTTACCATCAATATGCCACATGGATAATGGTGCTTGAACAAAATATGTTCTTCGGGTAACTGTTGTCAACCTTAAGGCACGCATTAATATGCCTTGCGGGTCTACTCTTCGCATACTATCCTGAATCCTATTCCACTGAATGTTAAAGCCTCTAGCTCTTAGGTTTCCACGCATGTGCCGATAACCACAGTTAGGGAATTCACTCACAATTCTAGCACTACATGAAAGCCTAATATATGGTAGTATAGTGTAGGTAATAACTCAGTTGATTCTGCAGATAACAATAAATTTTTTATCTCCTGGAAAGTACTTGTGCTGGCCCAAATATTTTATTAAAAGTTAAATTACGTTTTTCTCTTTCTTTCTGAAAAAATGTTCAAGTTATTCTTCCTGAGAAAATTTTCAAATCGAATCTATAAGGTGGCCCCAATTTATGGAAGTGGGCCTCCTGCTGCAGGTGGACCTGTTAGAGAGGTAGGGGTGTCCCCCATGCTTGGCAT
Organism: Muricea muricata; assembly: GCA_963855995.1. NCBI lineage: Eukaryota > Metazoa > Cnidaria > Anthozoa > Malacalcyonacea > Plexauridae > Muricea > Muricea muricata. The sequence goes on from OY979716.1 coordinate 81,854,289, forward strand.
TGTGTGCACAAAATAAAAATGTTTAGTATGTTATTTTACTTACACCTGTTGATCCAAGTCATTATCATTTATGCAACTATAGGTGTTTCTCTTTAACTGGAATTTGTCAATCCGCCTTTGCACCGTCTTCGGTGATACAGAAAAAAGTTTTGCAATTTTAACATTGGTGAAGTTATACTCAATATAAAGTTCTAAATTTTTTTTTGGTATGATAACCTCCGGGCGTCCACGACAGCCTGTCTTTCTAAATAACTTTCCTTGAATTTCCTCATCTTTATTGCTTGAGAGTAGTTCTTGAGCATTATTAAAGTGCTTATATCACAATTTTTATTTTTTTATTTTTGAATTAAGGACAAAAAGTTAGTTAATACTTTCTTTAACATTTTTCGGATTTCTCTTTTCATTCGCAAGATATACGGCTTAAAGTGGCCATTTTCGTGCAAATGTCGCGTATCAAGAAGAGTCTGGGACGAGCGTGGTGTGACGTAGCTTAAGGACTAAGTTACGATGCACATTATACATTTGGTATATTTTTTCCGGCATGTCAGGCAATAGCTCGGATTCGGAAAGCTCTCACGGTTCTCAGTGTGACTCAGAATACAATTATATTTCTGGGTATATTATAAAGGACGAATCAAATGATACCAGTCACGAAATTGGAACTCTAGAAGCAGTTGATAGGGAAATTTTAGGCGATCATGATGCATGCCTCTATGCTGATGAACCTCTAGCCGATGAAGAATGGTACACGCAATATTTAAATAAATCCGCGAAACGCAAAGAGCAGAACGAAATGCTGCAACGACGATTAGATGGCCGTGAAGATGTTAAATCATGGTAAGCAGTAATATAGATTTTTCTTGGACATACACACGTAAAATACAAAGGCATTGAGCTTGTGTGGCATATATATTGTTGATACCCAAGGCAAATCAAATGAGTGGACACATCAGTTCAACATTCTGAGGTGTTTGTTTTCGGGCTCGCTAAATTGCGCTTGTAAAATTTATACGACTCGCCTTTTGTAGCGAGTAAATATCACTATTTATTAATAACGAGAGGGTCTTTCTACAGATATAGCTAATTGCCTCTATAAAGTAATCGTGATTGCGTGAGACGAGTTGTAAACCACTCTTCCCCTTACCCATATCTTATTTCACATTTTCACAGGTGTAAGTGCGATCATTGTACAATAACACACTTACAAAATACTGACGAAGCTTGGTGCTGTCAAGAGCTGGAATCTTGTAAGGACGTTCTAAATGACAAGATGATTTTAGAAGATGTGCCAGAGCGGCCGTGCTGTATCACTCTACACCCAGCATTCAGACGGGTTTGTTTGGAGAAATGGGCTCTAAGACACCTGGCGCGAAAATACAAGACACGCGACCAAAGAAGATATAAACAGACTGGTTCAGAGCAAACGTATGTGTTCTTGTTTTAAGCTCTATTGCTTGTCTATTTTTAGTCACTAAATGACGTTCATTTATAAATACATACGATTGAACTAATTTGCTATTTCTATTCTTTATTAGGTTTTTACGCAGTGTTGCCTACAGAGCGTTTACCTTCATGGTACATGGATACTTAGGTGATGAAAGGAGAGCACTACCAGCATGTGCATACAATGCAATCAGGTCAACTTTTAGTGATGAAAAGGAACAATTTAAAGGTTTTGATGATGAACCTGCTTGACATTCATTAAATTCACAATGTACTTTTATTGTTAGACCTATATTATAGACCTATTGCCTTGTTCACATTATATTATACCGAGATTAGCCTTTTATGTAGACTTAGACTTTTGTATAAAGCTAATTCAAAAAGGTTGTCCTTTGGAAATCTAAAGTTGAAATTACAAAATACAAAATACAGGAACAGTATATCACGTTACTCACATGAGTGGACTTTTAACATCCAGTCTGTGATATACAGTTATACACCGTACAAGAAGGTATTTTCTGTTAAGTGGAATATTTCCAAAGAGATATGTTTACATTTGAAGCCCATCACAAAGTATTTTGATCTTATACTTTGTGTTTTGGAATTTAGATTTTGTATTTTTGCAAGACAACTTTTTTTGAATTAGCTGTATACTTTAAAAATGCTAGAAAGAGGCACAATTATTGCATAAAAATGCCTCTGTCATTTCCCACCTATGTCCAGTCAGGGCTGTAACTAAAACATTAATTGGGGGAGGGGGTGCATATTCATATATTTGCGTTCTGCCTGATGAATTCCTTTTAAAATCAAATGTAATGGCAACTGATTTCAAAAGAAATTCGTCAAGCAGAACGCAAATATATGAATATGAACCCCCTCTTAATTAACGCTTTAGTTATGGCCCTGTGTCCAATGTTTCTATGGGGTTGGTTGGGCATGATAAGTGCACAATCTATTAATGTAACACAGATTTCCTTGTCATGAACAATGCTTATGATCAAAATTTACCGAACAAAAATATTAATATTATATATACATTACAGAAATATGTACAATACTACTTCATATTTTTTGGACAGTCAAGAATGTTTTTGTGACCTTTCATCGGATTCTTGCAAACTGAACATTTGGGCTTAGACCTTGCTTGAGCCACTGCAGGAGTTGGTGGTTCAAGCTCTGTCACTGAAAAAAGATATTATACTTATTAGCTAGTTATATGAATAAAAATGATTGATTTGTCATGCAAATATACATATAAACTTTCTTCAACCTATATTGACTAAAAAATAGTCTCATCTACAAATATTTAACTGGTATTGAAGGAGGGACATCTTTAACCTGCATCATTCTTCTGTCCTCCCGTTTCTTTATTGCTTCTGACTTGGGTTGCTTTTCCAACATGGTGTTCATAGCTGGTGGTGTCATGGTTTTTATTTCTTCTCTAGCCTTCTTTAATGCCTTTGTTTTTATGCTGGAACAAATTGTTGTGAATATCTCATCCACATAGTATGAAAATATGAATCACAGTACTGTAAACACATACAATAATTGGACAGTGGATTTGTTATCTAACATGCATTTAAGAATTTGGTTTTGCATACTGCATTATCTTACCAAAAACTGGCTTGATCCTAACATCTCTGACAGTACCCTCACCATTTTTGAATTTGGGATAAACCACATTTACTTGTGCAGTTCCATCTTTTTTTGTCTTGGGGAGTCTTCGAAGGTTGCCATTGAAGAGGACTATGGCCAGGATGTGTCTAGAAAATTATAAAATATACATTTAACTTTTGAAAACAGGCAGCAGTGATTTGTGTAAGGGTCAGATAGAGTACTTACTGTACAATGCACATGCAGTGGTGACATTTCCAGACATTACAACTGAACTATTCATTTACACTACATACCTAAAATACATTCCAGGGAATGAGTAGTGGATCATCTTCAGAGAAAAATGATTTAATACGGAGTGAAATCCCTCAAGACAGCTAGTTTGTGATATCGGAGAAGCCTGCTTGATTGCATTTACAAGTCTTGTCCTTGTCAGTTGATAACAAACTTTCTCATGAGCAACAGAGCCTAGAAGATGATAATGCTTTACTAGTGTTGTTGTGGAAATAGGATAGGGGTGGGGGTTTGGCTTACATACCAGTTAGAGAGAGGGTAATACATCACTGAATAGACCACAGTACCTACTTAGATGGCTAGAACAGTTGGACATCGTATACAGAATGAGACATACCTTCAAATAGATACTGACGGGGAGAAATATCTGGCCCATGAGCACATTTAGAAAACAGTGGGTCATTTAAATTGTCGTGCTTGTTGACTATGTGGCTTAGGAAAGATATGAACTTTGCCCAAATAACTGTTCCATTGCCATCGTGAGTGGAACATGCACTCCAATAAAAATGATTGCCACAAGGCTTTATCCACTCTGTCACTCCTTCACATCCACCTTCCTTTGACACTTTAGTCATTACTTTTGTGATCTCTAAAAATAGTGTATGTTTAGTTAATCTAACCTCATCATAATATTTGCACACTCACCCTGTACTCATTATCTAAGCACCCCACTTACTCTTTTTCAGATGCCACAAATCAAAGTAATGTTTCACATTAGCCAACTTTGTTTTCATGTATTTGCTAATAGAACCATGTCTGTCAGAAATGAATGTTGACATTATAATTTGACATCCTGACAAGAATCCCATACAGTTTTGGAATGCCAAGTATTCCATTGCTGGGCTGCTACCTGCTTCATTTCTCTGTAAGTAAAATGAGAAGTGTTCAATATCAGGTCATACAGTAGTCAGATTAACTAAGACCAGTTCCCTTGGAGGTGTGAGCTAAGCAAGTGACATTGTTACAAGTCTTTGCATTGACATCACTAATCAAGCACAATTACCACAAAGCTACACATTTGCATCCATCAAAAACAAAAAAATTGCACATTAAGTCACACCAAATTTGCATGTACGAACTGGCCTTAACGCATATGCATGAAAAGGATTCATGCCTCCAATAGTATGATTAACTAGCTGGGAGTATTGAGATATGTATTTAGCACAATTCATTTACCTGTACTAGTGAAAAGTGAATGATCATAGATGCAGTGCAGCTGAAGATAGTATAGGCACAATATTTTGCACTATGTCCCATGCTGTCATGGCGACCATCTCCTGCCAAAACCAAAGAGCCAGCTTGTTTAGCCTGGTTTATCAGTTTCTCTTGGTACTCTTTCCAATGTATATGGATTGAGGGCAATAGGATTTTCTATAATTAAAATGAAAAAGAGGCAGGGAGACAATTTATTTTATTTTATCATCTTTTGCTGAAATAAATTATGTATTTCAGTGTTTTTTTTTTCATTATACTTACTCGTTGATGTCTAAAATATGTAGGCAATGAAATGCGAGCAAGTCCCATATGCTTCATGACCTGCAAAACTTTACTTGCTGATGACCCAGCTACCAAGGTTGCAAAGGATAACAGGAAATTCCCTGCATAAATTTTGTTCCCTGGCATTTGTTGCTGGCTTTTCCAAACAAAGTGTTTACCACACTCTGGTTTTTGCAGTGGGTAGTTATTGTTACCATTGTTCCAACCTGTGACACTTTTAACAAAGGCTCACTTTAATGGCAAAAAATGCAGGTCTTGAACAGCAGCAGTAATTGCGTGAGGAAGACAATAAATTTTGGTTGTTTACGAATACTGTCTGTAAGATCCTCTCTAGATAACAGAAAAACTCCATACAAATGAACCCATAAGTTACCTTTCGGCTGAAATTGTATTAGCAATGTGTATTTTCATGTTGGTAAGTACCATAACACCATAGGACTATCAGAATTGTCAACATAGCATTTTTTTAAACCTTTTACATCTTCCTCATCAGTCCAACAATAGAGACAAATTCTGAATAAATCAGAGACAACTTTACACAAAATTTACTACTATACCTTTTCACGGAATGGAAATTTCATCTTCATCATCACCAATATCTTCATCTTCCTCACTGTCATCTTACAAATCCATTATGTCATCTTCTAGCATATAGTCATCATCTGTGTCTGTATCACTGTCAGATAACTGCATGGCTTCATCATCTTGCTCTAGAGAAGATTCTGGGCAGCTCTGGTTGGCATTGTCTAGGCAGATGTTCAGAGCGTGTGCGTTTGCCAGCATTATTCTAACATTTTCACTATTCCATTGATAATGTGGGGTTGATAAAGCGGCATGATCTAGTGTGTGTGCTTATCCAGTCCAGCAGTCCTGGTGCTGAATATCATTGGTTACTCAGTCTATCCAGAGCTAGGAGGTGCAACTACCCCCCTCCCTCCCATAAGCACCCATACCTTATCCCTATAATCAAGTGCTAGGAGCCTAGGAGGACGAAGTTAGGCTCAAGAATATTAGGGTTTGACTTTATACCTTTATCAGTCTTTTGTGCCAATCTTTCTTGGGTCAATTTAAACTTAGCAGACTTCAAAGTGCTCCTCAGCCTTTTGTTTTTTGTTGACAGACCTTTGCAGCCTGCACATTCGTCCGTCTGTGTTTCGCTGTCAACAAACGTCTGAAAGTATAGTTGTATTAAATTTGTAAATTTTAGTGCACATTTTAGGTCTTGGATTTTTGGTTAGCAAGTACTAGCATGATTTTAATTTAGATTTTAGCATAATTTTAGTACACGTCACAAAGCCTTATACCTGGCTGAACGAAAGGCACGTTGTACTTTTAGGATCAACCATGACATCCGTGGTTTCAACCAGATCAAATGGCGTCTCATCTGGGTCGTCATCGTCGGGTTTATCTTCACATGACGAAGAAGTTTCGGCCAGAAGTAATTTGACTTTCTTTCTCGCCTATCAATAAAGCCAATAAAAAGAGACGCGCATTTACAATACAATCTATATACAACAAGCTTTAGTAGACCAACAAAATACTAAAACTAATAAACATACCTGACGCTTATCGCGTGGGGAGGCTTCGTCTGCTAGATTGCGTCTTTTGAATTTGGTGGGAAACACAACTATACCAGTTTCGTCCTTCTTTAATCGAGGCGTATAGTCCCTTGTTCCAGGTATTTCAACAAGATACTTATCATAATCATCTGGAACAAAATGCTCCGAACATATGGCGGAAAATTTTGATGGTGTCCAATTTGCACGCTTTGTTGCGACAAAGTTCACCCATATCTTTCTCCTTCGTTTTGCTTCAGGACGCTCATCGTTCCAGAATGGAATCCGATGAAGCGAGATCCCTTTCTCTGCGTCTGCTCGGTTTGAGCAACCAAAAACGACACATCTGTCCGGCATTTTGCTGTTTTCTCAGTAGCTTTTTAGTTCTCGTTGCTGTGTTCTCAATAGCCTTTTAATGGTTACACTTTCATGTCACGCAATAAATACAGTCACGAAATATAAAGAACAATTATTTTCGTGACTGTTCATTGTTTTATATTGCGTGACATGAAAGTATAAAGAACCTTTTTAGTACAATACAATCACAGGTGAATTCGAACTTCCGTTCCTTAAGCTACGTCACACAGCTGTCGCCCCAGACCCTTTTCCGGTATTTACTGGGGCGCGACAATTCTTTGCTAAAAGCCAATTTTTCAATGTTTACAGCCGTATATCTCACGAATAAAAAGAGGAAATCAAAAAAGGTTAAAGAAAGTATTAACTAACTTTTGCTCTTTTATTCAAATTTTGAAAAAAAGATTGTGATATAAGCACTTTAAGTAATGTCACGATTTGGGAGGGAAATGTTGAAAGATACCTCTGCTGCATTAAGTAAATACATAATTCTTTCCAAGTGAAGGCTAATATAGTTTCTGCCACCTTCATCCTCTGATGTTATTCCATCTATACGATTCATTAAAAGCTCTACACTTGAGCGAATGCCATTCTGTAATGTCTGTAATTCAGTTGTCGACGACGCCATGTTCGAAATGTTTTTGAAATGATAAATAACTTCCATAACTGCTTCCATATAACTTTATAAACTTCTATATACACAGGTTTACACATTTTGCAATACGCCAAAAGTCAACGACTCGACCTCGCGATCAAAATCAGCACGACGACTCGAAAAGGAGAACCACAACCCGTTAAGTCATCATGTCGGCAGTCATGTGTCGACGCCTTGACCATTGACACGATGAGTCGAAACCGACACTCGACTAGTCGAATTCGATACTCGACGATTCGAACCCGACACTCGACTAGTCGAGTCATGACAGGGAGACACGACACGACGAGTCGAATATTTTGTCCACTATTTCACTTCATACGATTACAGCTATTGTCAGACAGGTGGGAGTTGGGTTCATCTATGGGCTGGGAATAGACATTCTGTGTATTTGTGGGGTTGAAGTGCTCCAAATGATCACTTTCCCACTATACTCACATTAGTTATTGTAAATAGTATTGATGCAAGTTGTAGGAACTGTTCAAGGGAATTGTTGTCCCTTGGACAGGTATATAAATGTTATGGACTGTAGCCCCTCTAACATTGCCTGATTGGGATTGTAACCTTCAGTGGCCCAGCAGGCATATATATATACAACCTGCTAGGTTATATACAATCTTGCATGTTGGTGAGTCTATCATAACACTGTCATAACAACCCATCTCTTTCACAGAATTTATATGTTTGTCTGTTTTTCATTTCCATAGCAGTCAAATAGTAAAATTGATACATTAAATTTTTGTAATTCTTATGTCGTAGTTATTGCCTTGGAAAAATCCAGGAAAGAGAGGGAGACATTGGAGGAAGAAATTGCTAAGCAGCAAGAACTGCTCAATGAAACCAAGGAGACATATGAAAAGTTGAGGAAGCTGCTGGAACAAAAACCATATTCACGCCGAAGGAGATCAAAATCAAACACTACCTATGAAATGATCAATGATTATAACTTAAGTACCCGTTATCGTAGAAGGAAAGAAACAAAAAATATACTTGGTGGATTTGAGCCATCTTTATATGGGGCTTGGGATTTCTTCACTGCAAATGCTAGTGAGGAAATGATGAAAAAATTTATGTCGAGTTATAAAAGGGGCAAGTTTTTGCAGGGGATATTCTCAAAGGCAATGACTGATTATCAAAAGTCAGAGAAAGCTATAAAGCAATCTGTTGCCCATAAATACCAGAGCTTTCTTTCGAGAAGAAAATATAATCTGATTGCAAAACCCAGAGTTCATTCTTTAACACTGAGAAAAAAGTGTGGCTTCCCCGTAATATTAAATGCTTGGGAATTGACCTTAGGTTGCCAAAAGCTATGTTGTCAAATGAAAAGGTTGACAAGTTTGTAAAAAGTTTAGATATTGGGCATGTTACCCAAATTCCATGTGTACCTGGTGCCTGTTGCACAGTGACAGGACTGGTATTCATGATCACTGATTTATATTTAAGAGTGCCTCATCTTTTTTGCAAATTAACTTGGTTTAAAGAAAACGAGTTTCACTTTATTTTTCAGTTCTCAGACGATGGGGCACCTGAGAAGTGAATTAACCATGTCCATTGGCAGCTTGGTGTGCTGGAACTTTGGCGAACATGTACAGAGCAGAAAATTCCAGTATTTACTTCACTGCGTGAGTCTCCAGGAAAAAGATGAAGTGATGAGTAATTTATGAGAGCAACACACTGATGGGATGAAAATGTTGGAAGGTAATGTTTTAAATGTTTGTAATAAAGTTTGCACTGTTGAATTCCAACCGGGGGCTGACATGTCATGGCAGAGTTGGGCTGCCAATGAATTAAATCAAGCAGCAACACACCCACCCATCCCCATATGGCAATGTCCACAAATCCACAATTGCAACTGTTGGTGGCAGCATTGGACATAGTGCCAGAGACACTTGGCAACCATATAACTTGAAAATAAGGCAAAAACACATTGAGCAAGTTAATAAGTATTTGGCTACCCTACCTGCCTCCATTACAAAAGAAAATAGGCATGCTCGGAAATTACAGTACATGGCTGAAAATGGTATCAGACAACAAGGATACCCCAGAATACGTTATTTTGCTGACAGGCTACGTCCTGAACCAATGCATTGTGAGATAAATGCCTGGCAACATTATCTTGATCTTGTGTACCTGCAGGCTGTTCAGAGAAATAGATTTGACGATTTTATTGCTGCTCTTGAAGAACCAGTATGTATTGAAACTTCTGTGAGTGAAAAAGTGCTTGTAATGCACATAGTCTTCCTGAAAGCCCCATTAAGACAGAATGTGCAATAATTGGTGCTGGCGAACGTGCTCGGCAGCAGAGAATGCTGCAGGAATCTGAAATTAACCTTAAAACACATTTAGATAAATTTAATGTCAATAATAATATTTCATCCACTGCTATTTTAGGCTGTGGCCTTAAATTCGTGTCCTCAAAAATCAGAGAACACTACCAAAATGAAGGTAAGAGGTATAACAAGCTCCCTGTGAGGCTAATAGGTAAGCAAGCTATTGCCCTGGCTCGATATTCATATCATTTAGTTGATACTCTTGTTTGCGGGGATGAAAGTGAGGCCCAGGTCATAAAACGACTGGCCCTTGGGAAGGCAGGCGAGTACTTGAGAAATGCTGGGGAAATTTTTAACCAGACAAGTGTAAACTCCGTGCTTTTGCGTTTTACTTTAACTTGCTTTCTCTTTTCTTTCCTGGCAGTGTAAATGTTACAGTATGGACTGTTGGTTATGCCATTCCATACCATGCGAAACTGCTTTTTGAGGAATATGGTATTGGATATGGCATGGCCTCTCTTCAGGCAGAGGAAGCAAAATATGCAGGTATCAAACAAAATTTAACTCATACAAATAGGTCCAATGCAACAAATGCATGTGGTAAGTGGTGGGAGGTTATGCATCAAAACTATGTGCAGTCATTTTACTTACCTGAACACTACCCTATGGAGATCAAAATCAAACACTACCTATGAAATGATCAATGATTATAACTTAAGTACCCGTTATCGTAGAAGGGAAGAAACAAAAAATATACTTGATTTTATACATGGTGGATTTGAGCCATCTTTACATGGGGCTTGGGATTCTTCACTGCAAATGCTAGTGAGGAAATGATGAAAAAATTTATGTCGAGTTATAAAAGGGGCAAGTTTTTGCAAGAGATATTCTCAAAGGCAATGACTGATTATCAAAAGGCAGAGAAAGCTATAAAGCAATCTGTTGCCCTTAAATACCAGAGCTACAAATAGGTCCAATGCAACAAATACATGTGGTAAGTGGTGGCAGGTTATGCATCAAAACTATGTGCAGTCATTTTACTTACCTGAACACTACCCTATGCCATCTCCGTACTCATCACACTTTCAATCACATTCTCCTCCACACACTACACTGTCTAACATGTGCAAATGTGGAAGACAAAAGGTAAGTGATGAAATTTATTGTGACCACTGCCTACTTAGTAACAATGTTGTAACCTGTGGAAAGGAAAAGAAGCTAACAGATGCTGTTTTATGTGCATTGAAACCAGTTGTATGTAATATCTGTGATTTTAGATTTGCCAATAGTAAAACTTTGTTATCCCACCAAAAGTGCCATAGTGTTAATGAAGTAAAAAGCATTCACCACAACCCCAGGGACATGACAACACATTCGCTAAAAGAGGCATTAAAAATTAGAGGCTTGAGTATTTCTGGTAACAAAGATATTCTTAAAAGGCGTTTAGAAGGTGCCTTAGCTGGTGAAGACTAGTTTATTGTATACTGTCTTTCTTTCTCACTGATTAGTTCATGTGTTACTCTACTTGTTAATTGTAATAAACTCTATGTTACATTTGTATATTTTACAGGCAAGTACTATAATAACCTCTAAATCAAGGCACGAGCTTGTCCAGTGTTGTGTGTAACTGAAGGTAAGAAAACCGGGTGGTGCCTGTGCTTTTAAGGTCCATTTGTATGGCACGATTGTCATATATATTGTTATGTACTAACAATTCGTAGTTGCTGTTCATATGAGCTGCGTAGCCAGAATGACTCAATTCTTTCGCTGCTTAAAAACTCAGGCGAACTAAAATTAAAAGTGATAGCCATCTGAAGCAACATGAAACGTGCCTTAAACTTAAGTAAAACGTCTCGTTGTAGCAAGTAAAGATTTTCGTGACTTAAATCAGCCTGGTTAGCTGGACTGGCCTGGCTCATATGAACAGCACCTCACATTAACATACTAATTAAAGGTGGTATTACCAGACTGTAAATATTGCTGTAACCTGCAAGCATGGGAATACTTGTTCAGCATTCATGTTCATTAATTTCAAATCGTATAGTGTTAATCGATTAAGTTGTTACGTTGCACCATTTTCGACTTTGCGATGGAGGGCTATTGCTAAAAACGTTTAAATGTAATTGGTGTATGTTTTAAAAACAACGATTTTGACAATTTTTTAACCAATATTCATAAATTAACATCAATATATATGTTTTAAAAGTCCAAATTTGCTGTTTTAGAAATCCAAACTACCTCCAAAATCTTGAATTTATTTCTCTAAAGCCTGGTCCTGACCAGTGACATAAGCATAAGCAGAAGATAAAACAAAATACAAAACAAAGAAATCCACGGAAGCGTACGACATAAGCATCGACACAAGCATAAGACTACGAGCATAAGCAATGGCAGAACAAAAGCAAACTCAAAAGCAAATTCGTTTTGCTTTGTCTTCGCAAACCTCAAAGGAAAATTTATCCTTTGTTATTTTGCTTATGCTTATGTTGCTAGTGAGGACCAGGCTTTAAAAATTTGAAATAAACTTCTTTAACAAAGAAAAATTACCTCCAAAAAATGCAAAATAATTATTAAGCCCTAAGGCTAAGGCCCTGTTACACTATGCAACTTCTCTCCCAACTTGCAATGTAATTCTGACTTAGGCTGATGTTAGTACTCTGCCAAACATTTTCACAGCATTCCTATTGACGATTGTTTATAAAGTTGGCAACTATAAAACAGAATGTGAACCAGAATCGCAATTTTTTAAAACTGCATTTCACATAACATTGATCTAAGTCAGAATTGCATTGCAAGTTGCGAGACAAGTTGCATAGTGCAACAGCACCTTTACTCATCACTAATCGCTGAAAATGAGCTTCGCCAATAGTCGGCAAGGAATAAAAACAAATCTTAAAGCGTGATTTTTATTACTCGCCCGATGGTCGGCAGCTAATTGTTGGTGTTCATGCAAGGTGAACATATTCACAAAAAATTTAACTCATGAAAACTACGCTTAAAGCATGCCAACAAATTATTCATGCTTGGCACTTACAGTCAAATGCACACAGCCAACAATACACAGCCAAAAATGTGCAAGGTGAAAAGAAAGCTCCTGATATCAGGATGCGCTCGAATGGCTTTCGACAGCTTGTTGACCACAAGCCTCTTGCAAGCCGTCCACGAAGTTTTGTCAAAAAGTTGCAATAAATCTGCAAATCACAAGTTGCAACATGCATACAATAATTTTAACAGACTTGTTGCAAGTCGATGGCATAGACAAGTTTGTTGCAATTTGCTGAAAAAATTGACAACTTGCAGTAAGTCTGTGATGTTTTTAGTTGTGTGCAGTGTGTATTGAGAAAAAGTAAATATATAAAGTAATTAGGGTAATAATCGATTGAAAAACAATATTGCTTCAAGTAGGTTAGCCAGCTGTAAACAAAAGACTTTCATCTTATACGACACGTACAAGCATTTTAAAGAAGTCTCGACATTGAGATTAAGCCTGGTTTTCACTTGTGACATAAGCGTAAGCATAAGTTAAGGCAAAAGACAAAACAAAGAAATGCCACTTTGCATTTTGACATAAGCATCGCAAAACTGAAGCAAATTCAAACGAAAACTATTTCTGCTTTATCTGTGTAAACTCTGGGGAATAGTTATCCATGATTGTTATTTTTCTTATGTTGCTACTGAAAAGGCTTTATGATTGATCACTATTCTAAATAACCAGGCTTTATGATTGATCACTATTCTAAATAAAGCATGTATTGTATGTACATATCATGACTTAAAAAAGGATTGAGAACAATATAATTATTACCACATAATTATCACTTATTTGAACTTGAAAAGCTCTGTAGAGTAAAACATAGTTGTGTGAGAGCTATTTGTAAGAGCAATGCATTGTTGGAAGTGGCATGCAACATGTAGACATACCAATTGATAGTGTGTGTCAAATAGCTATCTATTACATAGCGTTATTATTGCTAAGCTTGCCCTTAACTGAAGAATTTCACTAAAAGTGTGTGGTCACTACTTACTTGCACTTACTATTAAGACAAAATGTAATGAACACTGGCAAGATAATTTTTCTCTTGGAATGCTACTCTGCCATTGATATCACTAACAACAGTGAACTTCGCATGAACTTGGCAGTCTTAAGATCTCATAAAAAATTATACATCAAATAATGCTGAATGCAAGTTAAGTGGGGTGAAAAAAGTGAAAAACTCAAGCGAACAAACCGAAGCAATAAAAAGTTTGCTACACCACTTCTAGTTGAACTTTTAAATTGGTGCATATATTGGGTTAATGGCAAAATCCACACCACATGCACCAATTAAAAATAAAATAATGGAGCAAAAGAAACGGTACCTAGCTAATACCAGAGAAAATGTTCGATGAAAGAAAAGTCAGACTGTTCTGTTCACATGCATACAAAATTTGTTTCATCTCTGCACAACAGTCAACTTTACATGAACTTGGCAGTTTTAAGATCTCATAAAAACTTATACATCAAATAATGCTTAATGCAAGTTAAGTGGGGTGGAAAAAAAGAAAAACTTAAGTGAACAAACCGAAGCAACAAAAAATTTGCTACACGACTTCTGGTTGAACTTTTAAATTGGTGCATATAGTGGATTAATGGCAAAATCCACATGCACTGCACCGATTTCAAATAAAATAATGGACCAAAAGAAACAGTAATACCAGAGAAAATTTTCAATGAAAGAGAAGTCAGACTGTTTTGTTCACATTCATACAAAATTTGTTTCATCTCCTGGTGTTGTTGGCAAATCTTTACTAATTATGTTAGAACATTAAAAACTTTAAGTGACAATTTCTATAAAATAATTGCACGTTGTTATTGTTAGCTTACTTAATGTTAACTTTGTAAAAAAAACGTTTGTAAAAAAAAACACAAAAATAATATTTGAAGCAGTATGTACTTTGTAAAATAGTTTTGGCTTGTAATTGTAAATCCTTTGAAAATAAATTATTGCCAGTTTTACAAGATAACTATGCATCCGTTAAATTCATAAGTTTTTGAACGCTACAATCTTTGGCAAAGCCATCTTTGTCATAACTCTGCACGTAGAAAGTGACAGTCACTCGGTTTTGTTTAGCTGTGAAGGACATGATTATCGGTGTCCTCTTGCTCACTACAATGCATAATTTCCCAATATACTGGTAAATTGAGCGCCCATCCTTTTGTATTTTTTCAAAATTACGCTTCGAAAGGAAGTTTTCCCCAGAAAATCGGGCAGGCGACCATAACTTTTCGGTCGTTTCCTCTTTTTCCAGCGTCAAGGAAATTTGCTCACCATTTCTAATTGTTAATGAGTTCCCTCCGTACACTGAAACGAGGACCCATACATGGCGAAAAATTTGATACGGGATAAATAAAACTATTAGACTCATCAAACCTGTCCATCTTGATCTTGTGAGCTTTGAAGACATTAAAAGAGCAATCACTCGAAGACATCCATCCACTATCGGTCCAGCTAACTTCAATTTATTTCCCATAAGCTCTTTGACAACGAAGTAGAGATTTTGCAAAGCGTATCATTTTGAGCCATTCATTTTCAATAATAAACTTCATATCAACTTGACTTCTATTCCAAAAGTTTTTTCCTCGTTCCGTTTGATCATCTAGGCCAAAAGGTCTAAGGTTTAAAACTTTCTGACTTTCATTGGCATTTAATACATATTCACCATCCGCCATTTTGAATTTTTTTTACCTTAATAACACAAGCCACTGAAAAAGATTGCGGACCCATTCGCAAAAGTTGCAGGAGAAATAAATTCAAAATGACCACCGTGAAAAGCAAATTAAGATATTTGCTGTCAGTTGAATTCGTGATTAATCAATCAACAATAAATTTTAAATCTGGCCAATCAGTGTTAGGCGTTCATGATAATCCGCCATATTGTTGAGATCAGTGAGGATGATGTCATAACATACCACTTTTACCACCCTATCACGAGCAATGACTTTGAACTCCGCTAATACGAAATTAGTAACGACGGGGCTTCGCGCCGTTGGCTCGGGGACTATTCAATCATTCAAGGAGTGTCCTCTTTCTTTGTTTCATCATTACTCTCACTACAAGTTCATGTGTCCACTTCTTTGCACACTAAAGGTCTGAAATAAAAATATAACTAGAAATGCATGCAGCAACCCCTCGCCACTAACTAAGAGCATGCAACTGAATTTTCGGAATTACATGAAGTACTTCAATCGGTTGTTGTCATAGTAACACGGCAATTGTTATTCTTTCTGTATATTTTTTCAAAATGATAAAATATTGAGTTTTTAATCCTTGTTTTATTGACAATTTTTTTAATTGTGACAAGTACTATTACTACTAGCTTTTCAAAAATTGTGCTTGTCACAGAAAAAATGGTGAGGTAAATGACATAACAATAGCTGTACAAACAAAAAGTGTTCAGCAGATTGTGCATAGTGTCTCCAGTGTGAAACCGTTGTGGACTGAGCTGAAACAAATGATGTTTGGTCAGATTAACATTGAGATAACCAATGTTTGTCGCATAAAAGATCCAACTGCTGTTGACCCACTACAACGGGAAGCTAGTTTACTGCTGTGTATTGACTGTAAGTTGATGGAATCCCTAAGCTGGAACATGGTAACAGAGGAGATGAAAAAAAGGTGCCCACTGACGTTAGCAGTGATCAAGTCATTAACTGATGGAATGTATCTCGCAGAAAAAAACTGTTCCTGTTGTATGTTTGATTTACAGTCTGTGTTGTTTTGCAAGAAATGCTTTTAACTGAAGGAAATGCAAACAGTCGGGTATGTTAATTAACACACTTTGCACATAACTAACTGTAAGGGAGCATTCTATCTTTATATTGTATGTATAAGCCAAAGTTTAATTTTCGATCACCTTACATAGTTGTTCTTTTGCATGGGTGCCCGTTTAGAGAGGTCACTGTAGCACCATGTTTTAGCTACTTGTCATGGTGTGAACCGACAGGCAATGAAAAACTACATCAGACTCAACCAAAACACAATGTGGTAAAATTTTTGTAATGCAAAATAGGCAATGCAAGTTAATATAAAAAATATCTTCTTTCCAGTTGATTGAACGATTCAACAAATATGGCATTTGTTTAGCACCTTCAAGCAAGTATGATATAATGGATGAGATAGAAAAACACAAAAGCTGTCGAGCTTGTTAAAGGAAAAAATTGACTGGACACTGCAAGTACATGATGCATGGAAAGATAATCAAAATAAGAGTGTACACGCACTTGCATCGTGCTTAGTATTTGATCATGTGTCCAGTTCAGATCTGCGAAATGATCTTCCTCAGATAAGAAATGCTGAAGAAAAGGTATTCAGAAGCCAAGCTATTCAGTTAACTAATGATGAAATAAATGAAACAACCAGACGGTACCAAACTTTAGTTGCAAGAATTCTTGCAGAGTTTCTTCCATTCCTAAAACCTTTTGCTAAGTTTATTGAACCCAGTATTAAACATAAGCATTCAGAAGAAACAAAGAAGTTAATTGTAGTGAATCTTCCAATCATCATGAAAGACGAAAAGAAGTACTCTTAATGCGTTGAGATTATGGATCAACTGGAAACTTGGGTGGAAGATGTCATGGCAGCAGCAAATGTAGCACCTTCTGCCAAATTAGATTCATCATCCCAGTTGACTTCATCATCACAGTTATCCCCTCCATCACAGCTAGATCCCTTAGCCCAGCCACACCTCTCAACCAGGTCTCATCTCTTGTTAGAGCAGCACTCCTCAGCTCAGCCTCACCCATCATCCCAGCTACCCCTCACATCCCAGTTACAACCCTTTACCTACCCTCAACTGAGCCACATCCCTCTGCCCAACTACCCCTTTGTGCCATGCTACCTCCCTCAACTAATTTGTCTCCTCTGTTACAAGCACCCTCCTCTCCAACCAATCAGTCAAATTGAACAAACAAAAAGAAGATCCAGTCATGAATGTTCATATTCGCTGTTTTGGAGACCAGCTGACTCGTGTGAGAATGGCTGGGGCTAAGAATCTCCAAGCAGGAGCACACTCTCCAAAAGACAAATTTGAGCACTTGCACCCTTTTTGGATTGTACATTGGCATTGCAAAAAGAGCTATTTGAAGGTAAATTATGATAAACCAAGATGCAGTTGTATCACCTTGACAGTCAAGTAAAATTGTCTGATGTTAGATAGAGTACACACAGGGCATGTGACACTGTAATATTAATATCAATTGCTAATTAATTACAAGCATTATTGGTTGTAACTTTTCTGTTGCAATCTCTGTGCTTGTGAGTTGTTTAATCCTATTGGCTACAAGAATACTTCTAATCAATATATTCGCTTCAAAAACATCTTGTGGAAAATATCTTGAAGACAATTTATGATATGTTGTATTGAGCATTTAATCATTTTTGATTCCTGATTGTATACTAAATATGTACAATCTGCAGCTCATGCTGTAGACATTACAGTTGTAATTTTTCTATTATTTAATATGTAGTTGTGTTACAAGAAGTTTTTCTCCAAATCCACAAGAGAACAAGGAACACTCTGCTACTTCAAAGAGAAACTAAACAGAATGAAGGTGAACAAGAAGATTGACCACTATGAAGATTGTGCACAGCTTTTCAAAAGTGTTGGCAGAATGCATGTTGTTGAAGCTGCACTTACATTTTTTGACATGGAAACACTGGATGATGAACCAAAAATGAATCCATTTCTGATGCATTCATGAGTTAAAATGTAGAAAAGAAATGTATCTTTGAAAATATGAAGAAGTTTGTTGAAGAATTTGCACTTGCCTCTGATAATGATAAAACACGTGAATGCAATGATCAAATATCCTCCAGTGAACAGCCAGACAGAATCAAGGCATATGCTTTGAACTACTTGAAATGCTTCTTGCTATTTAAGGATTTAAATTATGCTGTTAAAGAAGGGGATGGACCTCGACTGGCAACATTAAGCACGGTTTTGCTGCTTCATTTTAAAGTAGTACATGGTTTTAACTCGTATGCCATTGAAATGATTACAAACATTGCACAGAACTGTGTGCTTTTGTCAGAGCATCTCTATAATCAGTGTACTTGGGCAGCAACTGCCAGTTGGAAAGGGGGAATCAGAAAAAACATGGAAATTGATTTACTGCAGGAAAATTAGAATTGTGACCAAAAAAACCTGGTGCGGAGCATGGGTTCAAATAAAACAGATAAAGCCATAAAAAGAGCAAGCAGAGCATCCGGGGGCACCAGAAAGACTGTCGACAATTTTGACACAATTTCTAATGTTAAACCAATTTCAGGGAAGCATACCCATGCGAGCAGTCTAAAAGATGAGAAAGTAATACTTGATGATCTTAGGGCTATTCGCCCATTCACAACCATTCCAGGATGGTACATCAGTCATTTGAAGCTATTTTCTAATCAAGACCCCACATTAAGGAAATAGATAAAAAAGGATTTAAAGAATGGTGCAATCAACACATCAAGAAAATCCTAAGAGGTGGATATCATGTACAATTAGATCAAGATGAAAGGTCAGAAGAAAGCAACAGAGAAGATTAAATATAATATATAAATATACTTCAATAATTAATAGAAAATTACTCTATTTGCCAGGAGGAATCATGGACTGACATAGAGATAATGTACAATTAAATTCTCTGGCTTTAGGGCCTATTTATTTGGAAGCGAGTTACCCAGCCATGTATGTACGTTGAAAAATGCATGAGATCAAAGGTTTGGGTTCAAATTAGTCTTTCATTAAATGCAGTTTTCAACTTGCCTCCATCTAATCAGCCTTAACCATGATAAGTGTGCAATGGTGTTCAGAAGCATAAAATATTAGCTAAGTACAGTTAGATACATATTAGGCGGTAATCTCAAGGCATGAAAGTCACTTAGAAAACAATTTCCGCTGCCCATGGTCGGGAACTACTTTAAAACCACATAAATTTATAGTTTTTTATGCACTGAGAAAGAATCTGCTTGTTGTCACTCATACAAATCTGCAGTTTTTTCACATTTCCTGTTTAAAAGTCCAAACTTTTCACTCCTTCGAAATTCGATTCCGCCATTTTGTTTTCAAAAAAACTTCATGTTATTTATATAATTTGTATTAGTTCCAGTCTCACAGCAGGGGGGGACTAAATCCCCGTTTGCGCCCATTTCACGACTTTTAGCTCAAAAGTCAAAACAAAGAGCAAATTCATTGTCCGGTGGAAAACCTGTGGCTTTTGTGATCAAAAAATGTCATTTGTAGTCTTTTCCTAATTTAACTGGCATCTTTGCTGTGATTTACTGAAATAACTTGGCGGATACTTACAGCTTAAATAGATATGGCGTCATCGCCACCTGACTGTTCAATTCATATTGATGGTGAATCTGGTCTGCTAACTAATTTCACTGAGGTGTCATTTAAAAAGTTTTTGGATTGTCGTGCAATTTGGTTGACACTTGATGGCATTCAGCGCGATATTGCAGAGAAAACGACAAAAATTACATGTGATAATCGCACTACTTTCACAAGTCTGTCGTACCATATAGGGGTTGTTATTCTGCATTTACAAATAAAACGCTTATACAACGAGCCGAAAAACGTGCGTGTAAAAAGTATGAACATCAAGCTCAAGAAACGACTGCTGATACAAAAGAAACTTTGGGCAATGTAAATGATGAAGCTACAATTCCGAAGAGAGCTTTGAGATCTTCAACAGTTGACTTTTTAACCGAAGAAAACATTGCAAAACAAAGAGGTGTACACGTGCTTCCAGCCATATGCATTATTTGTAAGAATAAAACATCTTGTTACAGAACAGGTAGGTATCTCAAAAATATATGCCTGTATGTAGGTGTAAAAATAAGTCCTTATTAGTTGTTCACTGTTATACCTTTCGCTATTTTAGAAAACTCGAAAGCGAAAAGTGGATCAATTGGTCACCGCAGAAACTATAAGTGCAGGCAGATTAAGAGAAGCAGCAACAATAAAATCGGATGAAAGCATTCTTATTCATATCGCAGACAAGGACTGTGCAGCGCTTGAGGTGAAATACCACAAACAATGCTATAAACAATACACATCTTTTCTCAGGGATGAACCGAAATCCGATGCAAAGCAATTGTGCAAGTATGAGGAAGCTTTTGGTATTTTTTGTGAAACTTTTGTGAACGAAAAAATAATTCAGAAAGGAAAAATTTACTTTATGAACAAAGTTCGAGAAAAGTTTGTAAGAACAGTAGAACAGGTAGGTGTCGATGCATCCAATTACAAAAATGTCGTTTAAAAGAAAGGTTGCGGGAGAGGTTTCCAAATCTAGTCTTCCATACTCCAAAGGAACGAAATAAGAGCGAGATTGTCTTTGCAGAATGCTTGAGTAAAGGCAACGTAGCTGAGAGTTTTCTAAAAGAGAACAATGAAACGTCGCAAAGCAAAATAGATAGTTCCGATGAAGGTCAAAATACAAATCGAAAGAAACTAAATGCTGATGACAAGAAAGCTACTCTTAAAGACATTTATTATGTCGCCCTCACGTTAAGAGAGATCTTACGCAGTCCCACTGCATCGCGGTATGAAAGCTGGCCTCCACTCGCATCCGACATAACCGGTGAGAGTGTTAAGAAACAAGTTTCACCTCTTCTGTTTAATTTCGTAACATGGCTTCTCGGGTTTTCGAATGAACCAGAAGACGTAGAGTTTGCTGAGGTAGAAGAAAATGTTGCAGTGAAGGTTTTTTCCATCTGTCAAGACTTGGTGTACGTCTGTAACAAAGGGTGGATTCAAACTCCTAAATCCCTTGCATTGGCAATGACGGTCAGGCAAATTTCGGGATGTTCAAACTTAATTAAGATTTTAAATGGTCTTGGTCATTGCAAGTCTCTGCCTGCAACGATGGCTTATGACTCGGCTCTCGCACAACTCAGTATGAATACATCTAGCTACCTTCTGAAAGATTTTGTGAAGAACGAATATGTAAATCTCGTTTACCACAATATAGACTTTGGTGAAGAAATTGCAAAACAGACACATGTTACAAATGGTATCATTACACAGGTCATTGTTATTATCATTATTACTACACCAGTTCACATTTACAAATCAGCGATTTTGTCATTGCATTTCGTGCTACAGAATCCAAAAAATATCTTACATATCTTATTTAGGTGAATGTCGAAAAATCAAGTACGTTAGCAAACTCAAGACCTGTCAGAACCGAAATAAAAAAGACACAACGGACAGTCAAAGTACCCACAACGGATGTTGCACCATACATTATTGGAACTAAGAAAACACCTGCATTCATCGACCTGGAAACAAATGACCAGTCATTGAACATTTCATTAAACGATTGCAAACAAGTAGCACAAAAAAATGATTTGGCTTATGTTCTAACCAAAACAATTTGTGCTGTGGATGAAACACCTTTGCCAGGATGGACCAGCTTCAACACAATGCTTGACAACAAAGAACACGACATATCGAAAGTTGGTTACCAACCCGTCATTAATGTGTCGCCAACAAAATACTCTACGATAAACGCCATCCTCACAAGAAGCAAGGAAATTGCAGACAAATTACAACTGAAGTATGCCGTTTTGGTGTTTGACGAAGCGGTTTACTCTAAAATCCAACACATTCGCTGGAAGGAATCCGAATTTTATGAAAGATTTGTCGTGCGTCTAGGTAAATTTCATACTACGATGTCTTTTCTTTCTGCTATGTCGAAGGTTTTTGAAGACGGAGGATTTAAGGTAAAATACATCTTTTTTACATGTTCTTCTGACAATTTAAAACCCTTCGATTTTGTCTACACTACTCATCCAAATTGGATAAACAACACCTTCACAAATAGCGGGAACAACCTGTTTATTTTGGTATGTGGCGAACGACCCGGTTTATCGAACAGTAATATTCGCAATATTACATTCTTATATGTACCTATATACATAACGTTTTAACTTTGTCGCTGTATATATATAATTGCTGAGCACGACACGAAAACCACAAAAACCTTTTTTTTTTTGGGGAAAAAATATGGAATGTGTTCTCCAGCAAAGGCTGCAGCAAGACTTCTGGAGGTTAAAGTAATATATTGGATAATACAGCGAATACGTCTACGTGTGTGTGTGTTGTGGGTTATAAGTTTCTGATCTGTACCAAATCATCGAATCTTAATAAGGCTGAAAAAGCTAACGAATACATACACACATTTCTGAGAACGAGCAAATTAGTTAAATTGGCGTTTGCGATAAGTTTGTTTAAATCCTGTGTGCTCAATGGCTCTTTTCGATTGACCTTCTTCAATCCGATTATTCTTTTAGCTCCTTCTGCAACCAATTTTACAGTAGCGTTCTCTGTTGGTGAATCTAAGCCTGCAAGATCGTGAGCCCATTTTAGAGCGTGTAAGGCCGTTTTAATGCTGTTATATGATTTAGTTGATTCGAGCATGGATTGCAGGAACAAAGTGACTTGTCCTGGTTCCGCAGAAGAATCTCTAGCAAAATTATACTTATCTGCGAATTCCTTCCACTTGTTCAGGGGTCAGGAGTAAACTAATACAGTGCTGGGAGCCCTGGCCGCTATTATGGTCTTCTCCATGTTCTGAGCAAGGGATGTCAGCTCGGCATCCTGTTGTTCAGACATTTTTTTGCCATATTCCTTCTTTAAATAGATCTAGAATGAAAATGAAAAAACTGTGTGATGCGTAAACCCCAAACTCTTACATGCGAATCTGAATTTCGAGTGCCAAAGACTCGGTTCGTTGTATTGTTTGTTGTTCGAGTACCATAGACTCCTGCTAATCAAACTGATTTTATCGTTTCGTTTTCTTTTCTTTTTTTCTTTTTTTTTTACCTCTATGGTAAATTAACATTTTCTGCAATGTAAACATACGCCTTCAGTACTAGTACAGAACTTTACATGAGACTGTCTCGGTGCCCGACAAAAAGAAATGCGAAGAAGAACAATCTTGAGTTCTCTATTTTTCGCACAAAAATAAGCATTTTTAGCTTTTCCTCTGATGATCAAGTTTTTGTTGTGATTACATAATAACTCCCAATGGTGTACCCATTTGTGGAAATGGATACCGTCGTGACAAAGTATTGTCCAAAAAACTGAGGACTTCCAAAAGGGAACTACTAGCGTTCCTTCTGCAGCACATGTTTTCATGTGAGCAATAACTCTTGGAAACAATATTGGAGGTGGAAATAACCAATTATTTTCGTCATGCCAATTCTGAGTGAAGGCGTCTACTGACTCACACTCGGGTTGATAGAATCGCGAATTTAATCTTTTGGTTTTCTTATTGTATGTGCATGCGAATCGATCAATCGTAAAGGGGCCCTACTTAGCATTCAAACGTTGAGAGAGTAATCGTCATAGTCTATAATTTTACTTATGATGTCCGCATCCGAATTGGCCTCTCTAGGAATCCATTTGACATCTATCGAAATGTTGCACTTGATGCAGATCATGAACAAATTTAAAGCAAGAATTTGCAAATTTTGAACTTTACTACCGTTAGAAATAATTGAGACTATGCTCTGATTATCTGTAAACCAACACACTGTATGACTTTGTAAGTCCGGCTTAAACGCTTCAACTGCGTAACAAACTGCTCTCAATTCTCTCCAGGACGAACTTTGTTGTTGTTCGCTTTCTGACCAATTACGATGAAATGTTTTCTTAATTCCATCTATTTGTAAAATAGCGCCGCAAGCGCTATTTGAAGTGTCTGAATAAACGATCTGAGAGGGTATTTGATTGTTTCTCCATATTCGTTGTTTATTATGACTGCTAATGTTTTGCTGCCAGAAATTTAACTCTTGAAGTGACGATTCGTCTAATTGTATACAACTGTTCCACGAAGCTGTGCTCTGAACAACTTTATAAGAAAAACGCGTCATCAGACGAACTGTTGTTCCCGTAGTCAGCTCAAATGAAATAATTTGGCCTACTACAGAGGCAAGATTTTTCACGTGAACCTTACTCGGCGTCAAATGACCTTGGATAAGTTCCTCTATCGCTGAAAGCAGTTTTTGTACTCTTTTGTTTGTCGCTTGAATATAATTTGTCAATGTATTGATAACGTAGCCTAGCCAAATAGTTTCTTGTAGAGGTGTCCACTGACTTTTATCCTCGTTAATTAAAAAACCACATTTTAATAAATTGGAATGTACTGTAAAACTATGTATCTTCGCTTGACGCTGCGTTGGGCCTCCTCCGAGGCCGTCGTCTAAAAACACAACAATAGGAATGCCTTGGCTGTGCCAATACCTTATTAAAGCTTTTAATAATTTAGTAAAAACAAACGGAGCTGTAGAGAGACCGAAAGGCAAAACACAAAATCTAAAATATCTTGTTTTAGATTGCCCAAAGTTCCAAGCGAACGCCAAATATCTTCGATGTTCTTCGAAAATTTCGATGTGATGGTAGGCGGACTTGAGATTGAACTTAAACATGAAAAAATCCTAATCTTACAATTGCATAGCTGTTTTGACGTCCTCGCATTTGAATTTTTGTCTGTATATAAACTTATTAACGTGTCGTAGATCTAAAATAAGTCTCTTCTTCCCTGATGATTGGACTGTGACTGTTAATGGATTTATAATGAATGGTTTTTCTATAATTTCTTCTATGCAACGTTGCCCCATAAGCTCATTAACCGCCTCATTAACGAACTCGCAATGACTACGAGCCGATGCATTGTTATTTGCATTGTACGAGGTAGGCGCTTGTATAAATGGTATCTTATAACCTGATTCGATAACATCTAGCACAAATTTAGAGGCGTTAATTTCTCGCCAAAAAGGTATAAATCTCTTTGAACGAGCCCTGACTGTTGGTGATTCAGGGATTGTAGTGACTTTTTCTGTGCTAGAATATTCCCCTTTTATTTGGGGCCGAATGGTTTCGTCGTGTATGAGAGAAGTGTTTTCAACAATATGTATTTGATCTACGGCTTTGTATTGAACATTGAATAAATTAGAATGAACTACACCTTTTGTAGTGCCTTCTAGTCAGCTCTTGGGCAATACTTGTGGACAAGTTGCTCTCCAGTGACCTTCTTTGCCGCAAGCGAAACAGCTTCCTGGTTTGTTGCCAATTTTGATCGTTTCTGACATCTGATTACCTATTGCTGATGTGTGGTGTTTTGTAATCGTAGTAGCTTCCTGCGGTCGACTGGAAAATGCGCGCTTCAATGGTTTCTTGTTTGATAACTGCTGTTTTCTGCAGGCTTTGGCTCATTGTTCTGACTTATAAATCCTCTTTTCGTCTTCGGAATCTGCGGCTAGCTCGTGCTTTTTGTATTCGTTGACCGTGGCCCATCTGAATTCAGATTTGTCTGCCAATAAAATATGCTTTTGGCGTTCTGCCATCAATAAATAGTTCTCCTTTCTTTATTTCGTCTTTAGTTCTGGTATAATCTTTGCATTCGAGCGCCGTAGCTGCGTCGTTCATCGTGTCAGTAACTTTTGAATTAAATTTAAACTGATCCTCGTTGGCTCTCTTTTTGAACTTATGTGGTTCGTTATATTTCAGCTTCTTTATTTCTTGAAGTTGAGACTCGGCTGATTCAGAAGCGCTTCTTTTCAACTGGCTAACGGAGTTATCTAACATCTTTTGCATTGCTTCCAAGATTTGATAATTGTTTTGGCGAATTTCCGCCTGTATTAGGTTGGTTAATTTTGCTTGATTTGTGTTCATGACAAACAAGGAAAGGTTTTTAAAAATCCGATGTTACGCTGGGTCGAAGGCCTAAAATGAACAATTCTTTCTCTGCTCTGCCTTGTATATGCATACTAATTATGCATATCCTACCCACGTGATGCTCACGTGCCGCCAAAATAATAATTTCTGTCCACCTAATTACCATTGGTGGGACAGAAATGTATCAATTGAAACATTGAGGCTATCTTATATTTGTTCAGTTCTGGCAGTTGGACTTATTATAAACTCCATCATCCCGTATCCTTTTTGTTATTTATAAGCAACTGTCTATGACCCACTAAAAGTGTTTTGCTAAGCCATGTTTCGCTCCAAACAGGATGTCTTTATCGAGTTCGGTATCATCAGCGAAGGATCTGTGAAAGGCGTGCTCACTGGCAAACATTATAATCGGTCCGTATTCTGCCACAAGATATTGTACGAAGCAATGCAGCGGCTACGATTTGATGCGTTTTTTGACCAATTGGACGAAGTAAAACAAGAACGTTTTGTTTCATTCATGGAAGGAATGTCGAACTCCTTCCTCCAAACATTTCACGAATACACAGAGAACCCAGTTATGGAAGAAATCCACAACCAATACCAAGAGTACATTTTAGAGTTGTCAAGAAGATCGCGGACGTTCTCCTTTTGGAGTATGTACATCAAAATGGCACGTAAAACCGTACGATAACCACAAACATAAATAACATAAGTGTCTCAAGTGCGACTTTTAATACTTGCTGGGACATGCAGTGGGTTACACAGATATGCAATAAATCAGTTATCTTGCATTGTATTAATCTACACATATCCTCAATCGGGATTTTGCTGATGTTCATTCGAGCGACGAGAGAGGTGAACTGGGACCTACATTTAGCATCATTCAGAGCAATGCTTCCTTGGTTTTTCGCATGCGACAGAGTCAACTACGCGAGATATGGATCATCCGACTGGCTAGAGATGACTGCGTTGGAACAAACGCATCCAGGTATGCTCAATTTATCCTGCTTTGCTGAAAGAGAGAAATATATAATTATTAGGATGCAACTCCACAAGTTCATTTTATGGTAAAGGTAAAAATAAGGCGTGGAAAACGTTGATGGATTACCCTCAATTTGCCAGAAGGTTTTCTTCTCTTGGACACACCTTCCCTCCATCTGACGAACTTGTTAGCAAGCTCAATCAATTCACATGTCTTCTATATGGGTAGAAGTCATCATCAGATGTCAACGTATGCAGGCATAATTTATTCAAATCGGGTAAGTGTTCCGACGACTTATTGTCTCCAACCTGTGACAGTTTATCAAAACACATTGAAAGAGCCAATTTCCAGTCAGCTGTGTGGCTTCAGTGTTTGACTGAAAGCAAACTATACCCTCTCCAATTAACAACGGGTGGACGCTTAACAATGGGGAACTAGAAATAGTGTGGATGACATGTCCTCCAGCACCTGACGCATTGTTCGACTCCATCAACTGCAAGTGTAAAACTGGATGCAGAACCTTTCGATGTTCTTGCAAGAAGGCAAATCTCGCGTGTACAGACCTATGCTCTTGTTGTGATTGTCAAAATTCAACAAAAGAGATGGATGACAAGGATCAAGATGTTTTAGGAGAGGTATCAAATTCTGACGACGAAACTGATAGTTGTGACGAATTTTATTGAGCGTAAGTATGCAAACACCAGCTAGAGTAGCCCAGAAATTATTACGTATGCAACGAAATAGCCACTCATGACATCTGAATAATGCTCTTTACTCTTTAGCGTACTGTCCTACTTTGTCCTTTAAGATCATCAATCTTTCTCCGTGAAATTAAGCTGAACCGAGTATTAAAACAGAGCGGAAATGGTCAAAAGATAGAGTAAATTTAATATATAGAAAATTATCTCACATAAGAAGACCTTTCTCCCTTTTTAATTTTTTTAAATTACAGTATTACCATTTATTGCGTTTACAAATTGCTATAAAAAATCGTAAATAGATGGGGCCGGGAAACCTCCCCCCTGCTGTGAAACTAGAACTAACACAAAATATGTAAATAACATGAAGTTTTCTGTAAACAAAGTGGCGGAATCGAATTTCGAAGGAGTGAAAAATTTGGACATTTGAGCAGGAACTGTAAAAAACTGCAGGTTTGTATGAGTGACAACAGGCAGATTCGTCCTCAGCACTTAAAAAACTATAGATTTAGGTGGTTTTAAAGTAGTTCCAGACCGTGGGCAGCAGAACTGAACGATAATCGCTCGCAGAATACGGCCTATATCTGGGGCCAGTTGCTTGAAACCAATTTAGCTTAAACAGTTGATAAGTCAAATTTAAATCTATCCCACTCCCATTCATTTTGTGAGGGACCACACATAAATTTTGAACACTAAATATGCAATTGTGTACATAATACAGATTGAAAAATTTTATTATGATTGTTCAGCTAGTGAAACACAGGCTTGTTTAATATTCTGGATTTATTCACCATTAAAGCTAAACAGGCTTCAAACAACTAGGTTCTGCTTAATAGTTTAAAATTAACATGGCTTATTAATTAGGTTCATGGCTTATCAACTAGGTTCTGCTTAATAGGTTAAAATTAACATGGCTTATTATTTTATATATTGGATGAATATATAAGTAAATGGTGCATTTTAACATAGGTGCTCATATGAAGAAAACAAGTTCCAACACAAACCTACTATAGAACACCAATTTGTTACCATAGAATACCAAGCTCTTAACTGAATGAATACAGTAGTTATCTTCCCAAAATGGTAAATAGAGACTTCAAATTTGCTTTCATTTCCATCTCAAGTGTAAGGTGTATGTGTGCAGTTGTGGTTCAATACCCAAGATTTTCAAGTTTCAATTTTCAAGACAAAAACATTGTTGACCACAATAACTGCAGCAAAGATGTCCAGGCAGTACTGAAACAACATCTTGTTTATTCGCGTCCATAGCAGTTAGATGCATTTCCGTAGACACTCGTCATTCTTCCTGCAGTATAGTCTTATATCATCTCCAACGCCTTTCCTATTGGAACTAATATCTCTATTGTTGTAATACAGGATTGCTCTTGCTGGTTTGTAATCTCTTCCTGCCCTTCCAATCTCTTGATAATACTGCCTCACTGATCCTGGTACCCCAAAATGAATAACACATCTAATATTGGGAATGCTTACACCCATACCAAGTGCCAAAGTTGCAAAGGCAACTCTCAATTTGGAGTTTGCTGAGCACAGTTGTTTTAATATCTCGTCTTTCATATTCTGGGTTTGTGGGGAGTGGTGTTGGGCAAAAAGTCTGTTACAAGTTTCAGGATTGGCTCCATATGGGAAGTACTGATGTTCACCCATGTGAAACTCAAAAAAATTATATGCATATCCACACCACCGTAATGGCAGATAAATTATGGTCAAAGGATAGTTTTCCTATCAGTTTTGTTAGACCCTCCACAATTGGCAATATTATTCGCTGTAAACCTTCATCATCGGCTCCTTCTCTGGATTGCTTTTCAATAAAGATATTTGGCCTATAAATATTTCCAACAATATTTTTAACATCTTTCATACATGTTGTTATGATCATTTTCCTATCATGCCTTCTTGCTGTTGCTGTTAGAGCATAGAGTGGAACATTTGGGGAAAAAGCACTGACCATACCAAGCCTGCTGTAGTCCGTTCTGAATTGCTCTCCCCTACACATGAGAATATCAATAATCATTTATTAATCCATATTCAAAATTGCTAATAATTGTTCAATATGAGTCCTGTGGCATCAACAAATGTAACTTATGCACAGGCTTTAGTCAATCCATTAATCTTCAATGCACTCTGTTGCAGCCTATTTACACACTAAATTTTACAGCACTCTGTGTAAAGAAGTATGGTAACCACTAATCATGGTTATGGGTTAAGGAATAACTTTTTTGTCATCATTTGGTAGTACAAGCATTTGCAAATATGAAGGCGAAGATCTTCGGCATGGGGTCTCAAAATTACAATATAATTTATAATAAAAGTGGCATGGGATTGTCGATCTTCATTATGCACTCTGGCCTTTGTCATTGTGGGAGTGTTGCCGCTAGTGTAATTGTTGATAACCACGCATGCACATATCTCAAAATGTGTAATGGAATTAATATTCTGATTTGTTGTGGTTTAAATATGTCTGGTTTAAATACGCCAGTTGGACTTACCATTCTAAAATGCAATGTGCCTCAACAACAGCTTGGACATTCATTGCATGACATGCTGACTGCATCAGTCGTATGCCAGCAGAGCTACAGATAATTGCCTCTGGATGACAAAATACAAGTGAATATTCACCATGCTCTAAAGATTTTATCTCTACATCAACTTGCAGCTCGACAAAACTTGTATTGGAATACATACTTTCATCAAAGGGTAAGGACTCATGTTGAATAACTTTTGCCCTCAGTATAGCAGCGGTAATTCCAAAAGCATTCAAGACGGATAATTGATCGACCATTAACGAGTTTAGAGGCAATATTAGGCCCGTTTCATACGCCGTACTTCACATGTGTCGAATTCAATTACATCAATTTCCAGAATTAGGTACGGCAAAAGTTCGGCGTCTGAATCAAATTAAGTTTGGCAGCTTAATTTGGTACGCCAAAAAATTAAATTCGACATGCCTTTGCTGCATTATGCGACTTTGGTGCGGCAATTGATTCAGACGGCGTACTTTACATGTGCCGAATTAAACAAAGAATTTGCATAACTAATTATATGGTTAATTTTGCCTCAGTGAGATCCACATTTATCCACAGATGTATGCAAAGCTCACTATTAAAACATGGCTGAAGACAAATCGAAAGCATGTTGTGTGTGTTTTTCTGATACAAAATATGCTTGTATTAAATGTAAAAAACCTGTTTGCAATGTTTGCGGTGTTCCTGAGTTCGATGAAGATACAGATGGGTGGATTTATGGAAAGCAAGTATCTTATTGCTACTCATGCAATCGAAAAAGCAGTCTTTTGAAAAAACGAAAGTTTACAAAAGAAAGGACCATTGCGGGCACTGTGCTCAGTAATGAACAAAGGGAAACAGGAACTTGCATAACAGATGCTGGCACCGAAACATCAAATAGCTACGCGCGTGACACTTCCTTATCTACATCAAGTACCTGCAGGTATATGTTTTTAGTATATATTTTATACAATATCCTGTATTCCTGACTTCCTGTGTAATAAACTTGTCTATAATGTATTGTATTTTGCATAATATTAATAAGCCAATAGCAGTATTGGTTTGACTATCACTTTGTGACTTATGCACCAGTCAATTATGTCCCTGCCTACCCAGGCCGGGAATTACTGGCGAATTGTGAAGGTATTTTCTGGTTTTAGTGAAACTAAACGGCACCGAGGTGCAGGGTGAAACAATGTTTTTACTTGCTCTGCCTTTGTGACCAAGGCGTTCAGTCTCATTTGAGAAGAGTGGGAGCTAATTCATTTTACTTAAATGTTACTTGAACCCAACTGTTAAATCTGCATTATAATCCAGTAGGGGAGGTGATTTCCCCTTCAAAAGGTCCCCGAGATGCAAGGCCTGTTTCTTAACCCAAATCCTTGGTAATCCCCAGCCTGGGTAACTATTCTGCTATACCTGATTACTTGTAGTCTCTCAGGAATCTTTTGTGTTTTGGAACCCAGAGAACCTTCTTGTGCATTGCAAGTTAAACGTATAACTGTGTTCAATATCCTTTGTAAAACCTTTCTAGAAGGCAAAAAGAAATTTCATGATGCGAGCACCAAAATATTTTTCAGCAGATTAAAACTAAAGAAGTTAGAAACACTTTTTAATGAACAAGATTTGTAGCTGATAAATAACACTTGTAATACTATCTGTTTTTAAGTGATCTTGATGATATTCAAGAAGCATCATCAAGTGAAGATGATTTCCTCCAGACACAAAAGGTAAAGAGCAAAAAGAAAAGAGGTAGGAAAGCACAGTGGAGCCAAACCTTGCTGGATGACCTGGTGGATATAATAATTTCGAGTGAATATTTACAAACACTAAAAATCAAAGAAATGGAGAAATTTATAAAAACGTTCTGGCAGAACTCAAGGAGCGTGCTGCAACAAGGAAGGAACAGGTACCATTTGATTATATCCAAGTTCGCACAAAATTTAAGAAAGTCATTTCAGAGTGCAAAAGTGTGGCCCTAACTGTTAAGACTGCTTCTGGTATAGCAACATTTGTTGACGAAAAAAATTATGGAAAATGGTTTAATGACTTGTATGCCATAGTCAAGACTCATGATGCATGTCATCCAGAACTTGCTGTTGAACCTTCTTGTTCTGAACTAAGCTCAATGATTGATGAAAATTCAGAAGAAGGCTCAACAAATGAAGCATCAACTTCAACTTCATCTAATAAGGAAAGATTGGTGATAAATAAGCGTAGTAGAAAAAAAAAGAAACAGGATGTTATCAATGAAGCACTGAATGTAATAAAGAGTGCAATTGAAAAAGACCCAACCAAAGAGGTTTTGTCTTACTTGAGAGATGAATCGGAAAAGGCTCGAGAACATGAATTAAAAGTGATGCAAATGCTTACCCAGAGTTTATCAACATTCCAATCACAACAGATGTATAACATGCAACCAAAATATCCTGAGTACACATGTGAAGGAGGCAGCCAAGCTTGGCAACACACTCAAATGTTACAACCACCTAATCAAAAAATGGCTGGCCATATGGTTTTTCTAATCCACCTTTTGGTTGACTTTGTACAATTTACTGTTAGTTATTTTGTCAATGTGGTTGAGTTGTGTACATGCCTTTTAACCATGTTTATGTTAGTTGTGGCAGTTTTTGCAGAACCTTCAGGATGTGCCATGTTGGCAGCTTCTCAGTGTTAAGGATTTCTACATGAAAGAACTGCCTCGTGTACATAAATCCAGTATTTTTCTAATTCCAACCACTTTGATTTATCATTGTGCCACACTCAGCTCATTTTAGGGTTTAAGAGCTGCTGTTAGGAAAGTAAAACTTCTCGAGAGGTTTTTCTTTATCTTCACAGGCAGATGTTAAATCCTTGAGTGAGCTGAATGTTGTCAATGTCACTGCTCATGCCGATTATTTATCTATAGTGTTTTATGGTACCGTAAAATGGTTAACGTTAAAGATTGAGACCAGGAAAGGATGAAGTTGATACGTATTTTATAGTCTTTGTAAAAGAGTTCAAGTTGAT
The DNA here is from genome assembly GCA_963855995.1 of Muricea muricata. Taxonomy (NCBI): domain Eukaryota; kingdom Metazoa; phylum Cnidaria; class Anthozoa; order Malacalcyonacea; family Plexauridae; genus Muricea; species Muricea muricata. Next base: position 81,887,893 of record OY979716.1, read on the forward strand.
ATTCACTTAATAGTATAGCACAAAAGAACTGCTTATTGATTTTATTAACATTATTTATTAAAAGAACTGTGATTCCTCTTAGACTCTTGAAGTAAGACAGTACTGAAATTTTTATATAGTTCTGAAATGATTTCAGATACCAAAAAGGAACACAACACCCAATGTTTATGAAGAGTTTACATAAGAAAGTCAGTCATTAGGATTCCTTTTCCATCCACAGCTTATTAGCAAGAGCATTTCTTACTTTTTTTGGCTTGTGAATTGGAATTTCTGACTCTCCTGCACTTGGTCATGTGTAACTCATCTCGAATTTCGTCACTGGACTTCCTTGCATTGGTAGTAGGATTAATAGTAAGATCCAGTTTGGGAGTAATTGCATCTCCATTTGCATTGCATATATTATGTAATACCATGCATGCAAGTGTTGTTATGGTGACCTCCTCGGGAGTGCTCTCGTTTCTCCTTAACAAGATTCTCCACCTTCCTTTAAGCTGTCCAAATGCCCCTTCTGTAACCATTCTAGCCTGCTCAGTCTGTAATTAAAATACCTCATTTTTTCACTTAATACAGCTTCTGTGTATGGTTTTAACGACCGTGGTTGTAAAGAAAAGGCTGAAGCAGCAACAATTATTGGATGGATAATTACTCCTGCTACCTTCATTCCAATATCAGGGATGGTCTGCTGGTTTTGAATTTTGTCCCATATATCTGTAGCCTGGAAGATTATTGAGTCATGCCAATTTCCAGGAAAACCGCAGCTTCCCCAGAAGAACCTGTATTTTGAGTCGACCATAGCCATTAGGACTACAGAATAAAAATTTTTAAAATTGTAGTACTCTTTACACACCTCAGCACCACCAGGTGGTGATTTAATTGGTATGTGGCATCCATCTAATGCACCTCAACAGAACGGAAATTGCCACATACTGTTCATACTATCCATCATCTCTTGAAAATCCTTTTCAACAACTGGCATAAGACTGGCAACAAACTCTTTCCACAAATTTTCAACAATAGATTGACACACCTGTGAAACTATCCCATGAATTGTTGATACACCCAAACCAGCCATTTCTGAAATGGTATAATAGTCATCACCTCTTGCTAAGCGATATAAGCAAATACCAAGGCGACATTCTGGTGATATAGGATCTTCATTCACTGTTTTTCGCTCCAAATCATGGCGAATACGACCAAGTATATTGTTGAAAGTATCTTTTGACACTCGGAATGTTCGCTTAAACCGGTCATCAGTATAGCTTTTCCAAACCAATTCCCACCAACCGTTGTTTCTGGTCAGTCTTCTGCAAGAACGATGAACTTCTCTGCTTTGTGACACGATTGTCAACAGACTCAAAAGACCCATTAAAATTTGCAAGCATTTTCTTTTGATTGCAGTTATCAGCAGTGACATGTTTGTTAACATTTGTCTTCGCCGTCTTGTTTTTAACAAAATAATTTTTATAAAATTTGTCGCTTGTTTTGTCAATCGAGGAGGCGCCATGTTGAAATCGAAATTCGCGCCAAATCGCGGGAAATAAAAACCTTAAACCCAGTCTCCTAATTGACGCAAACATTCTTCAAATGAAGTTATTGAATTAAGTTTGGCGGAATTAAGTACGCCGTATGAATCAACTGGCGTTCCTAATGCTCATCAAATCCCTACTTAATTTAATTGAATTCGGCACATGTGAAGTACGGCGTATGAAACGGGCCTTACTATTACAATTGGATGGTTGCAGCTACACTTTTCTATAACATTTCTTCGTTGAAGAAGTTTGGGTAGCAAGTGGAACGTTGCCTATTTTCCGTATCCTGTTGGCAAAATAGCCAGCGTATCGCGGTTTAAAAACACTTTCTGAGCATGTAACTTACTTAGGTTTCAAAATGATGTTTTCATGCACTGTGTTCGTCAATGAATACAGTAAACAGCTAGGAAATAGTCGAGCAAGATCATTAGAAATAGCTGACATTTGTACTTATTACAACAAACTTGTTTTTTTTCAACTCCTTGCAATCCACAATCATATACAGCAAATTAATTCGATAAAAGTTAGTCATTAACATGCCCCCCTCAGTAAACCATTATTTAAACATTATCACAAAACCATGTGACCACGATCCACCAGGGTACTTTTGTTCCTAAAAGTACACTGGGTACGAAGTTGCTTTGTCCATACCATGCATATGAAAGGCACTTAAACCAGGAATCCTAGACATGACTAATTTATCCTATTACTCGTAACATCTAACTGACCCACAGGTTAAAGATATTTGAATATTTAATACAGTGATGCATCATCACATTATAATGAACATTCCTATTTAGCATGATACATATATTGATAAAATAAGTTGACTTGTGAGAAGATAATAGTCGAATTTGAATTTGCCTTCTGACTGAGACAAAAGAAGTTGTCACATTGGCAGCTTTGTACGATCATATATATTGATCCAGATTTAGACATGTGGAGGCCCTGGGCAGTAGTGCCAGTGGAGCCCCCCCCCCCCCCCCTCCCAACCTTAGAATACTAAAAAGATGACAAAACATATTTGCAGTCACCCTTAAAGTATATTTTTCAAGTACAAATAATCTGAATAAAAATGTACATGTATAGACATCATGATCTGTAAATTACTGTTTATACATCATGATTAATCTATAAGATTATAAGAGTCTGGGAAGTTCCTATGTTTCAATCATAAAGAATTTGAATAAGGAAGCAGAACATCATGTTGAAACTATAAGAATCTACGGTGAGGAATCTCCACCCAGGTAGACGTATTTGCTCCAATGCAGATCAAAGTAAAACCAAGATCTTCTTTTATTTTTGAGATCAACAAGAATCTACCTAATTTGATCTTTCCTTGTCGTGAGTTTAGTTTTGTCCCAAAATGTAGACGTTATGATCCATTCCTCTGTCAAAAACGGTGGACATCCATTTTGTATGAAGAAAATTGCTAATTTAAAAGTGCCTTGATCACCAATAGGTTTATTCCAGAAAAGCCTTTTGATACCCGAGGCCACATAGAAATGCAATAAAATATCGATCCGTTGATGATTTTCAGCAAATCGTGTCTTTTTTAAGAATTTGTTTCTTTGAACATTTCAAAACAAAGTCTTTAATTTCCATTTCCCCACACTGCTGCCATAAGAAAACATCATGTCTGAGACTGTCGTAATCAATTTATTTTATGCCGACAGTTACCAAATAAAAATATATAATCTCATTAGGTATAGGAGACAAGTTAACTGCACAATTAGAACATCATATTTAATGTATAAATCACCAAATGACCTCTAACTAAACTATAATAACTGTACATATGTTACAACTGATAGCAACTTTTAAAATAAAAATGATTTAAGGTTTTCGCTTCGTTTATGCATAAACACATAGCTTTTCTTTTTTAAAAAAGGAATCATCACAAGCCAGTAAAAATCAACCGTGCTTTTCCTTCGCATGAGCGGCATACAGACATTTTTAAAATGTCAAATGTTTAAAATAGTGAAATGTTTACAATTGGATAAAACACATATACGTTGATGATGCTCACACTTGTCCTGAGAATCAGGGAATTTTCTTCTTGTCACGTGACATATGTTAATGAATGTGTGAACAAACTAAATTATAGGACAAATATTAGATTGCTTTGCAATGGTATAGAATAAATTCACTCAATGTTTCACAGCCTTTAGCCTGTTTTACCAAAATGTGACGCATAGGCCAGGCCTTAGGTTTCAGCCGTATATAGTTGTATTCAATTGTCCTTGTATTTTGGCATATCTTCCTATATATAACACTTCCTATATAAAGAACAATAAGTGTCCAAAATTCTTACTTCATGTAGCATTTAGCATTCTAAGGAAGAAGCAAGCATATATTGTTAATGTAATATGAGTGTGATCATGCGTCGTAAAATATAAGAGGTAGCATGTCATGCAAGTTTTCTTGAGAACGAAGCAAACATATTCGTTAGCCGGTAACATGCATGATTGTGTTTATACGTGCGCCGTAACACATATAATACTAGTCAACATGTCATTATGTTTTCTTATTGTCATATTGTTAGTGCAATATGATTGTGATTATTTACAAAGCCTAATACAGTTGTATTCAATAGTCTTTGAATCATGTATTCTTATATGTTAGATTTCTAAAAGAACAAAATGTCTAAAAGTCCTATTTCATTTCATAAGCCTGTGTGATATTTACAATTTTATCGGCATAAGAAAGAGAAAGGTTTATAATGAAAGAACGAAGCAATATGGTTGTATTTGATTATTATTGCATTTTATTCAAGATGAGCATGTATTGTTAGGGTTAGGTTTCAGCCGTATATAGTTGTTGTTATAGGTTTCAGCCAAATAAAGTTCTATTCAATTGTCCTTGCTTGTATTTTTTGCATTCTAAAGAAGAAGCAAGCATATTGTTATTCGGTAACATGATAGTGATTATATGTCCGTCGTAAAATATAATAGTTATCTTGAGAACAAAGCAAACATATTTTTATTGTTATATGATTGTCATTATTTGTGTCGTAAAATATAAGAGTCAGCATGTCATATAGATTTTCTTGAGAACAAAGCAAACATATTGTTATTGTAATATGATTATGACTATGTGCCTCGTAAAATATAATAGTTAACATGTCATGTAACTTATCTTGAGAACGATGCAAGCATACTTTTAGTGTTATATATGATTGTCATTTTTTGCATCGTTAAATATAAGAGTCAGCATGTTATATACATTTTCTTGACAACGAAGGAAGCATATATATTGTTATTGTAATATGATTGTGACTATGTGCATCCTAAAATATAAGAGTCAGCATGTCATATGGTTTTATTACGACTTGCATTTAATTGTATTCTACTTATTCTGTCAATGTTTAGCATGAAAACTTCATGTTCTAAGCCTGTTTCACATTTCCGACTTCAGCAATTTTTAACGAACAAAGTGTTCTCAGTAGGTTAGAATATATCCATCGGTAAAAAATTGTCCGACCGTAATACGATCGATCCATCGGACCATCTGACATTTGCCATGCTTGCAAAACTGTACTGCCTAGCGCTTTGCAATTACATCATTTCACTATTGGTAAAGTATTTGTCCGACCGTAAGATTGCTTGTCCGATGGGTCCGATCAATCCATCGGACCATCTGACATTTGCCATTCTTGCAAACCCTCTTGCTTCAAGATTGTACTGCATAGCACTTTGCAATCACGTCATTCCACCATCAGTAAAATATTTGTCCAACCGTAAGATTGCTTGTCCAATGGATCCGATCAATCCATCGGACCATCTGACATTTGTCATGCTTGCAAAACCTCTTGCTTTAAGACTGTACTGCCTAGCACTTTGAAATTACGTCATTTCACCATCGGTAAAACATTTGTCCAATCGATCCATTCGCCATTCGCCATGAGCAATTGAAAAAATCTCGACACTTAGAAAAAACGTGGGAAAAGCGTTGGTCCAAGCTGTTTACTATAAATAACCATAGCATTAAATGCATATGGATATTATAGTTCCCCACATGACAAACATTACTCGGACAGTAAACATCTTTTACCATCGGATCGATTGGAACCACCTGTAAGAGAGATTTCTCCATCGGACTCCGACTGCCAGTATTGGACATTAATCGGCGTGTCGATGGAATGTTTAATGGTGTTTTCCAGACTGTCAGATTGAGCATTGAAATTGTATGTCGAATTGTCTTTCATTGGACTTTCAGTCTTCAAAAGGCTTAGACGTGGTTTATTGTCCACACTAAATATAACAGTAAACACAACAATTTCTTCAGTTTCACGACATTTGCAAGTTATTTCAAATGGCAAACAATCAGGCGTTGTGTTTGAGGCCAAGCCATCATGTTGCAACATAAACCCAAATTTTGTCGCCCCTTCAAATCTGCCGCTAGCTTTAAAATTTTCTAGTACATTTAAAGAAGTAACTTTGTAATTGAATACTTCATCCTTTTCAAAACACGGAATCCTTTCGATAATTGCCAATATTTCAGTAATTTCGTCCTATAAATACACACTTGTGCTGCTCGCCCCTAGCGCAGCGGCCATGTTTTATCACACACATTATGTATGCTAATCCCAAGGGATGGTAGGGTAGGTAAATTTATAATGTGCAAAACGGTTGAAACATGTTGGGTTTTAGCAGGCATCTCCTCAATTTTCTCCTCGCCATCCCCGACAGATATGCCTGCAGAGGAGGCTAATTCAGAGATAGTTTTGCATTTGATGAATTGATGCATGTTCACCATTTATTTTTTAAATTGTTTGCTTCAGTGTGTATATTGCACAATAACATGTTGCATAATTTTGGCCATGACATCTTTTAAAACTCATACACTTTGGTGTAAATAGTTCTAATATCACATTCTTGCACCTGTAAACTTTTGATTCACTTTTAGCACACGGCCCCTTGAAAATCAGCTTCATTTGACAAGGACAGCGTGTGTAAAAAATTCTATCTATCTATCTATAAATATTAAAGTATTTTACTAAATTAAACTGACTTCGATTAATATTTCCATCTTGCAGAACTATTGTCATGAAAGTCAACGCTTTTAACTCAAAACAGCGCTTTCAAGATTCTCTGAGGATAGCATATGATTCAAGGACTTTATCCTTGGAATGAAAGTTTAGTCGTCCATAGTGCTTTCCTACCACACCTATCTCAAACAGGACTACAACCAATATGAGATGGCATGCGAATACTTTGAGCCCGAATGCATGGGATATCAGAGTGACAATAACTGGATATATTCTTTTACAGTATGGATGTTTGTCGCAAATTACCATTAATCATTAAATAATCTCTTCATAAAAGAACATATATGCAGACAATTCAAAAACAATTTGGAAAAAACTATGATAAAGTGAGATATTTTGTGATACACACCAACGAATGTCACAAGCAGAGTGTGCAAACATGATATAAACGTTTTTTGTAGATGAAAAAATTTAAATGCAATGCAAATATTATAGTTTCATTGGGTATTGTGGGATGTCATAACCTCAACCAAGCATATTGTTGGTTAGGTACATGTAAGTGTGGGAGCATATTGGCAAGAGCAAAATAATATATATTATGACGGATGGATATCTTGCTTCCCTACAAGTTGGAAATTGAAGAGGGGCTTTTCAACATTCAATGTCTGAAGAAATCATTGAAAATAATCAACTTGCCCCCAATGGTTACACTTTATTGATTATATACAACAGTAATATGCATTTCGTATGAATTCATGTCTGTAGGACACTGCTCCCTCGATAGGTGAATGTGATGTTTTTGATGTAACTCTGATGTTACTAAAATTTAGAGCCTGCATTTAAAATCTTAGAGAAAAAGATATTATTGGACTTACATTTCATTTAAATTTATTTTTAATCACGGTAGCCTATACATATTTACATTGTTTTTGATAAGGACGTGAAATAATTTACAATTGAAAAAAATTTACAAAATTATAAAAGATCTAATTATTTTTGTTTATAGTATAGGCTGTGAGAGTATGTGCCTTATTGCTGAGCCCCTCAGCTCCGCTTTCATGTAGTTGTGATGTCTATTGACTGTCTGTAAAATTGGTTGTCACTCATTTTCCTCCCAAATTTAATGTCAACCAAGATAATCACCATCGTTGAAGGCCAACAGTTGTAAGTGTTATTTTAGTGCTTTTTGGACATTTCAAAGCCCTATAGTTTCACTTGCGTGGATTGTTTTCAATTGTAAACTTTTATACCTTGCCTAAATAAAGTGCTCTATCATAGATAATTGTTAATTAGCTTTGTTATGCTCGAAACATAAAGTAATCTCAAGTTATAGTAGCCTTTTTTTTAATCAGCCGACAGTCCCAATATATCTACGTTTAGTGAGCAAAATTTTCTTAAAGAAATGGCTTAGCCTTGATCATCACAGTTAAACCGGTAAAGTTTGACACAATATTATTAGTCATTTCTTACATATATACATGTACCCGCACACACGCGGAGTTGTTTAAATTCATATAAATATTACTTTGATAACTAATTTAGTATGTACATAGGTATACCAAGTTGGATATTATCTAATTGTTCTGAGTTGATAAATGACGCCTTATACATATTTTTCTTTTTGTAACAGATTTCATTCTATGTCAACTGGATTTGGGCAAAACACTGTTGCATTTCAGTTAGCAACGGCATTCACTGTTGGATGCATTATTAGGAATGCTTTGGCCCCTATACATGTTTAGAGTAATTGTATACAATATATAGATATATACAGAATAGGTTAAAAGCATGCTGAGGAATACTCAGAATAGTTAATTTTTTAGAACTTTCGTCATTCCATCATTGCCTACCAACTATTTTACTGTTTCATGTACAATTATACTGGTTAATTGACTTCATTTTGTTATGCGTAGCCCGATCCTGGTTACTTCTGTATCAATTTCCCACAACCCCAGAGAGACTTGGAGCAAGTCTAGTAGCTTCAATGCATGAATATATGAGAGGCATAAGTTAATAATGATAACTCCCAAACTCTAGCTATATGTGATGTTTTTGAGCGGAGGCAACCAAATGATGTGTGGAACTTCCATGTATGTAAGAAATGTGTGGCATGAATGTATACTTAAACTTTTTATGCATATAGAATTTTTGGCACAAGGATATGGCTATAGCTAGATAATTGACTTTCTACTAACATTGCTTTTTGCAAAAAATTCAAAACTACGTTTTTCTTCTGCAATATCGATTAGTGCAGTTTTAAATTAATATATCTTAAGAAAACGTCCAGGAAACCAACGAGAATGTAAATTTTACAAAAACAAAAAGTAACAAGTTTGTGTACATTACAAGTTGGAACATAACTCTTTATTTCTTGTATATATAATCATAATTGCATGGTAATAACAGTCACACAAACTGTACAGTTACTATGTTTTTCTACTAGAAGAGATGTATTAGGATATGAGTATATACACTATAGGAACTTTGCTGGGTTAAAATGTTTCCTGTTAACCTAGAAATAATACTATCTGGGTCAACTTGACATTCCTGGGTAAATTTACTGGTTTAATTTTATCTCTTTTCCTACCATAGTCTGCTTTATTTAACCTGAAAGCAATTGAATACATGTATTGTATTTCACTAGGACATCCTTGTTGAAATAAGCAGACCATGTTAGGTGATTTCTTATCAACCTAGCACAGTCTGGTTGTTTTTTGGTAAACCAGAAAATTGTAGCAAGTGTACGATTTGTTTTTCTATCAAGGAAAAAGATTCAGGAAAGTTTGTCTAGGACCACAGGTTGTCATGATTGATGACCCAACAATTTGCAAAATATTCACAGAGTTTTTGCTCCAAGGTCAGGCAGGCTTGCTTCCTGGATCAAGCAAGAAAGGGATGACTGCTCCAAAAGCTGCAGTCTTGATGACATCCAACTCAGAAGAACTTCCAAGGTACATTAATTACTTTGCCAACAATTGTGTTGCAGCTTCTACAGATTTTAAGCTGTTTCATGTGTTCATTTGTTATTTTTGTTGTTATAGCATACAGTATCTATATGCAACTATGCGTTTTGTCAATATTAATTGTACACAAATATAGAGTCTTTTAGATGCCATTTTCAAAATTAATTTGTTCAGAATGGTTGATTAATCTTAATTTTTTAATTTTGATTTTTTATTTCATGCAGATTTATTGGTAGTGTAATCCAGTTGAACTAATCTGGACCTATGAGTGACTTCCCTGCATATAATAAAAACTTGTTACAGAGTGGCCTTCTTTTATTTATGGAAGAAAACAAGGTAAGCTTCATGCTATTGCTCGGGATTTTTAACTGCACAAATTTTTGGCCAAGAATTTTGAAACAAGGCCCAGAACCGAAAGATAGCAGATGGAATAATAATATATACCTTGGCAGAATTATTTTTTAACAAGCAATTTTGATTTAGTTGTAATGGGTGACCTGTGTAACGCCCGGAGTTATTGTATAAACAATAGCCGCCATGTTGTTTGAATAAAGGTTAGACATATTTAACGGATTATATCTTTTTACATGGTGTCAGGAGTTTTGAAAACCACTCCAGCATTCACCTAAAGGAATACCAGCCCTTACACATTGATCAGGTCGGATGAACTATTGATTTTGAACTGATTTCTCACTCGTCATTTTCATTTTCCAATATACTGCTATTTCACTCTCGGAAGTGTAACTATTGGATTGCCTCACTCAGTATTCGCGAATAATAATGGCAAAGATAACGACCAACGTATGTTTGATGCAAGCGCATCTGATTGTTGCCGTGTATTAAACTTTTTTGTGGCAAATTTTAGAGATTATTGCATAATGGAAGATTATGTTGATCCCACAAAGGACATTGACAGTGCTGATTGCTGGACAGAAGCGAATCGACCGAATGCATAAGCTGCACTCAGGAGAGCTTTCCCTCAGGCAAAGTGGGATGTGCTCACTACAACCATTGATTCCCAAATACAAGCTCAACCCAGCCAAATGGCTCGCCCAACTAACAAAGCACTACTTGGGAGGGGAGCCTATAATTCAAAGCAAACACAATTTTTCCACATTCTAAAGCAGGAACCCAGTATGTCTATTCAAGACTGGCACACCATGGTCAGATTGAACTATCAGAAATGTGATTTCCCAGCAGCGGTTGATGACTGACTCCAATGTGACATTTTCGTGATCAGACTGAACGACACCTACAAGTGTTTCCGTAGTGACATTATCAGCCATGATAATTTTACGGCACTGACCTTCGCCCAAATTATAGCAAAGGCTCAAGATTTTGAGGACGGTCTGAAAACAGAATCTGCTATCTCACAACATCTTGAAGAGGCAGTAAACAAGGTCTCGTTTGGGGAACAGACAAATCAGCACCACCCAAAGCAACCATACAGCCGTCAGTTTTACACCCTGTTGATGGTGTGGTTGCTCATCCCATGCTAGTTGCAATGCTTGTCCTGCCAAAAATAATACATGTCATGGCTGTGGCAAACGGGGTCACCGGCAGCATGTATGCAAAGGAAGTTCCATAAAAAATGTGTCTGGAATGAAACCTGATACAAGCCCTTACTCACAAGTTGCTCACATCATCACTCATGATGTACACCTAGTTCAGCCTGCACCAAAAGGGATCTTTGTTGACCTGGATGTTAGCCCCTTCAATGCACCGTTGTCAACACACCAGGTAAAGTTTCAAGTTGACTCTGGCTGTTCCTGCAACACCATGCATATCACTGATATTAACAAGATGGGCAACGAACAAATTTATTCGTCTACTATGCACCTTCGCGACTACTCCAAAGCTACAATCCATAGCCAGGGACCAGCCATCCTTCACTGCACCTGCCACGGAAAGCATATGAAGTAGTAGTTCAAGTCATTACATCCCAGCATTACTACACTTCCCCTCTTGGGCCTGGCAGACAGCACACGCATGGGTATCCTCGAATACGATGTTGACACAATCAACCAGCTGGATGCAGTTCCGCCACCGATTGATCCACCTCCACCTGGTAAGCTAACACTAGATTATATTAAGCATGCTTATCCACATTTACTTGGGGGCTTAGGTGATCTGGGTCCCCTCCACTCTTACCCTGAATCCTGAGGTTAGACTTATCCAGGCTCCTCCACAACGCTGTTCCACTCCCAAAATACCCATAATCAAGAAGGCAAACAGACAAAACTTATTCAAACTGGGCAGCTTGCTCAGGTGACTGAGCCCACCCTGGATCTCCAATATGGTGGTACGTGAGCGCCCAGCATCAATGCTGACTACTATGCACACTCCCTGGGGTCGCTACCTCTGGACTTGCGTACCTTTTGGCATCAGCTCAGCTCCTGAGGAATTCCAGCGTCACATCCACGATGTTCTCTGTGGTATGGATGGAGTCTTCAACATTGCTGATGATAGTATTGTGACGGGTTGAGGTGATTCTCAACAGGCAGCTACTCGTGATCATAATGAAAACGTATTTGCACTGTTAGAGCATCTGACACAGCACAAGGTCAAACTCAACCCAGACAAGATCAAGTTTAAATCCCATACAGCACCATTCATGGGCCACATACTCACCGCCAATGGTCTCAAAGTGCAGAAATTGCAAAAGCCGTTCTCGAAATACCTCAACCTCAGGATAAGGGACCCACTTGCCGTTTTCTAGGCACCATCACCTACCTGTACAAGTTTTGCCCTAACCTGGGTGAAATCGTTCATCCATTGCGGGTCCTCACTCATGTCAAGCAAGAATTTATCTGGGCAGACACACACACCAAAAAGCATTACCAAGCTAAGCAACTAGCCTCCACAGCCCCATGCTTGCATTACTTTGATGTACACGTCCCCATAGTTCTGCAAGTTGATGAGTTCTTTAGAGTATGACCTCGGCGCTGCACTTCTCCAACCTTCCACCAACCTTAACGAATCTGGCGAAGTTTAACTCCAACCTGTGGCCTACAGTTCCAGCTCTCTCACACCTACTGAACAGCGATATGCACAGATTGAGAAAGAAACACTTGCCATAGTTCATGCATTTCAGAAATTCGATCAACTGCTCTTTGGAAAGTCCAATGTGTCAGTTCACACTGACCACAAGCCATTGGAAACCATTTTCAACTGCCCCCTTGCTGCGGCCCCTCGTCGCTTATAAAGTATGATGCTCACGCTTCAGCACTATACATTCAAAGTTAAATATTGCAAAGGTTCTACACTGCTCATTGCCGATACACTCTCTTGTGCTCCTTTGCCTATCACTTCACACAAACCAGTCCACAATGAGATGGTTTACCGAGTCGAATTTGAGGGTAATAAACCTGATCTGTCTGGCTTCTATGATGCCACTCTGCAGGACATCAAAGCTGCAGCACTCACTGATCCAGAGCTGATTAAGGTTCGAGTCCTTGTTAAATCTGGATGGCCTGCACACAAAACCTCTGTTCCCTATCTAGCCCGGCAATACTGGTCTGTGTGTGGTGAGCTCAAGTCACACACGATGGCCTACTTTTTAAACAAGATCGTGTCATTATACCTTCTTCTCTCCGCCAAGCTATTCTCAACATGCTCCATGCAGCCCATCGTGGCCCTGAATTCACCCTATGTCATGCTCAAAGCTGTGTTTTCTGGCCTGGTATTACCAGTCAAATTACGAACATGTGTAAAGCATGCCTCACCTGTGCACAACATGCTCAGCATCATCCCCGAGAACCTCTCCAACCTTACCCAGTACCCACCCTAACATGGCAGTTTGTCTCTCAAGACTTGTTTCAGCTAAATGGCCTTGCCTACGTAGTGACTGTTGACCACTACAGTGACTTCTATGAGATTGACAGGCTCTCAACCATTCAGTCTTCTGCAGTCATTCAAACCACAAAGAAGCATTTTGGTCGCTATGAAGTCCCACACACTCTCGTAACTGACAATGGGGCCCAATTTACTTCTGACTTGTTCAAGTCATTTGCCAGCAAGTACAAGTTTTAACACATCGCATCCTCTCCCCACTGGTCTCAATCAAATGGTCGTGTGGAAGCATGCCCAACATATCCTCCTCACTGCTGATGATGTAGAGCTAGCCCTACCTTCTGTCCGCGGCACAGCATAAGTAGGACATGCATTTTCTCCCACCCAACGCTTGTTTGGCGGCCAACTATGCACCAACCTCCCTCAACGCCACCACCAGACATTGTGATAAACAACCACACCAGGTGGAAAATGCAGCAGAAACGTGCATACGATAAACATGCGGGGCAACCACTGCCAGACCTTCCTCCACAGACCAATGTCTACACCAAACCACCTCCCACGTAACAAGCCAAGGAATGGATACCCGGAAAAGTTGTTGGCCACGCTTGTTCATACATAATCAAGACTGCAGCGAGGCACATCCGACAAAACCGGACTCAGATTCAAGAATTTCACATTTTAATACACATGCGTCTCCACCGAGTTGCCAGTCAATGCTACCCGATGTAACCATTCCTAATCATCTAACAGCTCAGACACCAACACCATACACTCTGCCATGTCTAACGCCAAACCTCCCTGAAACAATCACATCGACAAATGCAGAGCCTAGTGTGGTCCCACCACCATCCCTTTCTAGTGAACCCAATTCACTACCTAAGGACCTGCCACTGGGTTCCTCTGCATTGCTGGTGCATCAACAGTAACACGCAGTGGTCGTGTAGTTTGACGTCCTGCTTGCTATTCAGACTGAAGATGTTGCACTACTGATATACATTATTATATGTCTCTTGCAGAAAACATTTATCCAGTCCTGTAAGACACTCCGCCAAACGGACAATATGTACAATGCCACAGAGAAATGTTACATTTTATTAGGACATTTTATTGTTGTTATTCTGGGTGGTTGTTGTTTTTTTTTGTTTTAGAATTTTGAAAAAGGGAAGCATGTAATGGGCTGTAATGGGTGATCTGTGTAACACTTGGGGTAATTGTGGCCGCCATGTTGTTTGAGTAAACATATTTAACGGATTATATCTTATTACATTGTTGTTTGGAAAAATTGTTTGAATTGATGCTTTCCCGGGGAAAATTTATAACTTCCCCCCCCCAACATTTTTGGGAAAGAAATCCAAGGGGCACAAAATAAAAGCAATAAAATTGATCCCAGATCATTTCTCTTTCAACAATTTATTGAATATGCCCCCCTGATTACATGGATATGTAATTAAAGCGGCAATAAATCAGAGGCAGAATTTTTGTAAAAAGAAAGGTTTGTCAGCAGCATTTCAAAATTCGTGCTCACTTGATAAATAGAAATACATGAGAAACCAATCACAAGCACTGAGTACACACACATATATTTTTCCAAGAGTATATTAATTGCATGGCCAATCAAGTACTTGGAATTTTGGAGGGAGTCATCCAAAGATCCTATTGAAGTGCTTGAGAACCTCCTGGAAGAGAGTATGGCAGGTTTGATTCCAAATAAGCAGGACCGGTGGACAAAAGGATTAGCAATAAAAGCCTTATATAATTATTACTACGTACTTAACTACGTTGACTTAGCATAATGTTATCTTAAACCATCCGCTTTAAAGGTGCAGTTATCTATTGGAGATGAAACATACGGTAAGGTATATCATTGAGCAAACAGTCCAACAGCAAAGAGTCAGTACCCCAAATATCATGGGAAAATTGGAAAGAAACATACAGTTGAAATAGATGCCAATGAAGAACAGGTAAGTAGATGGTGGTTGAATTGTTAAAATGTACAATACCTCTGCAATTAAATCGAGCGAAGGCTGATTTGCTCACACATTTATTGCTCCAATATCTCAAATCATGTAAAAAAAATATGGCTTGCTTCCATTTAGATTGTGGCCATTTCAAAGTGATCATGTTTTTAAATTTTTATTATTAAATTTATTATTCACCACCAAACAGAAGTGATTAACTAGAATATAAGGAAAATTCAAGAAGAGTACTCTAAGGTCATCGAAAGCACTTTGCTTATTGGGTGCTATTTTACCAAAGCAAAAGAAGTCACCTTAAAGAGTTTGTCAAAGCATCAAAATGTGTGTGAAAAAAAGAGCATATCAATGGTCCTTCTACTCTTTCACTAAATACACACAAGAGTATATTAAGAACGGAAAGCTTGAGCTGCCTCTCACATCTCCATGCATTCAAAGGATTGGTATTTATACCAGATAATAATATTCAAGAAAATATTTGGGGACTGTAAATGGCCAGTTTTAAGCCTGATTCACACTAGTCATAATTCATAGGCGATGTTGTAGGTTGTCCATGATCAATGGCAAAGAAATTTTTCCTGAGACTCAAAGCATTTCATACATCAATGACCACTGACAATGGACATCCTGATGAACCTGCTACATCCTGATGAACCTGCTACATGCAGTCCTCCAAACAAAACTCCAAGAACGCAAAGAAACATTATACATGTTTTTTAAAATCTATCTTTATCTCATTTCGGCACTAGTCATTACTTTTCCATTTCTTAATATTTTCACTTTAGAAGCAAGTTGCACAAAGCAACTATTTGTTGACAGGGCTATTGGCGTTCTTCCTAGAATGACTGAAAGTTAGTATTTTTTCCAATATTGTCCATAGATTTCTTTTCAGAACACATTTTAAAAAGTTTGAAATCCGAGAGTACAGTCAACAATATTTGTAAATATATGGTTATTATGAAAGTTAGGTCTACAACAAGTGAATCTGAGTCAATATTTAACAAGTGAATCATGCGAATTTAAAAATGATTTGATTATAAACGTTGCAGTTTTTTGAGGCACCCAAGGAACTAACAATGTTACCTGGTACTTATTATCCATGCATGTCTAGTATATTACACAATGCTGTATATAGCAGGACTATAAGTTGCGCATGAAAATTTTTATTTATTTCTTTGTAAATAGAGTCTGCATTACAGGACGCTGGGGAAGGTACGTCAAGAGACCCTTACGTCTATTGTTTGTGCAAAGAGGTACGTGTTCACGCATGAAAAGGGGGCTTTTTGACACAGCGCATGCCTAGATTTTGTGTATTTCATGCACAGCGGAACATAATTTTTTTATGTGTTCCAATAATTTAAGATAATAATTTTTTGTGTGAAGACTTGTTGGCTGTGACACTTAGGCAGGGAATTTGAACCAGAAGTATATTCGATTAAACCGGAAATGTCCATTTATCCATTTTACCGTGCAAAAACTGAAAATGGCGGCTGATATAATATTTTTAGATGATTTTACATGAAAAGAAGTAGATGTTGTTAAAGAATGGCTCAGAAGAAAGGGGTTAGAAAAACTGTGGTCTTTTCGACGGTAATATACTACAATAAAATTTATATTGTTTATAAAAAACTGTTTAATGTATTTTCATGAAGCTTTTAATATTTTATATTTTACCATATTGCTATCTCACTACCTTTTTAAAGAAATTCCAAAAATACAACGCTTTATAAAGGTTTTTAATACAAAACACCTGCATTAGGGCAAGAGAGAGAGAGAGACTGTCTTTTATAGTGTAATTTCTCATAATTTTCTGTACGACGTGGCGCATTTGAACACATTTTGTGCCCAGGTGGTGAGGAATTTGAAAAGTCAGATTTAAAAAGTTCAAATTCCCGGCGTCTGCCCAGGGGGGGGATGTTGAAGTTTTGAATTGATCGGTACATTAAAATGTAAATAATTGTAAGAAATTCTGAAAGAAAATATGATAATTGTCTGTTAGACCAAAAATCCCAAAAAGGTAAGACTATTGTTGTGTGTATTGATAGCTCTAATTTTATAGATATTTTCTAAAGTCGCTGTGCATTGCATCAGATATTCCCACATTATTTGAGTAACAATGGGATAATTTCTATATCCTTTTGCAAATTAGCTACCTTTTGAAATGCACTCTTGTGTGCATTGTGCAATGCAATCATACATTTCTATTTACATTTTGAACTGCTATATTTGTAAAATATGATGTAGTAACTGAATATCTAACACTGTTCTGCTTTGCTATGCTCGCAAGTGAATATAAGTATCAATTCAGAAAAAGTTCGAAAGATGCAAAATTTGGGCAATGTTAATATCTGTAGGTCTTTATTTGTTATGATGTTTGTGTTTTTGTAATTTATGTCACCTTAAAAAAACATGAGGCAATTTTGACAAGACCTAACAGGAACTGTTACAACAAATGCAACTTTAATCAAAGGATCCCAATTAGGTATCAAAATTGCATATAAATTTTCATTTGCTAATTTCATCCACAAAATACAAAAAATATTGATGTATTTTGTATAATATAAACTAATGTATAATAAAATAAAACATGAAGATTTTTCTGCATCTTGCAGTATGCCATGATCAGTTGTGGCACTAGCAGTTGGGGGGGGGGTGGTTTGTTCCTCAGCTGCCCTCCAAAAGTTGGTGCCTGGCTCTGACACTATCTATGCCTAAATTTTAATTTCAACATCAGAATATCATAGATGCCAAGGTTGCATTTTGCCCATGCGTGAGATGCCCAAATAGAGCGTTTGCAGAGGACGAATAACGAATTTGCCCCCCTGAAAATTTTATAAATCGAGATCTCTGAAATAGCATTTCCACTGTTTGAAAATATACTCTTTAGGCAATTTTTTTGGTAGTCAATAACCAGATTTAAAGGTGAATTTTTTGTAAAGGCTCAATGTTTAAAAGGTGTATAGACAATTGCACATGTACGAGAAGCATGTATGGGAATGCAGTAATAGTCGAAACAAAAAATAACTATACTTCTTAGAGCAAAATACCAAGATTGCAATCATAAATATTTAAATCATTATATACATTTAGTTATACATTAAATATTAATTATTCTGTCAAGCAAATCCTATTTGTTCAAGTGTTTCTTCGTTGTACTTCCATGTTGCGGATTTAGCTGTCTTTAGAAGATATTTCTTGGCTCAAATTGATGGGCAGGCACGTTGTTAGCAAGTTTAACAGTCAGAATGCTTGATAACCTTCCCTTGGGATCTAAATTAGGCCGGAACGCAGTGTTTTTTTACGAACCATGGAGAAAATACGCTCTTCTTGCGCGTTAGAATGCGGGATTAAAAGTACAAGCATAGCTATCCTGGAAAGTCTTAAGAAGCGAGCAGTATGATCTGGAGCTTTCAAAGATGAAAAGTGACGCCAAATAATGTCTATCTGGTGGTAAAATTTGTCATTTTCAGTATCCACTTTAACGGTGGCTTTATCCCATGCTTGTTGTGATATATTTTCATCCTGGAGCAGCTGAAACTCGATAAATTCCTTAGATAACTTATCCAATTCTTTGGGGGACTGAAAAGGCAGTATCTAGTCAAACCTGGAAATTTTGATGAATAAAACATGCACAGCAATTAAGAAACTGTGGCGTGGTTTACTAATCAGTTGTTACAGCTTATGTACATTTAGGTTTTCACAAAGTACTCCACTTCGGAAAGACTGGCGATTTCTCTCCTGTGAAAATTTAAGAACCTGGCATTTTGCATTAAATGATCTTTTAACAGTAAGTTTTAGAGCTAGCATACTCCAAGGCATGGACATAGAATGGTCTGACACTTTTGTAGAAGTTGCTTTGCTGTGCTAAACTGATGTCGCCCTCCCCTGTAAGGTTGCGAAGACATGTTTTGGTGAGTAGCCCAATAAACAAACGATGGTTTAAAAAACACACATATATATGGTTGTTTAAAACATCGGTATACAAGAACGTATAAGCACGTAAATGTCTGTACAGCATTGAGTTATGTACGCAGTGTGTGGAGTATCTTATCTGGATGCTGAATTTTAGGGTCCTTAAAATCAATAGTGCTGAAGTTCGCATTTGCTTCCTTAATAGCTGCAACAGTCAGAAATTTACTAGCAAGCTTCTGCAAAAACGAAGTCGTCTGGTTGTAGACAACCGGTATTATTGGGTCTTCCCTTTGTAGGAACATGTTACAATGAATGAATGCTTGAAGCGATGACTGGTAAAAAAGAAGATGAACTTCCGTCATAGGATCATTGAACATGATACGCAACCTCCCAAACTTTGCTTCATGTTATCTATTAACAGACAAGATATAAGTTAATTTAGACAAAAAGTTGTAATAAATAATTTATTTGATGATTTGTTACAATTAGATAAAAAGTAGCTTTTGAGGCCAGGAAATTGCTGCAGCACCCGAGTAACAGCTCGTTCTAGACTCAACCATCTGGTGTTTCCATGTTTAACTGTTTTACCGTAGTCTACATCACAGAAGGAGTAAAATTCTTACAGTGAAGCTTACCGTTTCGTACTTCTGTCAAACCAATAATAGCAATCAATTACCATATTGTCCACATTAAATTTTGATAGCTTAAGGAAAAATCTGGATTGTTATAATGGTATACATGCATACTTGAGAAGGGAGAGTCGCCCCTTCACTACACAGTTTTCAAAACAAACATTAAAGTATTTACCTCTTTGAAGGCTTGCGCCACTTTTAGTGCTGTATTGTGTACAATATGGCAAGGGCAACCCATAATATAGATAGCTGGGTTCCTTTCCAAAACGTGAGTTTTGATTGAATTCCTGCAGCCCATATTGACCAAGGTATTGTCCACTCCTACAATCAGTGACATTGAAATTTGGGACACTTAGATCAATAAGATATTTTTTTAAGCATTTGTAAAAATTCACATGTAAACCCCCCTTCCCCCCATTTCAATGTTGCTATATCGGCCATAAAAATTGCTGAAATTGCTCACCACATGAGCAACATTAAAAAGGGGGGAAGGGGGTCAGTTGTATGTTTTGAGCAATCGGTCCGATAATTATGTCACTGATTGTCTGAGTATAATTTACTGTGTTTCACTAAACTTTAAATGTATGTAACTTAAAAACTAAACAAGATATCTTCGTGAAATCATAGTTAATAGAGTAGATGGTTTGGAAACTCATTAGAATAACAATATAACTCATTATCTATGTTGGTCAATGTGTTTTCACCAAATCCACCAATAGGAATTCTTAAATTACCCTATTGTTCAAGTCGCGGATGGCTAAATTTCCTAAAACATTGCTATTGGTCAGTTAGGTGAAAATACAATACACACACGACGACGAAGGACCTCATTCCTGAGTAAACCAGAACAAAAACGTAGATGACTTACATTGTAGTTCTAATGAGTTTCCAAACCATCTAGCTCTATTAACTATAATGAAATTTTCAGCACGTCTTCTGTGATAACTGAGCTATTATTAGGTTTATATAATTTTAAAATTAATTATGTTACGTGACAAAAGTTTCATTTTAATTGACAAAGATGGCTCGGATTCATGATTTAATGCCAGATCAGCGAGATTTAGTGCTTTTACTGAGGCGCAAATTTGATTATTCATACCGGCAAATTGCGCTAAAATATGACAAAATACTAATGTTAATTAGATTCTTATGATACTTTAGTTTCAATTGTTGTATATATTGCTCACAAAATAATATATTTGTGACGAATCACACAAAGATCTTAAGAATTTGTACAAAATAAAATACAAAAAATAGGGACTCCAAAAAAATGCTGTCTATTTTCGAAAAAATCCTATCTATTTTTCGTTTAAGTTAAATAACCAGTGCAAGTTCCTGTGTGTATTTAATGCCCACATATAATCATGCCACGTAACCATGTACTTATATCAAAATAACAGACTGTTTTTACAAGTAATCACATAATTAGATAAGTATATAGGATATATCTTCTTTATATATGGTAACTTCTGGTTACTTATGGTTGCTTGTTGTAACTTACGATATTTACACTTGGGTGATGGTTATTTCTGAACAATAACCGAATTCACAAATCTTGTGTAATATTAGAGATTTGTGTTTGTCCAAAAAATTACATATTGCATTATACTTGTCACCTTGTTTATGGTTACTTGTGTGGAGACGTGTTGCTATCTCTACTTCTCGCTTGAATTAGTGTTTAAAAAATAGGGAATTCATGTTTTGTTTGTGAAATTATAGGAATATCATGCAGTATTTTACTGAATTAATCTAAACATACTTCATGCTTGAAAATATTCAAGCTGGCCAGTCGTAATCCTCAAGGATAAGGTGAGCGAAGCTCAAGAGTTGCTCTGAGATGCCATAGTTTTCATTACAGTATTTCTTAGCACGAAGCCTCCGCTGATTTCTGTCAAGCTTTAAACACCTGTGATAGTGCATTCTAGACCTCTTTGTGTGATTCTTGTGAACAACACCAGTGAAGAACGTTTGCAGGTCCACTATGAAATGCATTTATAATAGCTTCGGCGTACGAATTCCTGGTGGAAAATTTTGAAGTTTTGGCTTGGCTATAAGTTACTAAATACACCTAGTTTCAAATTTCCCTTCTTCCCAACTCACATTCTTCCGAATCAGACAAAGAACTGCTATGGTTATAGCTTTCAATAAGATTAATGCAAAATTAGCAGAAAGCGAGATTTCATATTTGTAGGTTTTGTAAACCGTATGCGTGTAATCAATGGAGTCACGAATTGAACGCTATAAGTGAATAATAACTCGCCACTGTAACCTGATACATTATACAGAGTTAATGTGTCTCACTGGCTAATGAACAATATATCGAACAGTCTAAGCGTCACTTGTTAAACTAACAATCACGCAAAATAAAATTATAATAATATATAGCGCGCACGCGCTTCAAGTTACCACATATACGTTATATAAAGATCTTAAAAACTTTCAGCAAAAGTACTTTTACAACACAAATTTATAAAGATTAGCTCTATATAAAATGGAATGATATTTTAGGAAGCACCATAACAATTTGGAAGGCTTCATTGCCAAGTAAACTAATACTAACAAGTCCGAAGTTGTATAAACAATTGATAAAAAAACTCAGACAATCAGTGACATTGAAATTTGGGACACTTAGATCAATAAGATATTTTTAAGCATTTGTAAAAATTCACATGTAAACCCCCCTTCCCCCCGTTTCAATGTTGCTATATCGGCCATAAAAATTATTGGCGTCATCATACAAGACCATAGCCGTTGCTGCTGAAATTGCTCACCACATGAGCAGCATTGAAAAGGGGGGAAGGGGGTCAGTTGCATGTTTTGAGCAATTGGTCCAATAATTATGCCACTGATTGTAGACTGACACAGTTTGTCCCATGAAATATGGTGTGCTGTGAAGACGTCGTCCATCTTTGAAAATATCCCTTATGCAGCTAACACAGTTTGGTGTACAATACCATACATGCTTGCTATTTATATAGCTAAAATTTGTGAAAACTTTGAATAATTTCTATAAGTTCAAAAGTACTATATACGTCGTAACGTATAGCCTTGTAAACGTGTTCTCGCAAGTTCTTTTACAGTTTTCACTTTGTTATTTTTATACAAATGCGAGAAATGGTTTGCTCTACTTCAGATAAAACTTTTCTATTTACCTCACCCTTGAGACATGCCTTTCCAAAATCAATTGAGATAGGCGTTCGCAAATCGCCATTTTTTACAAGAACAATGTTATCAGTTTTATGTCATTATGGAGAATTTTTTCTCATGAATGCAAATATATAACCATACAAGCTCTCAGTGTAAGGCTGCTAAGGTATTAGTCAACTACCAAAAAGAGGTGTTGGCAAAAGGTGGCTTTTGGCCACATTTGCACAGCAACATTTAAAGTGCAAGAGTATAGAAATATATACTGGTCAAATATCTAAAAATAATGTAACTAATTCATATTCATACAACATTTCAGAAAACATTGGTTTCTATTTCTAGTGGCTATTGTCATACATGCATCATCTTTACATCACGCAAATAAACTATACAAGTTTTCAATGTAAGGCTGCTAAGGTATTAGTCAACTACCAGAAAGAGGTGTTGGCAAAAGGTGGCTTTTGGCAACACTTGCACAGCAACATTTAAAGTGCAAGAGTATAGAAATATATACTGGTCAAATATCTAAAAATAATGTAACTAATTCATATTCATACAACCTTTTAGAAAACATTAGTTTCTATTTCTAGTAGCTATTGTCATACATGCATCATCTTTACATCATGCAAATATATAACTATACAAGCTCTCAATGTATGGCTGCTGAGGCCAGTCAGCTACCAGAAAGAGGTGTTGGCAAAAGGCGACTTTTGACCACGCTATAGCTTGCCCAGCAATACTTAAGTGCAGAAGTACAGACTGAAATATATATTGGTTGAATATACATGAATTGATAAAACAGATGTTTTGTATGAAATGTAATTGCATGTAACAATAAAATTCATGTAACTTCATATTTCATACAACATTACAGAAACATAATTTCCAATTTCTAATAGCTTTTGTCATGCATCGTATTTATCATATTATATACGCATGATCCGTGGCGCTAAAATTCTACTTTACCAGGAAAAAGCAACTTAGTAAACACTTACATCGCCAGTGAGACGTCTTCATTTTCACTGAGTGCTTTGATATTTTCTGGCGTTTTTCTTTTTTCCAGTTTCCCTGTACTCTTTTGTTCATCCAAGGAAAAAGTTTTTAGCTCTTCCAATGCTTTCAAAAATTTCATTCTAGGACCAATTGGTTTGATAAGGAGCTCAGCTGCTCTCTCAGTTAAAGCCAACAAAGCATTTCCATCAATTTCGTTATCTACGACACAAAAAAATTGAATTATTGCTTTATTAATAAATCACGCAAATCCTTTGTTGGCAAAATTTGGGAGGCAGAAAGCGCTGTTCCTGGGGGTGAGGGCCCCCAGAAAAGCTGGGGAAACAAGATCAGGGTGAGAGTTAGGGCCCCCGCCGTTATGGACCTTGAATCCCATGTCCTGACCGGGCTTCCCCACACATGAAGCGACCAAGAGATGCGAAGATCAGGACAGGGGTAGGGCCCCCGCCGTTATGGACCTTGCTCTCCTTCGCTGGTGTGTGCTTCACCGTGGGGAAGTGTGGCCGTATGGACACCACTTTCTGCCCCGCTTACTTTATTTGACAAATAATTCATTTGTTTACACGTTACCTGATACATCTCACTATTATTACAAACTGTTTACCGTATAGAAGCTAATGCAACATTCTAGGTACTGGATTTCGGTAGTAGCTAATTATTGCTTCTTTTTTTTTCCCTTTTTTTTTTTGAGTAAAGGGTTGGGTGGGTGGGTTTTTGTTTTTGTGTTAACGCAACGAAGGTCAAAACCAAAATGAGTTAGGTTTAGTTTTGAGCGAGCTTTTGCTCTAGATAATCGTGCCATTAGGAATGACGGTTATGAGTAGGTGCCAAAGCTAACAATGGTGGTGCCAGATAGTTAGGTGTGAGACAGATTTTGTAGGAAATGACTTGGATTATCGCACGTTTTTATCTAACCTACTTTAAGTGATACGAGGAATTTCTTTTAAGGATGTTGCTTCATATTAAACTCAATTTATTCTTTAAATAAATTGACCCTTAATAAATCACGCAAATCCTTTGTTGGCAAAATTTGGGAGGTAGAAAGCGCTTTCCTGGGGATGAGGGCCCCCAGAAAAGCTGGGGAAACAAGATCAGGGTGAGAGTTAGGGCCCCCGCCGTTATGGACCTTGCTCTCCTTCGCTGGTGTGTGCTTCACTGTGGGGAAGTGTGGCCGTATGGACACCACTTTCTGCCACTGATCGAAACAAAGTGTAGATCCCCCACGTGAAGCTTGTTTGGGGTTGGCTGGAATGTAATACTGGTAATTATTAGTAGGTGATCTGAGAAGGCAGGAAACTACTGCCGCCAGCTGTCAAGTGGAAATCCATTTGATCCAAACCACTCAATCCCACGCAACATATGTTTTACTTCGGTTCTCAAGATTTGGTAGACTTAGAGATGGATTTCCATTCCTAAGCTAGCGGCAGGCCGATGGGTCAGATCAACTAGTAATATGCATATGGTAGTGATATGAATGCCTGATCATTATGTTATTTAATTATTTATAGTTTTTTTTTTCAACCTTATGGAAATTAACTATGTAGTCTATTAGCAGATAACTATATTGTTGTCTATGAGAACTGATTGTTCCAAAATAGCTCACGGTGTTAGCACTTGCGCGAGTTTTTCAGGTACTGAGTTAATCACCGTATGTGGTGTACGAATGTATAGTTCATAGCAGTCGGAATGCCAGCGGCCTAGAGTTTTTATTAGCCAAGGAGGCATATTGGCGGCAGCAGCTGTTGTTGCTGCACCGATTCTAAAGCTATGTGGAGCATAATCAGTTTCCAAGTAACCTAACATGTTCAAAAGTTCACACAGATTTGCATTTAGTATACAGCGCGACAGAGGCTGGCCGTTCTGTAACATGAAAAGAGGTTCGTCCGTCGTAGTTGAATTGCGTTGAAGGATATAATCGCGTAAGGCGATGACAGCGCATACTTTCGAATTGCTTTTAGCGATTGTTAATGTAGTACCCTGGCGAAATGGGTCTGTTTTAGACTGCTTAATTCAAACTTGAATGTAATCTGGGTTGTGGATATTAGGCACAAAGGCGATGTCTTTAACTGCGAGGAAGGATTTTGAGCTTGAATAGGTAAATTCGCTAACTCGTAGAAACCAAAAAAGGCCAATGTAAAGGCAGCCCATAGCATGACGGTGTCAAGTTCCGGGGAGAAAGCAGGTCGTAGAAGGTCTGAAATTTGTGACAGAATTTGTATAGTTATCGGGCGGCGAGTTCGTTGTTGGGAGCTGGAAGTGCGTTTAATGCCTTTGAGGATACGGTGTAGCTGGTACATATTGTCAGTTTGAAGAGGCATGCTTTGTTCGACGTAGAAATTCGCTATAGCTGCAAGATATAATTTTACAGTTTGATATTGCACTTTGCCTTGAAGAGATGCGACGAAATAGACCAGGTTTTCCTCTGTTGGAGCCAGGAGAAGGTTTTCCTTGGTGGCGAGGTTGTGAGCAAAGCAGAAATCCAGGTATTGATGTACTCCAGAAGAATATGTTGTACGTGTAGAGGATGAGAGAGCTTCGCCAAGCAAGGAATTGACTTTACGGGTTAAACTCGGATCAAGGATTCGGGAATGACGGTAGGTTGTTCTGAAGCTGTAGGGACTAGTTGACGGAAACGTTGCATCTGAAATCGGGATAAAGAGTCGGAGACTGAGTTGTCTAGCCCGGGAACATGTTGTGCAGTTAGTGTGAAGTTGTGTATTAGAGTTTGCATTGTAATTTGGTGAACTAAATCCATAATCTTAGTGACTTTGCTTGATTTTGAATTAAGGATATGAGTAACTGAAATGTTGTCACACCAAAGTATAATGCGTTTGCCTGACCAAAGAGGGCCCCAAACCGCGCATGCGAGGTACACGGGAAAAAGCTCTTTCCATGCTATGCTGCTCTGTATGCGCGTGAAATTGTTTTGACCAAACGCCCTGGAAACAAAGATTATTAAAGAATGCGCCATAGCCTAGTGAGCCGGATGCGTCAGTTGAGAATTCAAGCGCAGGCAAGTGTTGTGTTGGCGCAATATCGAGAAAAATGTTAGAACCGTTCCATTGATCTAAGAAAACGAGCCACATAGAAACGTCTTTTTGAAAAGACGAATTAAGTTTGATGTGATGATGAGGTTCGGTAACGCCGCAAGTCAGGTTTATCATGCGCTGGAGAAAAGCCCGGCCTGGCACAATAACGCGACATGCAAATTGAAGATTTTTTTATTGCCAATTGTATAGCTCAACTTTTGTTCGCTCTAATTTATCCGGAGGCAGACAGGCAATCATATTTTTGGAGTTGAGAAGCACACCGAGGAATTCGAGAGATGTAGACGCAGCATAGGTTTTTGACGGAGCAATCGGACGGAGCAAGCAGTTTGCATAAGGACGTCATGCAGTTAGCCCGTGGGGGCGGTTCAATTAAGAAAAAATCGTCTAAAATATGCAAAATATGCCTGATATCGTAGTTTGTTTTGGCAATCCATTGAATCGCATCAGAAAGTTGGTTAAAAATGTAAGGCGCGCTGCGTAGGCCAAACGGTAGGACTGTGTCGAAAAAATAAAGGCCGTTCCAGTGCATGCCTAATAGCTCCCAATCTTTTGGATGGACCGGTACATTGCGGAAGGCAGAGCAAATATCGGTTTTTCCCATGTAAGAGCCCTTACCAAGCTGAATTATTATGTTAATCGCAAGGAGTATGTGTCTTTCGAAATATGATCGTTCACGCTTGTACCGGCTGCTTTTGGGTGTGATAAGTGAAAAATTGTGCGCCAGTCCGTCGAATGCTTTTTAGGAACAACGCCAATTGGGTAGACTCGAAAATTTGGAAATGGTGGGCGTGAAAAAGGACCTGCAGTGCAACCTAAAGTGACTTCTTTTAGCAAATTTTTGGAGACAAGGTCAGGGTGATCAGCGGCAGATTTAAGATTTTTTGAAAAGCGAGGCACGCGGGGGCCCTCAAAACCAATGCGAAAACCCTCCTGAAAGCGTTGAATTAAATGCGAGACAAATGTAGCATTAGGATGAAATTGTAATTCGTGTTTTAGGTAAGTTACATTGACTGGTGTAGAAGTGCTAAGATTGTTAATATAAGTGCTAACGTTCTTGTTTGGTATGGCTAGACTCCGCAGCTCTTGCATCGTGTTCAATGGCGGGATGGCGGCCGACGCAGCCGGATCGATTGCAACGGTGTTTGAATGGACATGGGTTGCTGGCGCAAGGGACCTTTCGGTTGTAGTTGCAACAGAGGTCGTCATTGGAACGTGGCGTGGATCTAGTTGGGGCAATTGGACATGCATTAACAAAGTGGTCGGCGCTACCACAGACGTGACAGGCGGTTTTGGCTAGCCCAGTAAACTTCTCTAAGTACAGTTGAGGATCTCGGTGAGCCCAAGAAATAGATATATCGTTCGCAGCCTTTTTACGGAATGCAATATCGTAGGCATACCAGGCCATGCCTGAGAATTTTCGTTGAGCATCACGGATGGATTGTTGATAGGCGAAAAGTTCTGAGGCCTTGTATGGAGAGAAATGGACAGCGACACTTGGAAATGTGTTAAAGGCTGTTAGCCAACGCTCAATGGAGTCTATTCTTTGACGTTTTGGTTGAGTTAAAGAGACTGGAATCGAAAGACCCGAGTTGCCTAGTGAGTCGAACGATATCTTTAAGCGCTCGTCGTGACCATCAACGTTCTCGGACAACAATGAATTAAAGTCGATGTACTCACCATTGCGTATCGACGTGATTATCTTGGGAGGCAGGTGTTGGGATAGCGAGGATGAAGATTCAGGAGAGACGGTTGGTTCAGGCGGGGTGTGGACACTGGACAGCTGAGGCAGGATAGCATCGCGAATCGAGGAAGAAATCAGCGACTGCAAAGTTTCCATTTGCTCGGCCGTGAAACCACCATTAGGCGTAGATTCTTCAGTGACAGGTCGGGACGGTACTGTAGAGTCGGTGGGAGCAGTTGAAGGAGTTACGGCTGGGGTGTTTGAAACTGCAACAGCGGGTCTCGGAGCGGCGCGAAGACGAGCAATAAGAGTTCTTCTTGAACCAGTAGGTGACAGTTGTAAGTTGTCGCAGCGTAACCGAAGAACTTCGGTAGTCAAGGTCTCCAAATTGTCTAGAGTAGGTTGTGGATCAGCACGACGAGAAGACGTTGATGTCGATCTTCTGATGCGAGGCATGATTAGTCCATTTATAGGATGTACTGTTGCAAATTTACGTTTTTGTTTTTGTGTTAACGCAACGAAGGTCAAAACCAGAATGAGTTAGGTTTAGTTTTGAGCGAGCTTTTGCTTTAGATAATCGTGCTATTAGGAATGACGGTTATGAGTAGGTGCCAAAGCTAACAATGGTGGTGCCAGATAGTTACTTGTGAGACAGATTTTGTAGGAAATGACTTGGATTATCGCACGTTTTTATCTAACCTACTTTAAGTGATACGAGGAATTTCTTTTAAGGATGTTGCTTCATATTAAACTCAATTTATTCTTTAAATAAATTGACCCTTAATAGGGTTAATACTTAAATATAAACATGGTGGAAAGATACTAGCTAACAAAGGCATCGCATTCGCATGGTTTGAATAGGTTTTGCACTGCACTACAGGCCACCTCAATTTCCCATTGCTTGAAGTATATCAAAACCCCATATTTAAGCATGAATATAGAAAATGATAAGAAAACCGTAAGACAAGCAAAATTTAACAAAGCAATTGTGCTCGAAAAACTCCGAATTGACTGGCTGTGGACCGTGGTACAAACGTTGGATTGTGCGCTTTTCGTAATGCTTAACTTGACATTGGCAACGAAAATTTTTATTTCTTCTTTCCATTAAACCTTCCTAGGGAATACTTAATTTTTAGTTTTTGTGCATTAGTCGCGTTTAGGTCTTGCAAATAATTGTGAAAATGTTAAACAGTTGTCCGCCTTTTTGAAAAAAATGCGCGTATGCTAATTTATGCTTGCATACATTTGTGACGGCATAAGATGGGTTCGGGAAATCAGACAATATTGATTATTATTGACTTCACAACTTGTGGCATGAATATTTTGCTGAAATGAAAAATAATGGAGAAATCGATTTTGGATAATTGTACAACAGCTCTACCCCATTGTCTTGCGGTCATATTTTTAAAAATATTTGCAATAAACGCGCGTATTTCATCTGTTAAAACCCTTCCTGTCATTATTAGACTCTTCAATAAACCATGAGTTTGCCGTGGCATAGCTCGGCTTTTATGCAACGCAAAAGAAAACAAATACCACCCTTTGAATCAACATTGAAAGCTTTATCAAACTGTTTTTTTTGGCTTTTTATACAGTGTAATGCAGCCGATGTGCGGCCGTTTAGACTATATGAAATGTGATATCTTGTAAAATATTGGTAAATTTCATTGTCTGAATAAACATACATTGTAAACAGTTACATTTTATTAAAAATATCTCCGCTTTTTCCACGGTTTGGCTCTTGGCAATTGTACCAGCAGAATGGCTTTGAAAAGTTTTTTTAAAGAGCTATATTTCACAACTATACACACTCAATTCCAGGCGAATAGCGTGAGAATAGTGTCCATAGCGTGTTCGTACGGAAATTCCCGACAGTATAAAAATGCTTGTAAATGAGCTTCTATTTCACGTATTCAATCGAAATTTTCAGTACAAAAGCACTTGAATATAAGCTTTACTTCTTCACTAACAACAACCATTGCATGGAAGAATCGGTGTAATTTTGAAATGATACAAGTTAATGAGGGTAAGTTTTAACAAATTTTAAATACATTCGCAAGTGTAGCGTTTGACAATAACCTTACGAAAACTTGCTCCCAGACACTATATACCTCACGCTGCCGCATAGGAAAATCGGACCAGTGTTGCAATAGCATGTATTACAAATGAAATGTTGTATTGCGGGAATACTTATATATCTGTACATATTCAATCATGAAAAGTTAGTACAAAGTAGGTGACAAATACTGCATGTAATTGTTCGCGCGGATTGCACTTTGTACTCGTCGTACTCGAGCGCCTTCTTGTGGCAACAAAAACACTCAACAGCCTTAGTGGATAATGAGCAATGACCGCATTTACACCAACTAAGATCTAAAAGGCGCCAGTCATTTGCTCTTTTGCCTCTTTCAAGCTTGTGGTCGACATCCTCGTCAGATGATGTTGTAACATCACTTTGATCAGTATCATTGTCGTCGCTAGCATCGCCTGTTTTCGTCGACGGCTCCGACTCAAATTGATGGGGTAATATCTCTCCTGCTTGGTTCTCATGAATTCTATCCATTACTCCCGTCAAAAACTACAAATCCTTTAGTAAACGCTTCTAACCACAATTTACACTCTACTAAAATATATTGTTGTAATTCGGAAACCCATCCTATGTCGTCACATCCTCTAATTTTTTGAGAAATTGATCCAAAATGGTGCCCAATTTAAAATTTGAAACGCACGTAACTCATGAATAGAGGATTTTGATTATCTAGGATTTTTGGTTATCGTAACACTTTCAAAATAGCCAATAAAAATTTTCGTTGCCAATGTCCTTTAAAAAAACTATTACCTATCTGTATCTGTAATCATAAAACGTTATGGAAATTGCCATTACAAACTTTAAAGAGTAAAATAAATCGAATGAGCCACGATTTACACAATTCAATTAACAGTGGCGAGATGAGTCGCGATGTAATTATTCAATACCCAACTGAAAAATTATACATTTGTAATACCTTCCAAGTTTTCACAATAAGCTCCAAAACCTCCATCTTCTAACCAAGCCTTGACGTCCTCTACAGTCTTAGCCATTTCCGAAATAAAATTTATTGATACTTGTGAATTCTCACTATTTAGCTAAAGTTCAGAATGATATCTACCAAGACAAGTGTGCGTGTTCGTCACTTGACCGATATTTGAACTACCTGCGTCGCGTCCATTTACGTCACAGTTACGTCAAATTCAAATGTGCAAATAAAAGCAGGGATTAAGGCAACGATTAAAGCCGGATAATTTCTCTGCAAATTACCAATTCAAAATTGAGATGAGGAAGTTTCTTGTGTTTGTCATGCTAATAAACAATCACCATAAAAATACAGTGATTTAGAAATTTACCAAATCATGCTAGTCATGACAGTTTAAATAAATCTAGTTTAACTAATACACAACAACAGTAACCTGAAAAAAAATATTTATTGATTTGGCTATGTTTCGACTTTATTTAGTCATTATCACCATCTGCCTGATGTTCGTTGTTGTGTATTTCATGCAAATACTCAGTGGTTACTGCAATCACTTGCTTCACTAGTTCGTACCTATAGAAGCATATAATTGCCTGCGACAGGAGCCACAATACAATATAGCTTATTCGTTAGTTTTTCCTAACAGCGAGTTCATCATTAGCACTTTTTTGGCTTGGGTAATGATCAATTACTATGATGATGTCATGGAAAAAGAATGTATATCTGAGTTGCTGTGATATTATGTATGAGTAATTGCCTTTTTATTGCCTCCACAACTCTCTTCTTGACCTTGTTCAGCTACTGCTGTGTAACCTGATATCACTTTTATTAACCTGTTGCTGACACTAACTTAATTATATAGCATTATTGCCATAGAAACGTCGATAATATATCACTTAAACCTGGCTTTAAAGCTAGACCTCAATAACAATTTTGCAGGCAAGTTATTTAATCAAACGGAAATCTTTTTTTCCTCTACATTCACCTGTGGTTCATCTACAAGATTCACCTGTGGTTCTGGCTCACACCCTAAACATTTCATGTTAGTACTGAACGCTGTGTGTATAGAGCTTGCTTAATATAGGTATCTTTATCAGTGAAACATGCTGAGCTATTCGCAATGTATGTTTGTAACTATTGTGGTGAGTTTACAGGAAAACAATTCTCAAGATACGTTCGACACATAAAGTTTGTTCACAGTAATGAACCTAACTTCACAATTTCATGTACTCAATGCAAAAAGACTTTCAAAAAGTTCCAATCATTTCGGTCGCATTTGCAAAGAAAGCACTACAAAAAACAGCAACCCCGAACCTAACTCCATACGAGATGAAGATGATCATCAGAATTTTGTTAATGATAGTGATGACGCCGTTGATATGCTTTCTGAAAATCAAGATGAAAGTCCGTTTGATTCAGGCGAGAATACCAGCATAGAAAATATTTCAAAGTTTATTGCTTTTTTTGTGTTAAAAACTAAAGAAGTGCATATGGTAAGCCAACCAACAATTGATTCGATCATGGACAATACAAAAACTTTGGTTGGACACTGTTTAGAAACGTTATCGAGAGACGTTAAATTGTGCGTGGCTCAAAATGGTCTAAACTGGAAAGATATCGAAGGCCTAAAGGAAGTATTTAACAACCAGGTGGACAATTACGAAAAAGCTGTGGATCCAGTTAGTACCGAGTATCTCCATGTAAAATATGTCGTGGACAACCTTCATTATGTGGTAAGATTATAATGTGACAATAATTGAATAATTGAATTATTTGGATTCTATTATCACCAGCCGAACCTCTTAACCGCTTATCTCTTCTATCATTTTGTAATGTAAAGTAATATTAGTAGCAAGGATCTGGTGATTATGCCATAACAAAATTTCACCGATTAGATTGGCCGTGAATTATAACGTAAAATCAACGGTAAATGAGTAAGCAGTTAAAGCGGTGTTAACACTGAAACCAGTAATCTCCAATTTCTTTAGCAGCCAATTAGCATGATTCTGAAACAAGAAGGATCTTATGTAATGAAGAACAAGAAAATGAAATGTGTTCTAACAAAGGAAACGTTCCAGTACATTCCTATTTTGGAAACACTTCAAGCAATCTTGAATCATCCGGATATTATTACTGAGGTATGTTCGATCAAGACATACCAATGTTTAGTAAGGGACTACTGGTTATCTAAAGATTATTTATTTGGATAGCGAATACTAATAATGTAATTACATTATAATATATATTACATGGAATAAGCGATACAGCAAAAAGGGAATATTATATTGTTCCAAATATTGGCTTTTCTGATTTTTCCCTAAAGCTTTTTGGAATAGTTTTTATATTAACTATGATAATTTATATCAAATTCTTAACTGCATAAATTACTGAAATAAATAATTACTTTTTTTCTTTAATTAATTTAATCTATTTAAACATTGCCATGCACTGTTTTAGGTACATAATTCACACAAGAGTATGGATGGCAGGCTTAGAGATTTTTGTGATGGCAAAGATTTCCATAATCATGAGTTATTTGGCGGTGAGGAAATGTCAGGGAATGCATTGATTATTCATGGGGTATTATGATGAATTTCAAGTCACCAAACCACTTGGTTCTAGAACAAGAAATCACAAATTAGGTAATTCTGATTTCTCTTGTTTCTCAATTCTCATGCTTTCAAAATTAGAAAGGCATTGGCTGGTTGCTATGATCTTATGCACCACATTTTCAGAACCCCCTATATAACGGATGCACCACATTTTCAGAACCCCCTATATAACGGATATGGAGCTCAGAGTTGAAGTACTATGTAATTAATAACAAAACCCTTGTCTTTCAGGTGCTTTTTATTTTATTCTTGGAAATATTAGTTGTTAACACTTGCTGTTTCAGTGGACTTGGTTTATTCTTGGTATCAACTACTCCAAAATCAAATTTCTTAATTTTTTCATTAATAATATCAAGGGTGAGAGATTTTTCCACTTGAATATGCCTTTGGAGAAACATTTTTATCTCCAAAGGTAATACACCTGCACAGGAAAAAAGAACACATACATGCAATGGTAAATACATGATCAAAAAAATTTGTTTCTAAAACCTAAAAACTCAACAGATTAGCCTTGGAGACATCTAAAAAAGTACCGGTACCAGTTATTAATTGATATCAAGTATGTTACACTGGTTGAATGTCCAGGACGCACAGAAAGCCCAGAATAATATTTATAGCTTGTAAACGGCGATTACAATCCTATTCAAACTCACCTTCAAGTTGGTCATGCATGATATCTAAATCCAGACCATCAACAACGTGGAAGAATCTTGACTGATTAAGCAATGATGACCGCTTCACACGATATACTCTTGCAATGGCTGGATCTTCATTCGCTAGTGCACAATATCGGTAATGTGCTTCCCTTGTTTGCAGTTGAAAATCATCCTCACTAAACTATTTATTAAAAAAAAAGAAAAATACAGGCTCAAAACTTTATACTTAATTGCTACATAATTCTACATTTGGGTGAGATATTACTTTGCTGCCACTTAACCTGCACTTGCAGTACTCCAACCACTGATGAATACAATCATCTTGTTTGACAGTGTTAATTCAAACGTGGCAAGGGTCAATTGGCAGTGCTCTGCACATGTGCAATTAGGTTTACTCCTTTAACTTGGGTGAAAAAGTGTAAATGAAACTAGTTGTACCCACTTTAATCTGAATATCATCTTCGGTTGCCATACAAATACGACAAATCCTGACAGAACTGAAGCTTTCAATATAACCTCCAATCATGTGTGCACCAAGATTATCACATGAAAATGGCCAAATTGTCCCATGAAACGTTCTATTGATACCATCAACTTTAATCTGAAGGCCATTCTCCTGAATATTAATAAAATACACTTTAGGGGCATTTAAAACAGTGATGTAACAGTATTTCATTGTATATTCTATAATAGACTATATATACAAAACTGCTCTTAGTATTTCACTTGGGCTGCTGCCTATATAATAATATACTTAGCAAGAAAAACTGCAACTTGGTTGCTGAAGTTGTTGATTGTTAATGGTTTCCTTCTCATAAGAGGGATATTTTTAATATTCTAAAAATATATACTTGCCGCCTCTAGGGATTTTATGTCCTTCATAAATGGTTGTAAAATCCTATCTACTCCATAAGCCTAAAGGTATTCAACTTTACATAGTGCAAAAAGGTTTATGAGATTGATAGAAGATTGGTATTCAGGTCTGATTCTGCAACTATCAGTCAGATAGGTATATTGCACAACTATATTGTGTCTAACTATGGTCTAAAGTTGAGTATTTTGGTCACACATGAGGGTCTCACAAGTCTTCCAATTGTCACGTAGTTTCTTTATGCAATGGATATTGTAATATTTTATTAAAAGGACAAGTTAGCAAACGTTTTGTATTTTTTAATAGCTACTCAGATGTGGTGCCTAGCAAGGCACTTACCATTACTAATTGGTGACTTGATTCCAGAGCAAGATATATACTGGCAAAACCTGTTAAATCTGTTGCATATTGAGGAAATCTTATTTGCTCCAGTTACAAGTGTGCCACTTGCTGCATATGTTGGAGCCTTATACAGGAGTACCTCCAAAATTTTAAGAAGCTGTGTTCTTGTAACATACCAAAACAGCATTATATGGTGCACTATCCTCAACAAATTGTCAGGTAAAATCTGTAGACAGTTCTTTAAATAGCTGCATGTCAATTAGTCTCACACTTACAGGGGGTTGCAA